>CM039133.1:29450278-29556702 GCA_022036555.1 Microstegium vimineum | reverse complement strand
CCCTTGTCCCATGCACAACCCAAAGCATAACAAAGCTCACGACCCACAAGTGGGGATGTTCTAGGAGATCTCCTAGGAACACAGCGGAGCTAGCACGAACCCGGAGAAACAAATCGCAACAAAGACAGAAGAAAAACAGCAACACCAGAGGCTCCGGACCAGTTGGGACAAAGCCACCGCACTGTGGCGAGTAGTTCGGAGCTAAGGTCCGACGCTGGCCAGGCCGAGACAGAAAAGAACTAGGGAGCACCCGACCTCCGGACAACCTGCTCCGGACTAGTCCGGTGGTACGGGAGACTCGTCCGGTGCTCACTCTTCCTACTGCCGAAACTGAGCAATAAGCTCCCAGGCTCCGGACTGGACCTCAGGCTACCCGTCGGACTATCACGAGTGGTCCGACGCGTGGTAGCAAGTTCTCAGCAGGACCTCCGGACCATTCGCCTATGGTCTGGTGCTCAGAAGCTAAAAGGTCTTAGAGGGTGGTCCGCACATCCTAGCTGCTTGACACGAAGAAGTCAAGACCATCGGACCACCTTCTATGGTCCGGAGCTTAGGGCAAAGTGGTCCGACGCTCAAGGAGAAAAACCGTTCCTCGCGAAACGAACTTCTCTCCACCAAATCTTTCCAAAACTCACCAAATTATCACCAACTACAACCAAACTTGGTAGGTATGATCCTAGTGCAGTTGGGGAGCTATCCCAAAGAAATCATTGCTCAATTTGGAGAGAAGAAAGGGGAAACCCCTCGGATTGGGGGGAGAAGAGAGCAAAATGAAGAACGCTACAAAGAAATCGCCCGATCTACGAACTCGTGAGGTTTGAGGAGATTCCTTCAGTGCAAAGAAGCTCCTCACGAAGACAAACAACTTGGTTAAAGTGGTTTTTGCAAAGCCGGTGCCAAGTACTAGCCACCACAGCTAGTCCGCCGGCGCCCACGGTCTCTCAGTCCGAGCCCCGCTCCGCCCTTCACCGCTCTCAGTCCATCGGCATGGCAAGCCTCTACTCGACCTTCTCCACGCATTGAACGCTATCACTAGTCATAGAACTTGCACACCAAAGCCGATAGACAAGCACACGTTTCTGCTTTCGCAGAGGTTAGAGTAAGTCACTCAAACTGGAACACTCATGTGTTGGACGATCACTCATCATCAAAGCTGATACATACATGGGTACTTATCCACCATGTGTTCGCATCTCCCCCTTGATGACTGCATTGTCAACACAGTGCATTTCAGATTTGAGCCACACAGTATGAAGCTCTCCAAGTGACCAAAAAGCTACAAAGCCAAAAACGGGGTCACTTGAGAGAAGCAAACACGATACCAATTAAAAGCATCCTCAAAAACACTCATGTCAAAGCCACTTACAAATGCCAAACAAAAGCACATGGGTTAAAACAAGCTAGCCCTCAAGAAGAGGCAGAAAATGGGCTCAACACCGCTAGCAAGCCAAAGATACCAATCAAAAACTCTTCAAAGCTCAGACTTTCAAATTAAACACTAGGGGAGCTCAAAAGATACCAATTGAAACCACTTACGTCCCGTAATGCTCAAGAAGCAATCGAAACCTGTCGAAGCCAACAAAGTAAGCTAGACCCTCCAGAAGAGGCAAAGGATCAACACATATAGCAAAATCTCCCCCTGGGCAAAAGCACACTCAAGATACTAAAATGAGATCCTTAGGGAAAAAGAAGCACACAAAACTCCCCCTTGACCAAAGAAGCTCTAAACCAATGAAACCAATGAGATGCACTCTTTCCCCCCTTGGAAGTAGATGGCTGAAAATGGAATGAAATGCACATCTCTCCCCCTTGATTGACACATGTAGCTCATCAAACATCAACAACTCAAGATCCGGCTACGAATGCCATGAAATGCAAAATGAGTGCAAAAGCTTCATACTTAGAGCTAAGACAATGAATAGATGCTCTAAGTGATGTGATCCTATGAGAATAGGAAGAGCTCTACGTGCCCAACAAAGACTCAAGTTGAGCTTAAGATCACT
This sequence comes from Microstegium vimineum, assembly GCA_022036555.1. Taxonomy (NCBI): domain Eukaryota; kingdom Viridiplantae; phylum Streptophyta; class Magnoliopsida; order Poales; family Poaceae; genus Microstegium; species Microstegium vimineum. Next base: position 29,554,699 of record CM039133.1, on the reverse strand, counting down.
TTAGAAGCTATTTTAGAGAGCATATCATGTGAGAGCAGAGAAAGGGTATCACCTCCTAGAGACAGCTAGACATGGCAAACAAGATAGGATGATGAGGACATCACCGGCTTAGATATAACCATGCCAACCACTTCTATACCAAAGGTGAAACCATTCTATATGAGGTTTATCATTGTTACATTTGATGAATGGGTGCTGCACTATGAAGTGTGTATGTTTTCATTTTCAGAATTGCTTACATGGATCAAGGAAGGGTTAGATTGCATATGGAAAGCATGGATGGTCAATGAAGTTGATTGGGGACCAAATCAAAGTGTTCCTAACGTTCTCCACCAGGCCACCACGTCATATTGGATCCAAGGAAACAAAGAGTCCAAGTCCAACACGTTTTGGAAAGTTCAATTCGGACTGCAGAAGAGTCCAAACTTGCGACGGTTGCCACGACTTCATACGGACTCCGATTGGGACGTTATAGGACTTTTTGGAAAGCTTATCAAGTCTACTTTCCAATGAGTCCGGACTCATACCTATATCCTATCAGATGCGTGCGCAGTAGACAATTTAATACCGAGATCTTTTCTGCCAACGGTGCTGCGTCACCCTATTTTGGGCCGATGGCCCGTGTATCAAGTTGAGTCCATTAGGGACTCATCCTAGGGTTGTAGGACGACACTAGGACCCTTGTGGTCGTCCTCCCTCCTCCTTATATCCCCCTAGAGCCGCCACAAACAGATTGAGTTTTGTTTAGATGAAAGTTTAGCTGCTGCTACTTCCTTGTAGACGCGTGTGTCGACTAGACCATCCGTTCTACTTGATTCGGAACCCCACCTTCATGTGTATCACATCTGATCCTTCATCTCTTATTTGCAATTGAGTGCTTGTTCTACTTGTTCTTGCTTGTTCTTCGATTGCTTGCAGGAATAACCCTAGTGGTTTGGTTGGTTGTGATCCGCAAGATCGTGAGCAACCGCTGGATTTGGTGTATCGATCGCTAAGGCGCAGCGTCCTTGGATGGTTGTAGTCGGATCGTGAACGTCTCTCCAGTCAAATCGTAGTTACCTATCTCCACCGAAAGATCGGGACACCCATACACTCATCATAGGATCTATCTCAAAGAAGCCTCATGTATAGAAAGTAAAACTATCCCTTAGCAAAGTTCATACAACAATCCAAAGACCCAACTGAATGAATTTTCCAAATTTTAGAGTTTTGTAGACAATTTCAGTTTTAGGCATATTACAAGTTGTATGCGAGTGGTTGTAAGCAAGGTGATGCCATTGCTTACCAACCGGGCAAAGTCAAAGGACTTGACACACCGGTTTTGGTCATACACGACACCGCTCAAGTATCAACTCATATGGGAAGCATTCTCGAACACACGGTGAAGTGCTCACAATGTAGACCCAACTCGATCTTTCCAATTCACAAAACAGAGAGGAATTTCATTTTAGATATTGAAATGGTGCTCAAAGGTAGTGAATGAAACAATGAAGAGCCATAGTTACAAGCTATATAGAAGGCAGCCAAAAAGGATCTTCAAAAGTCTACACATGCTAGTGCCATTTCAGAGGTGACATGGGGAATTTAAATTCAGTTTTAAAGCTTTTCTAACTTAGCTCTATTGCATATCATATAGATAAAAAAGAGTCTAAGTTAGGCAACACCTTAGACACATAAAGCACCTCAAATAGAGCATAGATTCATTATATTGGCTATAAGTATGAAGCTTAAAATGAACTATGTCACAAATGCAAATGAGATGCACAATGCAATGACACCAACTAACACTAACAAGACACAAATTTAGAAGAAGGACAAAGAAAAGACAAAAAGAACTATGAAACACAAAACTTTCCTCATCTAAAAAGGAAAGCAAACACCCAACTCACCCCGAAGGCGAGAAAACGCAGCTTGATCCAACGGCTTGTAAGAATATCCGCAAGCTGGTTGTGGGTCTCGACATGCCGGAGGTCAATGTCACCCTTCTCGTAATGATCTCGCAAGAAATGAAAGCGGACCTCAATGTGCTTGGTCTTTGAATGAAGCATGGGATTTTTGGCCACACTAATTGCACTCGTGCTATCACACAGTAGAGGCACCTTAGTAAGCTGAAGACCGAAATCTCTCAAAGTGGCAATCATCCAAATCAACTGCGAGCAACAACTAACCTCGACAACATACTCAGTTTCGCACGTCGACTGTGCCACGCTAGACTGTTTGCGAGAAGACCAAGAAACCAAAGAAGACCCGAGAAACTGGCAAGTCCCAGAAGTGGACTTCCAATCAAGTCGGCAACCGGCAAAGTCGGCGTCAGAATAACCACAAAGCTCAAGAGAAGAAGAGGTGGAAAACCAAAGACCAAATTCGGGAGAGAAGCGCAAGTACCTCATGATGCGTTTCACCGCCTGCTTGTGCGAAGTCCGTGGGGACGCCTGAAAGCGTGCACACAAGCAGACAACAAACTGACTGCCCGGCCGAGTCGCTGTCAAGTACAGAAGCGACCCGATCATGCTTCGGTACTCCGTCTGATCCACCGCCTCTCCTTCCTTGTTCGCATCCAAGGCAGTTGTAGTCGACATGGGCGTCGAGAGGGGCTTTGCCTCACCCATGTCAAACTTCTTCAAGATATCCTTTGTGTACTTGCCTTGGTGCATAAACGTCCCTTCCTGGGTTTGCTTTATTTGCAACCCGAGAAAGAAGGTCAACTCTCCCATCATACTTATCTCAAATTCCCTGCTCATAATATCTGCAAACTTGGCAACAAGAGCATGAGAAGAACCACCAAAGATGATATCATCCATGTATATTTGGACAAGCAGAGTGTCTTTGCCTTGCTTGAGGAGAAACAACGTCTTATCTACCGATCCCATTTTAAAACCCATAGCAAGCAAAAAGGTTTTTAGCCTATCATACCATACTCTAGGTGCTTGTTTCAAACCATACAAAGGCTTGTGAAGTTTAAAAACATGGTTTGGAAACTTGGGATTTTCGAAACTGGGAGGTTGTTTAACATAAACTTCCTCCTCTATGTAGTCGTTTAAGAAAGCACTTTTAACATCTATTTGAAAAAGTTTAAAACCCTTAGAAGCCGCAAAAGCTAGAAGGATTCTAATGGCTTCTAAACAAGTTATGGGAGTAAAGGTTTCCTCATAGTCTATTCCCTCCTTTTGACAAAAGCCTTAAGCTACCAACCTAGCCTTGTTGCGCACTACCACACCATCTGATGAGGACATCACCGGCTTAGATATGACCATGCCAACCACTTCTATACCAAAGGTGAAACCATTCTATATGAGGTTTATCATTGTTACATCTGATGAATGGGTGCTGCACTATGAAGTGTGTATGTTTTCATTTTCAGAATTGCTTACATGGATCAAGGAAGGGTTAGATTGCATATGGAAAGCATGGATGGTCAATGAAGTTGATTGGGGACCAAATCCAAGTGTTCCTAACGTTCTCCACCAGGCCACCACGTCATATTGGATCCAAGGAAACAAAGAGTCCAAGTCCAACACGTTTTGGAAAGTTCAATTCGGACTGCAGAAGAGTCCAAACTTGCGACGGTTGCCACGACTTCATACGGACTCCGATTGGGACGTTATAGGACTTTTTGGAAAGCTTATCAAGTCTACTTTCCAATGGGTCCGGAATCATTCCTATATCCTATCAGATGTGTGCGCAGTAGACAATTTAATACCGAGATCTTTTCTGCCAACGGTGCTGCGTCACCCTATTTTGGGCCGATGGCCCGTGTATCAAGTTGAGTCCATTAGGGACTCATCCTAGGGTTGTAGGACGACACTAGGACCCTTGTGGTCGTCCTCCCTCCTCCTTATATCCCCTAGAGCCGCCACAAACAGATTGGGTTTTGTTTAGATGAAAGTTTAGCTGCTGCTACTTCCTTGTAGACGCGTGTGTCGACTAGACCATCCGTTCTACTTGATTCGGAACCCCACCTTCATGTGTATCACATCTGATCCTTCATCTCTTATTTGCAATTGAGTGCTTGTTCTACTTGTTCTTGCTTGTTCTTCGATTGCTTGCAGGAATAACCCTAGTGGTTTGGTTGGTTGTGATCCACAAGATCGTGAGCAACCGCTGGAATTGGTGTATCGATCGCTAAGGCGCAGCGTCCTTGGATGGTTGTAGTCAGATCGTGAACGTCGTTCCAGTCAAATCGTAGTTATCAATCTCCACCGAAAGATCGGGACAACCCATACCCTCATCACCATCCTCACTTTGTTTATTTTTGAAAACCCATTTGGTGCCTATGGGGTGGCAACTAGGTGGTGGAGGAACTAAGACCCAAACGCGGTTTCGCTCAAAATTTTCTAACTCCTCATGCATGGCATTAACCCAATCCGGATCCATCAAAGCGTGTCCAACATCTCGGGGCTCAAAAGAAGGGACAAAAGCCGAATGAGCAAAGTGAGAGATATAGGACCTGGACCGTGTGACTCGACGGTCATGTCGCCGATGATGTTTTCCGGCGAGTGCTGCCGCTGGATGTGCTAGGGAGCCTACCTGGACGAAGTGGCCTCCCCCTCAATAGTAGCTTGAGCTCCCTCAGGTGCAACGGGCACAGACTGAGGAAGCTGCTCGAATGGCCCCCATGTAGAGGAAGTAGTCGGGTCGGGGCCGTGAGCCGAAGTGGATGTCGCAGGGTCGACGGGGGCAGCCAGTGGAGTTGGCTCGGGATCACCCCAATCGGCATCATCCTGCTCCTCCTCCACAAAGATGCTAGTATTCACCTCATCATGACCTGCAAGCTCAAAAGCGGTGGAAACAGAGGGCATAGTCTCATCGAAAGTAATCTCACAAGTCTCCATCACTCGGTTAGTCTCAAGGTTAAGTGCACGATAAGCACAAGAGTGAGTAGAATAACCAAGAAAGATACCGTCAGAAGACTGTGATTCAAATTTATTCAACTTACCACCCTTTTTGAGGATGAAGCACCTGTACCCAAACACCCATAGGTGACTTACCTTGGGTGGTCTCCCAAATCGCAACTCATAAGAAGTCTTCTTCTTGAAAGCTCGGAGAAAAATGCGATTGGAAACATAGCAAGCAGAACTGAGTGCCTCGGCCCAATACCGCCTAGGAGTCCTATGCTCATCGAGCATCGTCCTGGCCATCTCAACAATGGTCTGATTCTTGCGCTCAACAACACCGTTCTGCTGAGGAGTGTGAGGTGAGGAAAACTGGTGATCGAGACCCAAAGAAGAGCAAAGAGTTGCAAAGTGAGCATTCTTGAATTCTGTGCCATTGTCACTGTGGATAGCTCTCATGAAATTCTTAGGTAGCTCATTTTGCAATCTCAAAATCAGATCTCGAACAAGTGGAAAAGCCTCATCCTTACTCTCCAAAAAGAACACACAAGAGTACCTTGAGTAGTCATCAACGACTACAACCACATACCACTTCCCTCCCTCCGACCTAACCCGAGCTGGACCAACTGTGTCCATGTGTAAGAGCTCGCCGGGTCAGTGGTCATGATCTCCATCACAGGAGGATGGGAAGCGGCAACCATCTTGCCATGCCTGCAAGGATGGCAAACAAAATCCTTCTCGAACTTTAGCTTTGGCAATCCTTGGATAAGGTCCATTGAACTAAGCCTTGCAAGCAAGTCAAAACTCAAATGTCCCAATCTCCATGCCACTTCCAAAGCTCGGAGGAAAAACCGGCAAGAAGACAACGAGAAGGTCCGGAAAAGATAGAAAAATACGCACGAAAAACCTTCCCGAAGGGTAAAATCCGGCAAACAAGCTCACCACGAGAGTCCAAAATCCAAGACAAGTTTGGCTTAAAGCTCACTTCAAAATCGTCTTCAAGGAGTTGCGAAACCGAGAGAAGGTTAAAATGCAAATTTGCAACCAAAGCAACATCCTTGAGGACAAAAGACGAATTGACTCGGATGGACCCTCGGGAGGCAACCTTACCTTTACTCTTGTCCCCGAATGTAATGTACTCGATGTGGCGCACGGGGTCGAGGATGGAGAACCACTTGGCACTTCCGGTCATATGGCGTGAACATCTGGAATCCACAAGCCAAGTCTCCTCCAGTCCTCCTTCCTACATCAATAAAAAGACATAGGGTGAGCAAACGGACCAACACTGGGGTTAGTAAACTGTGAAGGATACCAGTGTTGTCCCACTTGCCGAAAGAATGGGTTAGGAGAAAAACCAAACATCTCCTTCCCCACTGACGCCTTAGCAAACTCTAGCTCATGCAGCGTGCTAAGATACTTAGCCTTGAAATCGTTCCTCTCGCACGGGGCACGCTTGAGCAAAGCATCCTGACTCATCAAGGTGTCGTTCAAAGACTCAATCTAGAGAGAGAGGGACTCGACGGTGGATGATACCTTGGGTGTGTCGGAGTCGTAATCGTACTCAGGGCCTTCCTTGCGCTTGCCGACCATGCTGATGAGTTTGTGGGTGTCCCGATCTTTCGGTGGAGATAGATAACTACGATTTGACTGGAGAGACGTTCACGATCCGACTACAACCATCCAAGGACGCTGCGCCTTAGCGATCGATACACCAAATCCAGCGGTTGCTCACGATCTTGTGGATCACAACCAACCAAACCACTAGGGTTATTCCTACAAGCAATCGAAGAACAAGCAAGAACAAGTAGAACAAGCACTCAATTGCAAATAAGAGATGAAAGATCAGATGTGATACACATGAAGGTGGGGTTCCGAATCAAGTAGAACGGATGGTCTAGTCGACACACGCGTCTACAAGGAAGTAGCAGCAGCTAAACTTTCATCTAAACAAAACCCAATCTGTTTGTGGTGGCTCTAGGGGGATATAAGGAGGAGGGAGGACGACCACAAGGGTCCTAGTGTCGTCCTACAACCCTAGGATGAGTCCCTAATGGACTCAACTTGATACATGGGCCATCGGCCCAAAATAGGGTGACGTAGCACCGTTGGCAGAAAAGATCTCGGTATTAAATTGTCTACTGCGCACGCATCTGATAGGATATAGGTATGAGTCCGGACCCATTGGAAAGTAGACTTGATAAGCTTTCCAAAAAGTCCTATAACGTCCCAATCAGAGTCCGTATGAAGTCGTGGCAACTGTCGCAAGTTTGGACTCTTCTGCAGTCCGAATTGAACTTTCCAAAACGTGTTGGACTTGGACTCTTTGTTTCCTTGGATCCAATGTGATGTGGTGGTCTGGTGGAGAACGTTAGGAACACTTGGATTTGGTCCCCAATCAACTTCATTGACCATCCATGCTTTCCATATGCAATCTAACCCTTCCTTGATCCATGTAAGCAATTCTGAAAATGAAAACATACACACTTCATAGTGCAGCACCCATTCATCAGATGTAACAATGATAAACCTCATATAGAATGGTTTCACCTTTGGTATAGAAGTGGTTGGCATGGTCATATCTAAGCCGGTGATGTCCTCATCATTCTCCCTTTCTTGACAGCAAACCGTCCTCGGTTTGACTACTGTTGGAGAATGTGGTGTAGGTAAAAGCAAACCGGACTCCCTTTCTTGTTTGTTATCCTGTTTCTGCATAATAAAACTAGAGAAGCTCGACATGGCATGTTTATAATTATTGCATACCTCTAATTGATCATATCTTTTCACAATAAAAGAAGATTGCAGAACTGAGCAAATGTAAATTCGATGTACCATATACTCCTCTTTACAATTATATTTTCCAATAGCATGGAAACTAACATTAGAAGAACATGGCAATTCAAATCTACCAATCAGTTTATTCTGCAAATAGCTAAGCTCACAAAGATCATCAAACTCAATGTACCCTATTGTATGTAAAGATGAAAACAATTGAATTTCTTCTTTTTCATTTACAATATGAACAATATGCTGGAATTCAGCACTCATTGATTTAGAATTTTTAGCTTTATTCGGTAGTTGTGGTATGGATATAAGTAATTCATTATCACACAACTCTTCTTTGTCACATGGAATATCAAGCATATGAAAGTGTGACAAAGGAAAATCAGCGATGGGTTCCACAATTGATTGATCTATAATATCATGATTAGTGGACAAATGTAATTCTACTAAAGTATGCTCACCTTGATTTATGTTATAATTATCTGACTTACCTTTGATGCTCTTCTCAAATGGTGTATGTGTAGCCAGATTCATGCTTTTTTCAAATGTTTCACCTCCTATCTCAAATTGATCAATGTCCATTTGTATATTGTCATCTACTTGCTGCAAATTATTAGTAATAGGAGAGATACATGCTGCTATAGTATTTGTGAGATCCTTTTTTAGAGTCATTTCAGAATCACAAGCAAGACAAAACAACTCATCAAAAGTATCATAATGTTTATCAACAAGAATATTCTGAATTTGCATGTTAAGACCTTGCAAAAATCTATGTTCTAGAAACTCATTATTTTCTTCAAAGCCACAACGTAGCAAACATAATTTTAGTCTTTTCAAGTATTCTGCTATAGTTTTGTTTTCTTGTTTTATAGATTGCAATTTTCCATACAAAAATTCAGAATAATAGCTAGGAACAAAAACATCTCTAAAATGTCTTTTCATATCTTTCCATGATTGAGGAGCATTAGCAAATCTACAAAGGTGTTTCCACTCAGTTAAAGCATACTTGATAAGAACACTTGAAGCAACTTTAACCTTTTGTTTTTCAGATAGATCATAGTTTTTAAATTTATTGTTTACATTTAACTCCCATTCAATATATGCATGAGGATCATAGTTTCCTTCAAAATAAGGTAGGGCAGATTTGATTCTATTAAGCAAAGCATCACATACCTCATGAGTAGCATGGCTATCAATTGCCACATCTTTAGCAAAGTAGTTAGAATATGCAACCTGATCATCTCCTTTTTCGATGTAGATTCCTGCCATGATTAGGAGATAACTAGAAACATACACAATAGTATTTATGTTCCTATCAACTAGTAGGATGTGGTTGTTGTAATTCTCTCACTCTCAACTTGATCAAAAAAATTCTTACAAGTTCTTACCCAACAAAACAGGGGGTTGCAGCAACTAGCAAGTCGAAAACCTTGGATGTAGTGTATCGACACCATAGCAACAACACCTGTCAAGCTGTATCCGGATATGTGGAGCTATAGGAGGGCTAAAAAATAATGTGCAAGGAAGTACTAGCACCACATTAGTTGCAAAAGCAAGTTGAGAGATCGTTCAACGGAGGTACCGTGCTGGTCCTAGGCTAGACACTGCTAGAGACGCGAGCCTAGACACAAACGAAGTCACGGTACAGCAAAAAAAAGGCACAAGAATAGCAAGCAAAACACTCCCTTTCTTTTCCTCCTCTCTTCTTTTCTTTCTTTTCTCTTTCTCTTCCTCTTCTTTTCTTCTTTTTTTTTCTATTTTCTTTCTGATTTTTTTTCTTCTTCTTTTCTTTTACTTTGCACAACTATAACAAAATTGGATCTTGACAAATCAGATTCCAATAAGCAATGTAACAAATGTGTTTTCTTTCTTAAAGAACTAGCAATGCTGATATTTTTTTGTGTGCCTAAATCAGATCTGGATGTGAAAAAAAATTGTGGATGGATATGGTGCAGCGAAGATGTATATGGTAGCAACGATTGCAAAAGAAATATATATGATATAGTGGAGATGTATATGGTGATGGTAAACACAGCGGATATAGTGACCAAAACGTGACAAGAACTCGAAACTCTAAAAGCCTAACCCTAAGACCAGCAACACGACTCAACCGATGTAAACCAAACTCAACAAGCCCGAACTAATCAATAATAGTAAAAGGCTCAAAAGGTCTATGGGATTATGGGAAACGAATCTACTATTTTTTGTTGGCTTTTTCTGGACTTTAGGCAATTAAAAGCAAACTGAAATCTCTCACCGATGAAACCTTGCTCTGATACCACTTGATGAGTTTGTGGGTGTCCCTATCTTTCGGTGGAGAGACGCTCACGATTTGACTGGAGAGACGCTCACGATCCGACTACAACCATCCAAGGACGCCGCGCCTTAGCGATCGATACACCAAATCCAGCGGTTGCTCATGATCTTGCGGATCACATCCAACCAAACCACTAGGGTTATTCCTGCAAGCAATCGAAGAACAAGCAAGAACAAGTAGAACAAGCACTCAATTGCAAATAAGAGATGAAAGATCAGATGTGATACACATGAAGGTGGGGTTCCGAATCAAGTAGAACGGATGGTCTAGTCGACACACGCGTCTACAAGGAAGTAGCAGCAGCTAAACTTTCATCTAAACAAAACCCAATCTGTTTGTGGCGGCTCTAGGGGGATATAAAGAGGAGGGAGGACGACCACAAGGGTTCTAGTGTCGTCCTACAACCCTAGGATGAGTCCCTAATGGACTCAACTTGATACACGGGCCATCGGCCCAAAATAGGGTGACGTAGCACCGTTGGCAGAAAAGATCTCGGTATTAAATTGTCTACTGCGCACGCATCTGATAGGATATAGGTATGAGTCCGGACCCATTGGAAAGTAGACTTGATAACCTTTCCAAAAAGTCCTATAACGTCTCAATCGGAGTCCGTATGAAGTCGTGGCAACCGTCGCAAGTTTGGACTCTTCTGCAGTCCGAATTGAACTTTCCAAAACGTGTTGGACTTGGACTCTTTGTTTCCTTGGATCCAATGTGACGTGGTGGCCTGGTGGAGAACGTTAGGAACACTTGGATTTGGTCCCCAATCAACTTCATTGACCATCCATGCTTTCCATATTCAATCTAACCCTTCCTTGATCCATGTAAGCAATTCTGAAAATGAAAACATACACACTTCATAGTGCAGCACCCATTCATCAAATGTAACAATGATAAACCTCATATAGAATGGTTTCACCTTTGGTATAGAAGTGGTTGGCATGGTCATATCTAAGTTGGTGATGTCCTCATCACTTGCCTTCTTCAATCTCCATGGTGCAAAAGCCACCGTGCTTGGCATCAGCGTAGAAGCATAGGCCGTTGAGCTTGTCCTCAACCTTTCCCTTGGACTCATCATCACTCAAAGAAGCACCTCCATTGGAGGAGGCATCGATGTCGCTGAGGGAGGCGAGGAAGGCTCGGTGCTTGGCCTTCACCTTGTCGATCACCTTCTTGGAGGACCTTTGGTGGTAGCCACCCTTGGGCTTGTGCTTGTCCTCGAAGTGGTGCTCGCGCTTGTCCTTGCACTTGTTGAAGTCACCCGCAGCTTTCTTGGGGCAGTTTGCGATGAAGTGATTCTCATCACGGCAATGGTAGCACCCCTTGGCTGAGCCACCACGCCGACGGTTCAAATGGTTGTTGTGAAACCGTGAGAACTTGGTGATGACCAAAGCCATCTCATCATCTCCAAGAGCCTCCACTTGATCCTCTGTCACAGAAATCAAAGACAAAGAGAACAAATAGTGTGAAGGGTCAGAGGAGGAAGAAGACGTACCGTCGGGTCCAGAAACCAACGCCATAGATGGGTTCGATGGGTTTTCAAGCTTGGCCCGGGTTTGGTAGTCAATCTTCGAGGACTTGAGCTTGCTGAATAGCTCGTCCATGGTCAGGGCATCATAGCCCGGCGACTCTTGAATGGCAGCCACCTTCATCTCCCATACCTTCCGATCAAGAGCATGGAAAAGCTTGATAGCCATCTCATGATCATCATAAGGCAAGTTGGCCCGATTGGCACACATCTTGTTGACGATAGATTGGAAGCGAGTGAACATCCTGTCAACAGATTCGCCGGCCAACTGAGCAAAGTTCTCGTACTCTCTACGGTACATGTCGAAGAGTTTGGACTTGATCTGAGGGTTGCCCTCATGATATCTCAAGAGTGTTGACCAGATCTCTCGTGCTGTAGTGAGACTCGAAACCCGCTCAAACTCCGGAAGAGATAGATAAGAGAAGAGAATGCTATGGGCTCTTGCATGAGATGCATGCTGCGTAACCTGGACATCGGTGATCCGAGCCTCAAGAAACACATAGTTCTCATTCTCACAAATCTCCCAAAACTTCGTATCAAGCCCTTGGAGATAAGCCGACATGCGTACCTTCCAATAGGCAAAGTTGGTTCCATCGAAGTAAGGAGGTTTACCAGCACCTCGCTCCATGTCGCCTTCGCGGATCAAGAACCATGTAAGGTGGATTGATCCTTAACCGGCTCTAATACCAATTGAAGGACCGGAAACGGCGACCAGAGGGGGGGGTGAATGAGAGCCAAATAAAAATTCCTTTCGGAAGATCTTGACCCTTGTCCCAAGCACAACCCAAAGCACTAACTAGTCTCACAACCCACAAGTGGGTGGATGTTCTAGGAGATGTCCTAGGAACACAGCAGAGCTTGCCACGAACTTGGAGAAACAAATCGCAACAAAGACGGAAGAAAAACAGCAACACCAGAGGCTCCGGACCAGTTGGGACAAAGCCACGGGACTATGGCGAGTAGTCCGGAGCTAAGGTCCGAAGCTGGCCAGGCCGAGACAGAAAAGAACCAGGGAGCACCCAAGCTCCGGAAAACCTGCTCCGGACTAGTTCGGTGGTACGGGAGACTGGTCCAGTGCTCACTCTTCCTACTGCCGAAACTGAGCAGTAAGCTCCCAGGCTCCGGACCGGACCTCCGGACTACCCATCGGACTATGACGAGTGGTCTGACGCGTGGTAGCAAGTTCTCAGCAGGACCTCCGGACCATTCGCCTATGGTCCGATGCTCAGAAGCTGAAAGGTCCGGAGGGTGGTCCGACGCTCCTAGCTGCTTGACACGGAGAAAGTAAAGACCACCGGACCACTTGCTATGGTCCGGAGCTTAGGGCAAAGTGGTCCGACGCTCACAGGAGAAAAACTGTTCCTTGCGAAAACGAACTTCTCTCCACCAAATCTTTCAAAAACTCAACCAAATTATCACCAACTACAATCAAACTTTGTAGGCATGATCCTAGTGCAGTTGGGGAGCTATCCCGAAGAAATCATTGCTCAATTTGGAGATAAGAAAGGGGAACCCTCAGATTTGGGAGAGAAGAGAGCAAAACAAAGAACGCTACAAAGAAATCGCCCGATCTATGCACTCGTGAGGATTGAGGAGAATTCCTTCGGTGCAAAGAAGCTCCTCACAAATATGAACAACTTGGTTCAAGTGGTTTTTGCAAAGCTACTCTCAACAAAGAGAAATCATCTCGAGAAAAAGAGAGAGCAAAAGCAAAACGAGAAGAACAGAAGCAAACCGGGGACACATTCATGAAATTGAAGCCACCATGGATTACGGAGGTTACGGCCTCCGATTCCTCGCAACAATCACAAGTTCTTATACCGGTGACACGGTGGATCTCAAGCAAGAAGAAGCTAGGGAAGGGAAAACCTAGGAATAGGTGGGAGAAAGAGTAATGCGAGAGATAGAATGAGGGATACCCCTTCATCCTCTATTTAACGAGGCTTTGGCTATTTCCCAAAGACCCCCTAGATACAACACCGAATTACCTAGCCCTAAGACATTGTAATCCAAGTCGGTAACTCTCAGCCACTCATTTGAATCGACGGCCCCGCTTCCTGTCGGGAGTTGCCGTCGCCTCGACGCAACCTCCAGGATTCTGCCACATGCCTTCCCCGCTTCCTCGGAAGCTCCGCCTAGGTTTTGAGGCCCAAACCCAGGAAATCCGCCACCAGTAGCTTTGGGCTCAACTACCGAACCTCGAGTTTTGCGGCCCAAACTCGGAAACCGGCGCGGATGGTTTTGAGGCCCAAACCACCAAACCACTCAACGCGAGCCACCTTGTCTTCGCCCGGTCGGACTCCGAGTCCCCTGAGCCTCCGCTCGACTCGCACGTCCACCGACTTGACTTGGTCAACTTGGTCTACCTCCATGTCTTCTCGCACTCGCCGATGCCAAGTACTAGCCACCACAGCTTTTCCGCCGGCGCCCATGGTCCCTCAGTCCGAGCCCCGCTTCCGCCCTTCACCGCTCTCAGTCCATTGGCATGGCAAGCCTCTACTCGACCTTCTCTAGTCATTGACCAGTGTCACTAGGCATAGCACCTGCACACCACAAGCCAATAGACAAGCACACATTTCTACTTTCGCAGAGGTTAGAGTAAGCCACTCAAACTGAAACACTCACGTGTTGGACAATCACTCATCATCAAAGCTGAACATACATGGGTACTTATCTACCATGTGTTCATAGTGTTATATCTTGAAGAAGGGAACAAGGTTCAGCAAGTTTGAGAAGAAATGTGATGAGGGATTTCTTCTTGGTTACTCAACAACTCGCAAGGCTTGTAGAGTATGGAACTTGACTAGTGGCATTCTCGCCGTGCATGATGTTGAATTTGATGAAACTCGAGGCTCTCAAGATGAAGAAAACTTGGATGATGTGAGAGGTGACAAGTTGGTCAATGCTATGAAAGATATGGATATTGGTGACATTAGACCAAGACAAGTCCAAGATGAAGATGAAGATCAAGTAACCATTCCAAGTGATCAAGCTAGTGGTTCTCCAACTCAAGATCAAGAAAATGTAAGTGAAGATCAAGTTCAAGCTAGTCTATCATCTCAACCAAATGACATCAACATTCAAGTGCTCCAACCTACCAATATTGCAAGAGATCATCCTTTAGATCAAGTTATTGGAGGCATTCAAAGTGGTGTTCAAACAAGATCAAGATTGGCTTCATTTTGTGAGCATTACTCTTTTGACTCATCATTTGAGCCAACCAAGATTGATGAAGCTTTGAAGGATGTTGATTGGATCAATGCTATGCATGAAGAGCTTAGCAACTTCACAAGAAATCAAGTTTGGGAATTGGTAGAAAGACCAAAGAAGCACAATGTCATTGGAACCAGATGGGTTTTCAAGAACAAGCAAGATCAAGATGGAATAGTGGTGAGGAACAAAGCAAGACTAGTAGCTCAAGGTTACTCTCAAGTTGAAGGTCTTGACTTTGGGGAAACATATGCTCCGGTGGCAAGATTAGAGGCAATTAGAATCCTATTGGCATATGCTTGTGCACACAATATCAAGCTATACCAAATGGATGTCAATAGTGCATTCCTAAATGGGTATATCAATGAGGAGGTGTATGTTGAGTGAAGGACCGGAAACGGTGACCAAAGGGGGGTGAATGGGAGCCTCAAATTTCTCTTGAAATATTCAGGCCACTCTTCCCAAAAACAAACCCAACAAGCAAGCTTACTCCACCAGCAAGATCATGACCCTAGAGAGGGTGGATACCTATGGTGATGACCAAGAGGTACAGCGGATCTTCCAGAAACCAAAAACTCAAACCGAGACACCGATAGTGTGGCTCTCAAACCCTAGAGAGAAGAGAAGAGAAGAGAGCTCACCCAAAATACTTATGAGAACTGGTCTCACAAGTGCTTCATCAAGTTCCCTGCGTGATTACGAAACCAATGCAATAAATGGAACTCAATTCGGAGTCCGGACGAGGGAGAAACGGCCAAACCAGCGACAAAGAAAATCCTGAAAACCTTGCTGGAAGGGCGACGGATGCGAGTCCGACAGGAGCGTCCGACGCTTAAAAAAAACAGCCCGAAACAGCCCCAGGCGATGGACGCTCGGCTAGGGGAAAGGCAACGTCCGATGGGATGATTTTCAGCGTCCGTTGGGAGCGTCCGACGCCCCCGAAAACTGCACAGTGAACCCGAAAATCATTTTCTCTCCTCTAAATCTTCCCAAAACTCAACCAAATGAACTCCAACTGCAACCAAATTTTGTAGGCATGATCCTTATGCAGTTGGGGAGCTATCCCGAAGAAATAATCGCTCAATTTGGAGAGGATAAATGGGAACACTCAGATTTGGGGGAGAAAAGGCAAAATGAAGAACGCCGCAAAGAAATCACCCGATCTACACACTCGTGAGGTTTGAGGAGAATTCCTTCGATGCAAAGATGCTCCTCACGAATCCGAACAACATGGTTCAAGTGGATTTTGCAAAGCTACTCTCAACAAAGAGAAATCAACTCGGGAAAAAGAGAGAGCAAAAGCAAAACACGAAGAACACAAGCAACCGGGGAGACTCGATGAAGAAACTAACCGTGCCATGGCACTCGGAGAGTCGGGCCTCCGATTCCCACCAAAAGATTCAAGTTCTTACAGAGGATGGTGAAATCAACCTAGGGATCTCATGAACTAGAGAGAGGGTAGAGAGAGAGAGTTGGGGAAAATGATTAGGGTTCAAGAGATAGGATGAGGGATACCCCTTCACTCCCTACTTATCGAGCTTTGGCTATTTCCCAAAGACCCCCCTAGATACATTGAGTGAACTACCTAGCCTAAGCATTCCAGTCCAAGCTCCGGAAAATATCTCCCGCATTTTGAATGGACGGCCCCGCTTCCTGCCGGGAGTTGCCGTCGCCTCGACGCAACCTCCAGGATTTCGCCACGTGCCATCCCCGCTTCCTCGGAAGCTCCGCCTAGATTTTGAGGCCCAAACCTAGGAAACCCGCCACCGGTAGCTTTGGGCTCAACTACCGAACCTCGAGTTTTGAGGGCCAAACTCGGAAACCGTCCTTGGATGGTTTTGAGGCCCAAACCAGCAAACCGCTCGACTCGAGCCACCTTGTCCTCGCCCGGTCGGACTCCGAGTCCCATGAGCCTCCGCTCGACCCGCTCGTCCACCGTCTTGACTCGGTCGACTTGGTCTACCTCCATGTCTTCTCGCACTTGCCGGGGCCAAGTACTAGCCACCACAGCTAGTCCGCCGGCGCCCATGGTCCCTCAGTCCGAGCCCCGCTTCCACCCTTTAGCGCTCTCAGTCCATCAGTATGGCAAGCCTCTACTCGACCTTCTCCACGCCATTGACCACTGTCACTAAGCATAGCACCTGCACACCACAAGCCGATAGACAAGCACACATTTGCTTTCGCAAAGGGTTAGAATCAAGCCACTCAAACCGAACCGCTCAAGTGTTGGCAATTACTCATCACAAAACTGAACTACATGGGTACTAACCCACCATGTGTTTGCAATCTCCCCCTTGATGAGTGCATTATCAACACAAGTGCATTTCAGATTTGAGCCATAAGGTAAAGCTCTCCAAATGACCAAAAAGCTGAGAAAGCCAAAACGGGGTCACTTGAGAGAAGCAAAGCGAATCCGAAACTTGGTTCCCAAAGACATGGGCAACGGCTCGACGCAACCAAGCAAAACAAAACTAGCCCTCAAGAAGAGGCAGAAAATGGGCTCAACACTGCTAGCAAAACAAGATACCAATTGAAGCCTACCAAAGCTCAAGAAACCAATTGAAAACACCAAGGGAACTCCAAAGATACCAATTAAAACACTTAATGTTCAAGAAGCACTCGAAACGCGTCGGAGCCAACAAAGCAAGCTAGACCCTCCAGAAGAGGCAAATGCTCAAGACATCTAGCAAAATCTCTCCCTAGGCAAAAGCACACTCAAGATACTAAAATGAGATCATTAGGGCAAAAGAAGCACACAAAACTCCCCCTTGACCAAAGAAGCTCTAAACCAATGAAACCAATGAGATGCACTCTTCCCCCCCTTGGAAGTAGATGGCTGAAAATATAATGAAATGCACATCTCTCCCCATTGATTGACACATGTAGCTCATCAAACATCAACAACTCAAGCCAATGACCCAACTGATGAGGACATCACCGGCTTAGATATGACCATGCCAACCATTCTATATGAGGTTTATCATTGTTACATTTGATGAATGGGTGCTGCACTATGAAGTGTGTATGTTTTCATTCTCAGAATTGCTTACATGGATCAAGGAAGGGTTAGATTGCATATGGAAAGCATGGATGATCAATGAAGTTGATTGGGACCAAATCCAAGTGTTCCTAACGTCCTCCACCAGGCCACCACGTCACTTTTGATCCAAGAAAACAAAGAATTCAAGTCCAACACGTTTTGGAAGTTCAATTCAGACTGCAGAAGAGTCCAAACTTGTGACGGTTGTCACGACTTCATACGGACTCCGATTGGGACATTCTAGCACTTTTTGGAAAGCTTATCAAGTCTACTTTCCAATGGGTCTGGACCCATACCTATATCCTATCAGATGCGTGCGCAGTAGAAGATTTAATACCGAGATGTTTTCTGCCAACGGTGCTGCGTCACCCTATTTTGGGCAGATGACCCATGTATCAAGTTGAGTCCATTAGGGACTCATCCTAGGGTTGTAGGACGACACCAGGACCCTTGTGGTCGTCCTCCCTCCTCCTCATATCCCCCTAGATCCACCACAAACAGATTGGGTTTTGTTTAGATGAAAGTTTAGCTGCTGCTACTTCCTTATAGACGCGTGTGTCGACTAGACCATCCGTTCTACTTGATTCGGAACCCCACCTTCATGTGTATCAGATCTGAACCTTCATCTCTTATTTGCAACTGAGTGCTTGTTGTACTTGTTCTTGCTTGTTCTTCGATTGCTTGCAGGAATAACCCTAGTGGTTTGGTTGGTTGCGATCCACAAGATCGTAAACAACCGCTGGATTTGGTGTATCGATTGCTAAGGCGTAGCGTCCTTGGACAATTGTAGTCGGATCGTGAACGTTGTTTCAGTCAAATCGAAGTTATCTATCTCCACCGAAAGATCAGGACACCCCATACACTCATCAAGTGGTATTCAGAGCAAGGTTTCATCGGTGAGAGATTTGAGTTTGCTTTTAATTTCCTAAAGTCCAGAAAAAGCCAACAAAAATAGTAGATTCCTTTCCCATAATCCCAGACCTTTTGAGCCTTTTACTAGTATTGATTAGTTAGGGCTTGTTGAGTTTGGTTTACATCGGTTGAGTCGTGTTGCTGGTCTTAGGGTTAGACTTTTAGAGTTTTGATTTCTTGTCACGTTTTGGTCACTATATCCGCTGTGTTTACCATCACCATATACATCCCCACTACATCATATATATTTCCTTTACAATCGTTGCTACCATATACATCTTCGCTGCACCATATCCATCCACAATTTTTTTTTCACATCCAGATCTGATTTAGGCACACAAAAAATATCAGCATTGCTAGTTCTTTATGAAAGAAAACACATTGTTACGTTGCTTATTGGAATCTGATTTGTCAAGATCCTGTTTTGTTATAGTTGTGCAAAGTAAAAGAAAAGAAGAAGAAAAAATCAAAAAGAAAATAGAAAAAAAGAAGAAAAGAAGAGAAAGAGAAAGAGAAAAGAAAGAAAAGAAGAGAAGAGGAAAAGAAAGGGAGTGTTTTGCTTGTTGTTCTTGTGCCTTTTTTTGCTATACCGTGACTTCGTTTGTGTCTAGGCTCACGTCTCTAGCACTGTCTAGCCTAGGACCAGCACGGTACCTCCGTTGAACGATCTCTCAACTTCCTTTTGCAACTAATGTGGTGCTAGTACTTCCTTGCACATTATTGTTTAGCCCTCCTATAGCTCCACATATCCGGATACAACTTTACAGGTGTTGTTGCTACGGTGTCGATACACTATTCCAGGGTTTCCGACTTGTTGGTTGCTGCCACCTCCTATTTTCCTTGGTAAGAACTTGTAAGAGTTTGTTTGAATAGGTTGAGAGTGAGTGAATTACAACAACCACATCCTAATAGTTGATAGAAACGTAAATATTATTGTGTATGTTTCTTGTTTTGTTCTAATCATGATAGGAATCTACATGAAAATTGGAGATGATCAGATTGCCTATTCTAATCACTTTGCTAGGGGTGTGACAAGTGATAACCATGCTACTCATGAGGTATGTGATGCTTGGTTTGATGAAATAAAATCTGCAGTACCTTATTTTGAAGGAAACTATGATTCTCATGCATATATTGAATGGGAGCTACATGTAGATAAGGAATTTAAAAAATATGATCTATTTGAAAAACAAAAGGTTAGCATTGCTTCAAGTGTTCTTATCAACTATGCTTTAACTAAGTGGAAACACCTTTGTAGATTTGATAAAGCTCCTCAATCATGGAAAGATATGAAAAGACATTTTAGAGATGTTTTTGTTCCTACCTGTTATTCTGAAATTTCGAATGGAAACTTGAAATCTATAAAACAAGGAAACAAAACTGTAGCAAAATATGTAGAGAAACTAAAATTGGGTTTGCTACGTTGTGGCTTAGAAGGAACCGATGAGTTTCTGGAACATAGATTTTTTGATGAGTTGTTTGATCTTGCTTGTGATGCTGAATTAGCTACAAAGGGAACATACAAATATTATAGAAGCATTTGTCTCTCCTATTACTGACAATTTGCAGCAAGTAGATGATAATATACATATCGACAACAATCAATTTGAGATAGGAGGTGAAACATTTAAAGAGAGCGTGAATCTGGCTACACCTACACCAATTGAGATGAGCATCCAAGGTATGTCAAATGCTTGTAAACTAAATCAAGGTGAGAATACTTTATTTGACTTACATTTGTCAACTAATTATGATATTATAGATCAATCAATTGTTGAACTGGTCGCTGATTTTCCTTTGTCACACTTTGATATGCTTGATTTTACTTGTGACAAAGAAGAGTTGTGTGATAGTGCATCACTTATATCCATACCACAACTAGTGAATAAAGCTACAAATTCTGTATTAATGAGTGCTGAATTCAAGCATGTTGTTCATATTGTAAATAAAAATGAAGAAGCTCAATTGTTGTCATCTTTACATACAATGGGATATATTGAATTCGATGATCTTTGTGAGCTTAACTATTTGCAGAATAATCTGATTGTTAGATTTGAATTGCCATGTTCTTCAAATATCAGTTTTCATGCTATTGGCAAATATAATTATGAAGATGAGTATATGGTAAACTGAATTTACATTTGCTCAAATAGACAAACTCCTTTTATAGTGAACATAACTAATCAATTAGAAGTATGCAATAACAATAACCATGCCATGTCAAGCTTCCCTAGTTTTATTTGAAAGAAATAGGATAACTATCCAGACTGGGAGCATGGTTTACTTGTATCTACAACACATCCTCCGACAGTGGTCAAACCGAGGACGGTTTGCTGTCAAGAAAGGGAGAATGATGACGACATCACCGGCTTAGATATGACCATGCCAACCACTTATATACCAAAGGTGAAACCATTCTATATGAGGTTTATCATTGTTACATTTGATGAATGGGTGCTTCACTATGAAGTGTGTATGTTTTCATTCTGAGAATTGCTTACATGAATCAAGGAAGGGTTAGATTGCATATGGAAAGCATGGATGATCAATGAAGTTGATTGGGGACAAAATCCAAGTGTTCCTAACGTCCTCCACTAGGCCACCACGTCACTTTGGATCCAAAGAAACAAAGAGTTCAGGTCCAACATGTTTTGGATGTTCAATTCGGACTGCAGAAGAGTCCAAACTTGGGACGGTTGCCACGACTTCATACGGATTCAGATTAGGACGTTCTAGCACTTTTTGGAAAACTTATCAAGTCTACTTTCCAATGAGTCCGGACTCATACCTATATCCTATTAGATGCGTGCGCAGTAGACAATTTAATACCGAGATCTTTTCTGCCAACGGTGCTGTGTCACCCTATTTTGGGCCGATGGACCTGTGTATCAAGTTCAGTCCATTAGGGACTCATCCTAGGGTTGTAGGACGACACCAGGACCCTTGTGGTCGTCCTCCCTCCTTATATACCGCTAGAGATGCCACAAACAGATTGGGTTTTGTTTAGATGAAAGTTTAGCTGCTGCTACTTCCTTGTAGACGCGTGTGTCGACTAGACCATCCGTTCTACTTGATTCGGAACCCCACCTTCATGTGTATCAGATCTGAACCTTCATCTCTTATTTGCAATTGAGTGATTGTTTTACTTGTTCTTGCTTGTTCTTCGATTGCTTGCAGGAATAACCCTAGTGGTTTGGTTGGTTGTGATTTGCAAGATTGTAAGCAACCGCTAGATTTGGTGTATCGATTGCTAAGGCGCAACATCCTTGGACAGTTGTAGTCGGATCGTGAACGTCGTTTCAATCAAATCGAAGTTATCTATCTCCACCGAAAGATCCGGACACCCCATACACTCATCACCAACTGAATGAATTTTCCAAATTTCAGAGTTTTGCAACCAATTTCAGTTTTAGGCACATTACAAGTTGTATGGGAGTGGTTGTAAGCAAGGTGATGCCACTGCTTACCAACCGGGCGAAGTCAAAGGACTTGACACACCGGTTTTGGTCATACACGACACCGCTCAAGTATCAACCCATATGGGAAGCAGTCTCGAACACACGGTGAAGTGCTCACAATGCAGACCCAACTCGATCTTTCCAATTCACAAAACAGAGAGCAATTTCATTTTAGATATTAATCATGGTGCTCAAAGGTAGTGAATGAAACAATGAAGAGCCATAGTTACAAGCTATATACAAGATAGCTAAGAAGGATCTTCAAAAGCCTACACATGCTAGTGCCATTTCAGAGGTGACATGGGGAATTTAAATTCAGTTTTAAAGCTTTTCTAACTTAGCTCTATTGCATATCATATAGATCAAAAAGAATCTAAGTTAGGCAACACCATAGACACATAAAGCACCTCAAATAGAGCATAGATTCATTATATTGGCTATAAGTATGAAGCTTAAAATGAACTATGTCACAAATGCAAATGAGATGCACAATGCAATGACACCAACTAACACTAACAAGACACCAATTTAGAAGAAGGACAAAGAAAAGACAAAAAGAACAAAAAAGAACTATGAAACACAAAACTTTCCTCCTCTAAAAAGGAAAGAAAACACCCAACTCACCCCGAAGGCGAGAAAACGCAGCTTGATCCAACGGCTTTGTAAGAATATCCGCAAGCTGTTTGTGGATCTCGACATGCCAGAAGTCAATGTCGCCCTTCTCGTAATGATCTCGCAAGAAATGAAAGCGGACCTCAATGTGCTTGGTCTTTGAATGAAGCATGGGATTTTTGGCCACACTAGTTGCACTCATGCTATTGCAAAGCAGAGGCACCTTAGTAAGCACAAGACCAAAATCTTTCAAAGTGGCAATCAACCAAATCAACAGTGAGCAACAGCTAGCCGCGGCAACGTACTCAACTTCGCACGTCGACTGTGCCACGCTAGACTGTTTGCGAGAATACCAAGAAACCAAGGAAGACCCGAGAAACTGGCAAGTCCCAGAAGTGGACTTCTGATCAAGACGACACCTGGCAAAGTCGGCATCAGAATAACCACAAAGCTCAAGAGAAGAAGAGGTGGAAAACCAAAGTCCAAATTCGGGAGTGAAGCACAAGTACCTCATGATGAGTTTCACCGCCTACTTCCTCGTCCACATCCAAGGAAGTCGTAGTCGATATGGGCGTCAAGAGGGGCTTTGCCTCACCCATGTCAAACTTCTTAAAGATATCCTTCGTGTACTTGCCTTGGTGCACAAACGTCCCTTCTCGGGTTTGCTTGATTTGCAACCCGAGAAAGAAGGTCAACTCTCCCATCATACTCATCTTAAACTCCCTGCTCATAATATGTGCAAACTTGGCAACAAGAGCATGAGAAGAACCACCAAAGATGATATCATCCATGTATATTTGGACAAGGAGAGTATCTTTGCCTTGCTTGAGGAGAAACAACGTCTTATCTACCGATCCCATTTTAAAACCCTTAGCAAGTAAAAAGGTTTTTAGCCTATCATACCATGCTCTATGTGCTTGTTTCAAACCATACAAAGCTTTGTGAAGTTTAAAAACATGGTTTGGAAACTTGAGATTTTCGAAACCGGGAGGTTGTTTAACATAAACTTCCTCCTCTATGTAGCCGTTTAAGAAAGCACTTTTAACATCCATTTGAAAAAGTTTAAAACCCTTAGAAGCCGCAAAAGCTAGAAGGATTCTAATGGCTTCTAAACAAGCTACGGGAGCAAAGGTTTCATGATAGTCTATTCCCTCCTTTTGACAAAAGCCTTGAGCTACCAACCTAGCCTTGTTGCGCACTACCACCCCATCCTCACTTTGTTTATTTTTGAAAACCCATTTGGTACCTATGGGGTGGCAACTAGGTGGTGGAGGAACTAAGACCCAAATGCAGTTTCACTCAAAGTTTTCTAACTCATGCATGACATTAACCCAATCCGGATCCATCAAAGCATGTCCAACATCCCGGGGCTCAAAAGAAGCGACAAAAGGCGAATGAGCAAAGTGAGAGAGATAGGACCTAGACCGCGTGACTCGATGATCGATGTCGCCGATGATGTTCTCCGACGGGTGCTGCCGCTGGATATGGCGGGGAGCTTGCCTGGACGAAGTGGCCTCCCTCTCGACAGCAACTGGAGCTCCCTCAGGTGCAACGGGCAAGGACTGAGGAAGCTGCTCGAACGACCCCCATGTAGAGGAAGTAGTCGGATCGGGACCATGAGCCGAAGTGGACGTCGCAGGGTCGACGGGGGCAGCCAGTGGAGTTGGCTCGGGATCACCCCAATCGGCATCATCCTACTCCTCCACAAAGATGCTAGTGTTCACCTCATTATCACCTGCAGGCTCAAAAGTAGTGGAAACACAGGGCATAGTCTCATCGAAGGTAATCTCACAAGTCTCCATCACTCCGTTAGTCTCAAGGTTAAGTGCACGATAAGCACGAGAGTGAGTAGAATAACCAAGAAAGATACCGTGAGAAGACCGTGATTCAAATTTATCCAACTTACCGTACTTTTTGAGGATGAAGCACCTGCACCAAAACACCTGTAGGTGACTTACCTTGGGTGGTCTCCCAAATCGCAACTCATAAGAAGTCTTCTTCTTGAAAGGTCAGAGGAAAATGTGATTGGAGACCTAGGAAATTACGATTGGAGACCTAGGAAAATGTGTTTGGAGACCTAAGAAATTTTGAGGCCCGAACTCGGAAACCATCCTCGGATGGTTTTGAGGCCCAAACCACCAAAACGCTCAACTCGAGCCACCTTGTCCTCGCCCGGTCGGACTCCGAGTGCCATGAGCCTCCACTCGACCCGCTCGTCCACCGACTTGACTTGGTCAACTTGGTCTACCTCCATGTCTTCTCGCACTCGCCGATGCCAAGTACTAGCCACCACAGCTAGTCCGCCGGCGCCCATGGTCCCTCAGTCTGAGACCCGCTTCCTCCCTTCACCGCTCTCAGTCCATCGGCACGGCAAGCCTCTACTCGACCTTCTCCACTCCATTGACCACTGTCACTAGGCATAGCCCCTGCACACCACAAGCCGATAGACAGGCACACATTTGCTTTCGCAAAGGGTTAGAATCAAGCCACTCAAACTAAACCGCTCAAGTGATGGGGAATCACTCATCACAAAACTGAACTACATGGGTACTTACCCACCATGTGTTCGCATTGAGCAATCACCCGGTTTTGAAGATGCTAAGAAGTCTGACCATGTATTCAAGCTCAAGAAGGCTCTCTATGGATTGAAGCAAGCACCTAGAGCATGGTATGAGAGATTGAGAAGCTTTCTTCTCTCTAAAGGTTTCAAGATGGGATTGGTTGATACTATCCTATTCACCAAGAAGATTGGAAATGACTTGTTCATCTTGCAAATCTATGTGGATGACATTATCTTTGGATCTTCAAATCAAGACTTTTGTTAAGAATTTGGGGAGATGTCAATGATTGGTGAACTTAGTTACTTCCTTGGACTTCAAATCAAGCAAATGAAGAATGGTACATTTGTGAGTCAAGGCAAGTACATCAAAGATAGGATGAAGAAGTTTGGGCTAGAAGAAGCTAAAGTCATTAGTACTCCTATGGGGACTAATGGACATTTGGATAGTGACTCAAGTGGCATGATGGTAGATCAAACACTCTATCGGTCTATGATTGGAAGCTTACTATATGTGACCGCTTCAAGATCGGATGTCATGTTTAGTGTATGCATGCATGCAAGGTTTCAAGCATCTCCTAGAGAGAGTCATTTGAAAGCCACAAAGAGAATATTGAGATCTCAAACATACACAAGAGGTTGGATTATGGTTTCCAAATGGGTCAAGGTTTGAATTGATTGGATATTCGGACTCCGACTATGTGGGTTGCAAAGTGGATAGAAAGAGCACTAGTGGTACATGTCAAATGTTGGGAAGGTCACTAGTCTCATGGTCATCCAAGAAGCAAAATAGTGTGGCACTCTCTATCGTTGAAGACAAATACATTAGTGCTGGGAGTTGTTGTGCACAACTATTGTGGATGAAAGCCACTTTGGAGGACTATGGAATTCACTTCAAGAAAGTTCCATTGCTTTGTGATAATGAAAGTGCGGTGAAGCTCACCAACAATCCCGTCCAACACTCAAGAACAAAGCACAAAGATGTGAGACATCATTTCATAAGAGATCATCAATAAAAGGGTGACATTTTCATTGACAATGTGGGCACCGATGATCAATTAGCCAACATATTCACCAAGCCACTTGATGAAAAGAGGTTTTGCAAGTTGAGGAATGAGTTGAACATCTTGGATTTCTCTAACATGAGTTGATGCACCACACTTATGACATGCCTCTACTCCAACATAGCAAGGTACAATTGATTGACATATGCATTCATCCTTTGCTAGTCTCGTGTAGAAGCATATAGACATCACTCATGATATGCTCATTCATGAAAATCAAATGATTTCTATGTACATATGACATCATTATAGTTTCTATGAGTTGATTGATCTAGTGATGGCATATGACATGTTGATAAGCTTGCAACCTCACATGTTTAGTCTAGAATGCTTATTCTTATACTTAACCAACATGGCCAAGATAACCATTGCAAGATGTGTGAAGAAGCTTGTCCATGGTTTAAACCGTGTTAAGTACTTAGGACAAGTAATCTAGGTTGAATTTAAATTGATAATTCACCCCACTCCTTTTATAAATTGACTTGATAAAAAAATCTTCATAAGTATCCTCAAGTGATACATGTTACTACAAGTGGTTTCCTTTGTGGTAATGTGTGACAAAGGGGAGAAATTGTGTTAAAATGGTCGTAGTAAGGGGAGAAATGTTTAAATGTTTAAAAGGGGGAAATTTGTTAAAATGAGAAACATGATAAGAGAAAAGAAACAAGTGGAATCTAGAAATAGGGGGAGAAATGAGATTTTGGAAAAATGAAAAAAATTAAAAATTTGAGCACACAAGTAGGGGGAGCAAGCCTATGAACAATTTGTTTCATTTGAATGTGCATTCACTCATATGCTTGCTTGCATTGAGGTTATAGTACTATTCAAGTAGTTTCTTGCTTGTGTGGTGCATGACTAGTTGTAATCTTGATTGATGAATTGATCACTAGCATGCATAGGAAGTTAGCTAGATATCCTCTCTTGGTTAAATTGTTTAGTTTCCAATTGGCATCAAGCTAATCATGTTGTTAAGGGTAAAATGAAAGGAGCACTTCGATTGGTATCACGCTTCAAAGGTCTATTCTTAAAACCTTAGCATCATGTCATAGTTTGCTAGTTGTTCACCCCTCCAAAAGTTCTATCTAAGCATGTGTGCAAAGCTTGATTCTTACTCATAGTAGTACACACATGTAGGGGGAGTTAACACTATCAAACAAACTTAGAAATGATTGACCACCTTCTTTATTCCTTGATATTATCTTCAAGTGGGAAGGGATTATGATCGGTTCCCTATGGCAAGGGATCCGAGTCTATCTACTAGGATCTTCCTTGGCGAGCAAGTCTTCTTAGGAGTCCTTAGCGAGCACGATGGGCTGGTCGCGTGCCGCAAGGCCTCATAGGCTGGGTCATCTCTTGGTCGGCAGGCCCAAGAAGGTCCCTAGGGATATGCCGAGGTTATGTCCCCAACAGTGTGGATTCGAGAAGCTTGGTGATTGTGCTTTGTCGACCAAAAGTGAAGATTGTGAGGGTTCTTGTGCCTTCCCCGCGGGAGATCGCAAAGGTAACTCTAGTGGATTGCGCGTGTCTTGGAGAGCCCTCATCTTGTGTTGGTTGTGCGGCACCCGATGATGGGTTTGGCGTGTGATGCCAATTAGCTTGTGAACCTCCAAGTGAGTGAGCTGACACAACGAGGACGTAGCTAGTTGCCAAACTAGTGAACCTTGGGAGAAAAATCAAGTGTCAGCACTTTGTCTCCCTTGTGATTGATTGGCTCTAGACCTTTACAAGTCGGTATAATCATTCCTCCCATCTTTGCACTATCTTTTTCTTACTTGTTTAGTGTATTAGGTTGTGCCTAGAGGGCTTCTATAATTGTGTAGGAATTGATTGTGCATAGAGGTATATTAGGATAGCAATTGTGGTAGGAGGCTTTGCATCCTTTAGTTTGCTATTGCTAGTTAAAGCTTCGCCACCTTATTGTCTAACTTGTTGTTGAGTTTGTTTTAAGCTTTCAATTTAGGCTATTCACCCCCCCTCTAGCCTTGGATAGGACCTTTCAAAAGGTCCCTGCTGCACCCTGGTCCAAAGCTCCACTATGCTCCTGGCGGATCTGACACATAATTATCAGAGCTGCAGACTGAGCTCCTTCCCAAGGATTGCTGGCTATGGCCTCAGTGTACCACCTCCTCCACAAAGGTGCCTCGGTGCACTGAGGTCCAATAGTACTGAGGCTTCTCCGTGTACCCCACCTGACTCAGCACCCTCCAAAGTAAGGTGGGAGTGCCAAACACGGACAGGAAGCGGTTGCTGCGCTGCGGAGGTCCTATGGCTGCCATCTGTAACAAGTTTTAACCTTTTTTGTGAGAACATGTATTTTACAGATTTGGTCATTTAACAAGTAAACGAGATACAGATTTAGTAAGGGAGGGAATTAAATGCAATATGATGACGCATGATGCATGCACGTATCTTACATCCTTACAAACCTTATGAAAGCAAACCTTTCACTAAGAACGTTCTAGACGGTAGCATACATACGTTCTCTCATATATACGTAATTAAGCAGTCTACATGATTCGCTGTTAGTGTACCTGCAGAATATTCATTTCAACCCATTCCTAACAGTATGAATAATGCATTGCTAAAATGTAAATCTAATAATCACTTAGGTGCACACCCAGTATACACGTAAGCAGTATATATACACAGTTCTTCGTCCTAATGACGACATTGCCTCAACAGACGGCAACACCCACACATGGATGCCATATCATAATCTTGTGTGGAATAGGATTATGGTCCAATCATCATATAAGCACTTCCCTAGATCGGCGTGTATCCGATACAAGCTCTCACAACTCACCTTACCTTTGGCGTCGCAGCAAAAATAAAAAGAAATCTCTGATCCATACAAAACCATTCAAGTGAATGACCCCCATACTATTCCAACCTGTATGGACAGGTAACCGAAAATATGATGCAATCCCCCAAGTTAGTACTTTAAGCCACCTGACATCCTATTGGACAATAAGGGACATAACCTATGGCACACTCATAGTTTGCAATTAATTTTGTACGCACACAAAAGTTTTGGTAGCAAAATAGGTTGATAAACAAAATCTTTTGTTTGCAAATACACTCGTGAACGGTAGTATACTGAATCTTGCTTTGATACCAGCTGTCACGGAACCGCCCAACATATAAGAGCACTAGTGTAATGGTCATCATTTCTGACAACACTATCACACTAGAGCCCATATAAGCCTGGTAGTCCTTGAAATCTCAAAGGATCTCAAACCACAATAAGTAACAACCCAGGATCGTACACTAGATTCAGTAACCGCACATCCACAGAGATAAGTTCGAAATGAAATAATATTACAACTGAGTTTAAAGAAGCGTTATTACAACACCAAGTTCAAATCAAAGTAGTGGAAGTTTAGGTTTCACAAATACACATTGCAAACTATTTTACACAAATATAGTGCCATGCCTAGTACAGTCCCATCAAAAGCAATGAGGAGAGACATCAAAATTCACCATTGCCCATGGTCTTCACTCTTCATCACATGTAGGGTAGAGGCACACCTGGCAATAGCCAGAATACACCATACCATCTGCAACATGGGTAAAGAAACCCTGAGTACTCAATTGTACTCAGCTAGACTTACCCGACAGAGAGATAGATATATAACCATAGACACTTCAAGGATTATGCAAGGCTTTATCAAGTGGATCTCATGGGATAGCAAACTTTTGCATAAAAGAGCATCCTAATTACTCATGTATTATCATCATTAGAAAACAGCGTTTGGCATCAGGTTAAGTAACATTATTCAGATCTCATTAGCACCTGTACTAGAGCAATCACCGAGTTATCAAACAATAATAACCATCTTGTTCTTGGCATAAAACCACATAACCATCTTTTGGTTACTTATTAGAATTCAGATTTCTACAATGGGAGGAAGATCTTTCAAGTTTCTCACTGATGGGGAGAGACCGCGTTTCGAATCGAATTCCTATCCAGCTAGAGGTTTATTCCTCAATCACACCCAAGTATGCCTGCCGGCACACTTATACGGGTCACCTTCAATATAGCTCGGGTAGCCGCGGATCTCCAGGTACAGGCATGAGTAGCGACTCACGGTAGCCAGGTAGCTCAAGTAGATCTTGCCCACGGTCTCAACTAGGTAGATCAGGTCATACATGCCCACGGTCTAGTAATCTGCTAGCGGTCTTCATGACCCAAGTAGGGGGAAATCCGGCCCGAACATACAGAGTTAGGCTTTGCGGTCGAAATGAGTTATTCGGCCAGCTATGAAGGAGGCTCATGCGTTCAATCTCGGCAGATGTCCAACCACGATCCAGTGCCTAGCGACACAGGCAGAGAGAACCTGCTCCCAAGACCTCCAAGTCAAGTGGCTCACAACACCTTGTCTGCCCGGTCTCGATTTATTACTTCCACATGGTTATTTTCCACGATAGCAAATATAGCCAACCATGACCAGCATCCTATCTTTGTGGGGGATGATAGACCACCCATGCTACCGGTCTAAGCATGGCTAAGTAAGGTTTCGATCCTGGGCCTACAAGGTTCTTTTTAGTGGACAAGGAGATATAATGCAACAAGGGGTTTCATCTCAAATCCTACTAACTTAATGCACAAACAAGTGGTTGGATTGTAAGTAAAATACTTAAAGTAGAGTAAGAAGGTGTGTAATGCTCCGGGGCTTTCCTTTCACAAAAGTGGAAGGAAGGTGGTTAGGGCACTCAGGAAGGTCAGAGCCTTGTTCTCCTTCTTCTGGAACTTCTGGAGCTTGCAACTCTGGTGGGACTCCTTCTATCTCCCCAAACTCTAGCAAGGTCACTCCCTCCGGCGATCCTGGATGCATGTATACAGGTATGATAAACCAACATATATGATAAGTCGTATACTAGAATGAAACATGTCTAATGCATATGGATGGATGCTCATGATGAATGTATTATGCAACATTTTATTTCATTGACCGAATATGTGCATATCTCTTCTCCAGTGGAGAAGTTAACACTTACCCTTCTTTTGCAACCTGTAATATAGCTTCTCCTCTTAGGTAATCTCTCTTACACCTGCACTTAAACAAGTTTTATGGTTTAAGACACTTGATTAACTTACACAAGCATACATCACTTAACACATGCATAACATGGCATAGAAACACTTAAAACAACAGCTAGGAGAAAACTTTGTAGCTGGAGCTACACACAACCAAAAATTACAACCTAAGACATTCTGGAAAGGTCATGAAATTATCTACAAAACATTCAATAAACTGCCCAGCTAGATCCAACAATAAAAAGGCCTAACAGACACATTAAACAAAGTTGTTTTGAAGAAACAGGAAATCACAGATTTAAAGCTGAACTTGTAAAACATGCTCAGGTTAAACTAAACAAGTTATGGCTTTGAAAATTTAACACCAGAGAGATTAACAAGTTATCTACAACAAAGCCAACTGTAGATACTGCTGAGACTAAACATAAATAGCTCAAACAATTCTAGCAAGAAAACATGCTTCAGTTGTTTAACAGTAACTAGATATAAATTAGAACAGTTATAAAGCCTTTAACTATCCATCTAAAAATTATGATAAAATTATACAGAACAGATTACATATTTAGCTACCACTTTTGTGCTCACACCAACAACAGCAAACACATATAAAAAGGAGTTAAAATTACATCTTTTCTGGTGATGAGAAAACAAGCACAAGTTATACAAATATTACTTAAACATTTTGAAAAGTGTAAAAAACAGATTTCATATTTTTCTTAGCTTATACTAAGCATGTAACACATGTACAAAAATTAACAAGCACAGAAAACACATTTAACTTAGCTTAGCAATTTAAACAAGGTTGCATTCAATGAAACAAGCATTTAACCAAAAGAACTACAACATGCAATTAAATTACAGGCTACTGGTACTTTAACATTTTTCATGGGAGGTGCATGCTGAGACAAACTCAACACAACAAGAACCATAATTTTACCGCATACCAAACTCCAGTTACGAATTAAACAAGTTCAACTAGGCATATAAAGCTTGCTGTTCACTTTTATTAAAACAACACAGAAGAACAGTAACAACAGGTTACTTAACATTTTTCATGCATAAATAAAAACATAGCAAAGCTCACAGAACTAGTTTCACATTTTTAGCATTTTCCTGGAATTAGTTATGAATTTCCAAAGTTAGCAAACAGAACTGAAAAGGACAAAATAGAGAAACACTTAGAGCCTATGAGATTTGGGACCCACTAGTCAGGTTCTTCCCCACAGAACCGACTGCAGTAGAGGTGCTCGACCAACGGTTCCTCGCTGGCGGTGAGGTCTCTCGCCAAACCAACCTCACGATTTGTAACACCCCAAAATTTGCATTGATTTGAAAAGTGATAAATTGATTTAATTTTGCTTTTACTGCTATGCATTTAATATATAATTCAGAAAAATATATATATAGTTTTGGTGAAATTAAAAACATCATGTAGAAACATGTTGAGCATTCATGCTGGTGCATTTATTTTCCTTGTATGAGTGGTTTTGATAAGAATCCAAACCTGTTTTTGAAAATATTTTGAAAATGGCATTTGAAATCAATGTCTGGAAAATATAAGATCTTATCTTTTCTCTCCCTCTCTCTTTCTCTCATTTTGGCCCGAGACCCTCCCTCTGTTTGGCCCAGCAGCTGGCCGATGGCCTAGAGCGCAGGAAGCACTCTTCCTCCCTTTTCTCTCCTTGCCTGGTTCGGCCAAAGGCCCAGTACGGGTAAGCCCGCACCCCTCCTCCTTTCTCCTCCCTTGTACCCTTTGACACTGACACCGCGGGACCGCACGTCAGTCCCCCTCCCTCCTTTCTCTGTCTCTGGTGGCCCGCTCGTCAGCTCTCCTCCTCCTCTGCTCATCGAGCTCGAGTCGGATGCCGACTCAAGGCCTTGCCGAAACCAATCCCGATTCTCCCGGGATCCTTTCCTTAACCATGTTTAGAACTTGCATAAAGGGTTACGCCTCCCTTACCGCCTCTATTACCCATCTAATTGCCTCTTGAACCTCACCCTAACACCAAATTTCCTTGCCGCCGAAAAGCTTCAGGACGCCGTCGCCATTAGAGCGCCCCGAAGCTGTTCAACCCCTCTGCTGGTCCTCTCTCTCCCTTCTGAGCAAGTCGAGAGAACCATGTCCGCTGTGCCGAGCCGCCAGACGCCCCTTCCCTTCCTCTGCACGTGCGAAGCATCCAGACGTTGTGCCATCAGTTGAAGAGTCTGAGTTTTTCTTCGATCAAGAACAACAGGACCAGCAGGAATTCTTCGAAGAAGGCAAGTATAACATGGGATTATCCTTGTTGACCTATTCATGATTAATATAACTCATATGCATGATTCCTTGTCACCATAGTTTGATCCTAGAGATTGATATCCTGAATACCTTGTCACCTATGTTTTGATCACCACATATGATTAGTTTTGCTAGTGCTCATACCAGATGTACATGATCTTAATGTATATTCTGACTATATGCAATAATGGTAAAACTCGCCTTTTAGCAACATTGGATTATAGGAGCTTATCTGGGGGCAAAAGCTGGGATATACAGTACAACCATGAGGGCTATATTGCTCTGGCTTTAGCTCAGTATGGGGACCTTTTCTAGCTTGTTCAGTGGTTGCCTTTATGGCACAAAATGGGACGTGGCGAGACGGGTATAGTGTGGTTCCTAATCTATTCGCATAGCTGCGAAGGAGTGTGACCGTAGACAGGTTGGCTCTACACCCACCTGTCATGAACCTTGTGGCCCTAACTTGTTAGACGAACCCTTGGAAGGCTTCATAGTGTACCCTGCCCGCTTACCTTGGCAGTGTTTTGGGAGTAATTAACCCGGGCATATGGGCAAACATGACTCGTGGGTAAAGTTGTACACCTCTGATCAGAGTTAAAAACTATCATGAAAGCCGTGCTCACGGACACGAGTGGCTCGGAAAACTCACAGAATTATTGGGTTCTTATTTCTATGTGGCTTATGCAAGTATTATTTATTTATTGTATCATTGACATTTACTTTATGATCGTGGATATTTGAGCTTATGCAAATTACCTTGGCAATTGTTGATATTAATATGAACTTGATCTACTTAAAATGCTTACCACTATGAACCATGCATATCCTTTTGAGCTTCATGAACCCCGTGTTATATTTGTTGAGTATGTATGTGCTCACCCTTGCATTCAAACACCACAGATGAAGATTGGGTTGATGATTACCGCAATGAGTACTAGACTTGGAGTCAACCAGTCAACCAGTCCCTTTTGGAGCTTCCGCAGAAGTCGTCGTCTTAGTTGCAGTTTATTTGTTTAAGATTCTGTATATGATATTTATTCGCTATGTAATAAGCACTGTGATGGTATTCTTATAATTTGTCAAATCATGTGTGCGACTATTTCTGGGGTGCACATGAGCCTTTTATACACTTGTTTTTGTTCTTAAAATGGGTGTGACAAATTGGTATCAGAGCATGTGTTGACTGTAGGACGCAAGCCTAGTAGTTCTGGTCTCTATCTAAAGTTTAGTTTGCTACAAAAACTATTTTCTTCAACTTTGTCCTTTGAATTGATTATTTCTCAATCCTTGTCTGATTATCACTTCCTTGATAGCTTCCTTTGAGCTACTATTTCTTATCACCTTGTATATTTTGTTTCTCTTGGTTTTACTAAGTTTCTAGACTCATCTTGGATGTCCACCAATTGAGCAGAAGTGCGAGTAGTATCGCAGTTGAGTCTAGTTAATCGAGTCTTTGGTGTAGTGTGAAACCTTTATGCTTGAATTAATTATCATTATGTGAATGTGTGATTTGGATTTTTGTATTGCTTGCTGGAATCTTGTGGTTATATCTAACAAGTTTCCAAAGTTTTATAACATATAGTTAATGTCATTCATATAGTTGGGTTGGGTTTGTCCTGTCTCTATCCTTCCTGCTTTCTGGAGCAGTATGCAATGTTTCTGTTATATCTCAAGATCTGATCATGCAAAATTCATGAAATTGTTTTGGGAACAACTAGACTTACTCATGGTTCATCACCAACTGTAATCACCCTCATAACTGTTATAATTTAAGAGATATGTCTGTTGCAAGTTGAAGTTTCTGCGCAGTCTGGAATCTGAAACAGAATCAGTTCTTTGCTGTTTTACCCAATTTTAACTTCTGAATATGGGTATTCCGATTAAAGAACAGTTATAGAGAATTTTGATACCTTTCTAGAAAGTCTAGAACCAACTCAATCGGATATTTGTAACTCGAGTTATGGCTGTTTTACTGCAGTGTTGTCAGAACCTCTTGTACAGAAAATTTCAGATTTACATATGCTAGCTGCTCATTGATGCCCCCAGTTAATATGTCCTTAAGGGGGGTAGACCTTCATATGAGTCCAGTTATTTTTGTTGACAAGAAGGATGGTGGTCATAGGGTTGTGTGTTGATTATAGATCACTCAATGAGGTTACAATCAAGAACAAATATCCTTTGCCTAGAATTGATGATTTGTTTGATCAGTTGAGAGGTGCTTGTGTGTTCTCAAAGATTGATCTTCGTTCTGGTTATCATCAATTGAAGATTCATGCTAGCGACATTCCAAAGACAGCTTTCACCACAAGGAAGAACATGCTGCACATCTGAAATTGGTATTGGAGAAGCTTAGAGATCACGAGTTTTATGCTAAGCGAAGTAAGTTTGAGTTCTGGTTGAAGGAAGTTTCTTTTCTTGGTCATGTTGTCTTCAACGGAGGTATTTCTGTTGATCCAAGTAAGGTGAGAGATTGTGACAGAACCTACACTTGAGCAGGAGATCCATAACGGCCAGTTGTAGGATGAGAAGCTAAAAGAGATAGCAGAGAATCTAGTAATTGAAGTCACCTGGTTTCGCATGGATGATAATGGAACTTTATGGTTTGATAATCGTTTGTGTGTACCTGATGATAAATCTTTAAGGCAAATGATTTTGCGTGAAGCTCATGAGTCTGCTTATTCTATTCATCCTGGTAGTACTAAGATGTATATGGATCTGAAAGAGAAATTTTGGTGGGTTGGATTGAAAAGAGATGTAGCTGAATATGTGGCCTTGTGTGATACTTGTCAAAGAATTAAAGCTAAATATCAGAGACCTGCTAGATTGTTGCAACCTATGAAAATACCTGAATGGAAGTGGGAAGAAGTTGGTATGGATTTTATTGTTGGGTTACCTCGTACACAACGAGGTTATGATTCTATATGGGTAATAGTTGATCATTTGACTAAGGTAGCGCACTTTTTGCCAGTTAAGACTGATTACAAGGGTGCAAAGTTAGCAGAATTGTACATGGAACGAATAGTATTTCTGCAAGGAGTTCCAAAGAAGATCGTGTCTGATAGAGGTACTTAGTTCACTTCGAACTTTTGGGAAAAGGTACATAGCGCATTGGGAACTAAGTTAAACTTTAGTACTGCCTATCATCCTTAAACAGATGGTCAAACTGAAAGAACTAATCAGATATTGGAAGATATGTTGAGAGCTTGTGCATTGCAATATGGTACTAGTTGGGATCAGAGTTTGCCTTATGAAGAGTTCTCATACAACAACAGTTATCAACAGAGTATCAAGATAACACCGTTTGAGGCTTTGTATGGTCGAAAGTGTAGACCACCTTTGTTTTGGAATCAAACAGGTGAGACACAAGTGTTTCGTGCTGATGTACTTAGAGGATGCTGAAGATCATGTGAGAGTGATCCGAGAAAGCTTGAGAATAGCACAATCGAGACAGAAGAGTTATGCTGATAATAGAAGAGACTTGTCTTTTAATATTGGTGACTATGTCTATCTAAAAGTATCACCAATGAGAAGTGTGAAAAGGTTTAACATGAAAGGTAAGCTAGCACCAAGGTATGTTGGACCATTTAAAGTTTTAGCTAGACATGGTGAAGTTGCTTATCAGCTAGAACTGCGTGAGAATTTATCCGGAGTTCATGATGTGTTTCATGTGTCACAACTTAAGAAGTGTTTGCGAGTGCCAGAAGAGAAAATACCTATGGATGATCTTAATGTTGCCGATGATCTGATGTATGAAGAGCATCCAGTTAAGATTCTTGAAATAACAGAAAGAGTAACCAAAAGCGGAGTAATTAAGATGTGTAAGGTTTAGTGGAATCGGTATTTAGAGGCAGAAGTTACTTGGGAAAGAGATGATGAGCTGAGAAAGTCATACCCGTAGTTGTTTGAGTAAGTCAGCTAATCTCGAGGACGAGATTCTTTTAAGGGGGGTAGATTTGTAACACCCCAAAATTTGCATTGTTTTGAAAAGTGATAAATTGATTTAATTATGCTTTTACTCCTATGCATTTAATATATAATTGAGAAAATATATATATAGTTTTGGTGAAATTAAAAACATCATGTAGAAACATGTTGAGCATTCATGCTGGTGCATTTATTTTCCTTGTATGAGTGGTTTTGATAAGAATCCAAACCTGTTTTCGAAAATATTTTGAAAATGGCTTTTGAAATTCATATCTAGAAAATAGAAAATCTTTTCTTTTCTCTCCCTCTCTCTTTCTCTCATTTTGGCTCGAGACCCTCCGTCTATTTGGCCCGGCAGCTGGCCGATGGCCCAGAGCGTAGGAAGCACTCTTCCTCCCTTTTCTCTCTTGGCCTGGTTCGGCCAAAGGCCCAGTGCGGGTAAGCCCGCACCCCTCCTCCTTTCTCCGGCCGAGAGGCCCATCTTCTCGGCCCAACTCGCGCAAGGGAAGCCTTCTCCTCCCTTGTCCCCTTTGACACCAACACCGCGGGACCGCATGTCAGTCCTCCTCCCTCCTTTCTCTATCTCTGGTGGACCGCTCGTCAACTTTCCTCCTCCTCTGCTCATCGAGCTCGAGTCGGATGCCGACTCAAGGCCTTGTCGAAACCAATCCCGATTCTCCTGGGATCCTTTCCTTAACCATGTTCATAATTTGCCTAAAGGGTTACGCCGCCCTTACCGCCTCTATTACCCATCTAATTGCCTCCTGCACCTCACCCTAACACCAAATTTCCTTGCCACCGAAAAGCTTCAGGCCGCCGTCGCCATTAGAGCACCCCGAAGCTCTTCGGCCCCTCTGCTGGTCCTCTCTCTCTCTCCCTTCTGAGCAAGTCGAGAGAACCATGTCCGCTGTGCCGAGCCGCCAGACGCCCCTTCCCTTCCTCTGCACGTGCGAAGCATCCAGACGTTGTGCCATCAGTTGAAGAGTCTGAGTTTTTCTTCGATCAAGAACAACAGGACCAGCAGGAATTCTTCGAAGAAGGCAAGTATAACATGGGATTATCCTTGTTGACCTATTCATGATTAATATAACTCATATGCATGATTCCTTGTCACCATAGTTTGATCCTAGAGATTGATATCCTGAATACCTTGTCACCTATGTTTTGATCACCACATATGATTAGTTTTGCTAGTGCTCATACCAGATGTACATGACCTTAACGTATTTATGACTATATGCAATAATGGTAAAACTCGCCTTTTAGCAACATTGGATTATAGGAGCTTATCTGGGGGCAAAAGCTGGGATATACAGTACAACCACGAGGGCTATATGGCTCTGGCTTTAGCTCAGTATGGGGACCTTTTCTAGCTTGTTCAGTGGTTACCTTTATGGCGCAAAATGGGGCGTGGCAAGACGGGTATAGTGTGGTTCCTAATCTATGGGCATAGCCGCAAAAGAGTGTGACGTAGATAGGTCGGCTCTACACCCCCTCTGTCATGAACCTTACGACCCTAACTTGTTAGACGAACCCTTGGAAGGCTTCATAGTGTACCCTGCCCGCTCACCTTGGCAGTGTTTTGGGAGTAATTAACCTAGGAATATGGGCAGACACGACTCGTGGTTAAAGTTGTACACCTCTGATCAGAGTTAAAAACTATCATGATAGCCGTGCTCACGGACACGAGCGGCTCGGAAAACTCACAGAATTATTGGGTTCTTATTTCTATGTGGCTTATGCATGTATTATTTATTTATTGTATCATTGTCATTTACTTTATGATCATGGATATTTGAGCTTATGCAAATTACCTTGGCAATTGTTGATATTAATATGAACTTGATCTACTTAAAATTCTTACCGCTATGAACCATGCATATCCTTGTGAGCTTCATGAACCCCGTGTTATATTTGTTGAGTACGTATGTGCTCACCCTTGCATTCAAACACCACAAATGAAGAATGGGTTGATGATTACCGCAATGAGTACTAGACTTGGAGTCAACCAGTCAACCAGTCCCTTTTGGAGCTTCCGCAGAAGTCGACATCTTAGTTGCAGTTTATTTGTTTAAGACTCTGTATTGGATATTTATTCGCTATGTAATAAGCACTGTCATGGTATTCTTATAATTTGTCAACTCATGTGTGCGACTATTCCTAGGGTGCACATGAGCCTTTTATACACTTGTTTTTGCTCTTAAAAATGGGTGTGACACGGTTGTGTTCCCCTACGCAACCCGCATCGAACCATGTAACTGGTTGTACCCTAGGTTCACCGGAGCATGCTCGACGGCGTCCATGGAGGCATGGCGGTGCTGCGATTCTTACGCTGGCCGGCGCAAGCTTCCTCCGGCCAAACTGGCGACTGCTACACCTACACGGAACCCTAGCGGTCCGTTCTAGCCCGGATTCGGGCCGTGTGAACCCTCCGATGAGCTCGGCCACATGCACAGCGGCACGGTGTTACTGTTCCGGCGTTGGCGAGGCATGACGGCTTCAACCAACTCCGTCTATCTAACTACGAACTAACCAGCTAACCCTAATGTGACTTAGACGAACGTGAGCGACGCTGAGAAGCCCAACGTACCCCTCACTGGCGTTGCGGGTGCCATGCGTGTGCGCGCGGCGGAGTTCCCATTCCGGCGAACCCTAACCCTAATCGTTTCAACCGACTCCTCGGTGAGAATCTACAACCTCTAGGCTACCACGTACAAGAGCTAGAAGGAAGGGAGAGGCTCTGGATTGGGCTGGCCACGGCGGCGCAAAGCTCAGCGGAGCTTAGGTCGTCAATGGCGCCGCTGCTCTGCACGGTCTGGCTCACCTGCTTGGTTAGCGTGGAAACTAAGTGGTGCAAAAGGTGGAGCGGAGCAAGGTGAAGTTGTGGCTGCGCTTTGGCGGCCAATGCGGCGGTGTGCGGCGCAAGTGAGCTCGGCGACGACGCTGCTCGGCAATGGCGTGGTTGTTCGCGTTCTTGCGGAAAGCAGAGAGGAGAGGGGAGAGTGAGGGCGCAGCGTGAGTGCGGTCTCGAGGTGGAGTGTTCGGCTCTCCAAGGACGCGGCCGGCGCGGGCGTTTCACCGGTGTACGGCTGCCACGCGGCACGAGATGCCCGACATGGCCGGCCACGACCGGACGGCGCGCTGCCTCTGCATTTGAAAACGCCATCAGGCCGACTGACAGCGTGTTTGCAACACGATTAACTCCCTAACCTCTGTGCCTTAGCTTCAACCAAATGCACACTTTTGTAGAGCTATAGTTGAACTCCAACTTTGGTGCAATTTGTTTGAACTAAAACGGTTTGGATTTCAAACTACAAGCATTCAAACAGGGCATCATTCAAACTGAAGTCACTTAAGACTTAGGCAATTTCAGAGAACTAAAACAGCCCCTAAATCAGCCTTGATTGACCAATTAGGGTATTTTAGGATCCAAATCACCTAAAGGTGGTTAAACAAAGTTTGTTCAGAATTAAAAACTCTACAACTTTGCGTAACCCAACTTTGTCAAACAAAGTCATTAACTAGGTCAAAAGGTTAAATCAAGCAAAAGGGTTCCTAGGGTCAATCATTAAAGCTTAAACCCTAGAAGCCTAATTGGACTTGATCATGAACATAAACAGGGTTCCATTTTTATCCCTAAGCATTTCTAGATGGTTATTAGTCATCAAAACATCAAGCACTTGGTTAAACAAGTACAACGTACTTAAAGCTAAGTGTAGGTAAACACATACATACATGAAAACAAGGTGATCACTTAAGGTTATCATTCCATATGATCATTGAAATGCATGAATGCAATAATGCTTGTGCTCATGTTCGTGAAATGATATGCAAATGCAAGCTTAACACCTAGGGTGTTACAATGATGAGGTGAACACTAGCATTTTCGTGGAGGAGGAGCAGGACGATGCCGATTGGGATGATCCCGAGCCGACTCCACAGGCTTCCCCAGTTGACCCTGCGACGTCCACTTGAGCTCACGGTCCCGACCCGACTACTTCCTCTACATGGGGGCCGTTCAAGCAGCTTCCTCAGTCGGTGCCCGTTGCACCCGAGGGAGCACCAGCTGTTGTCGAGGGGGAGGCTACTTCTTCTAGGCAAGCTCTCTGCTACATCCAGCAGCGGCACCCGCCGGAGAACATCATCAGCGATATTGACCGTCAAGTCACGCGGTCTAGGTCCTATCTCTCTCACTTTGCTCATTCGGCTTTTGTCGCGTCTTTTGAGCCCCGATATGTTGGACACGCTTTGATGGATCCAGATTGGGTTAATGCCATGCATGAGGAGTTAGAAAACTTTGAGCAAAACCACGTTTGGGTCTTAATTCCTCCACCACCTAGTTGCCACCCCATAGGCACCAAAATGGGTTTTAAAAAATAAACAAAGTGAGGATGGGGTGGTAGTGCGCAACAAGGCTAGGTTGGTAGCTCAAGGCTTTTGTCAAAAAGAGGGAATAGACTATGAGGAAACCTTTGCTCCCGTAGCTCGTTTAGAAGCCATTAGAATCCTTCTAGATTTTCCGGCTTCTAAGGGTTTTAAACTTTTCAAATGGACATTGTTTCTCCTCAAGCAAGGCAAAGACACTCTCCTTGTCCAAATATACGTGGATGATATCATATTTCGTGGTTCTTCTCATGCTCTAGTTGCCAAGTTTGCAAATATTATGAGCAGGGAATTTGAGATGAGCATGATGGGAGAGTTGACTTTCTTTCTCGGGTTGCAAATCAAGCAAACCCGGGAAGGGATGTTTGTGCACCAAGGCAAGTACACGAAGGATATCTTGAAGAAGTTTGACATGGGTGAGGCAAAGCCTCTTTCGATGCCCATGTCGACTACGACTGCCTTGGATGCGGACGAGGAAGGAGAGGCAGTGGATCAGATGGAGTACCGAAGCATGATCGGGTCACTTCTATACTTGACAACGACTCGGCCGGACATTTAGTTCGTCGTCTGCTTGTGTGCACGCTTTCAGGCATCCCCACAGACTTCGCACAA
This sequence comes from Microstegium vimineum, assembly GCA_022036555.1. Taxonomy (NCBI): domain Eukaryota; kingdom Viridiplantae; phylum Streptophyta; class Magnoliopsida; order Poales; family Poaceae; genus Microstegium; species Microstegium vimineum. The sequence continues at coordinate 29,512,153 of CM039133.1, read as the reverse complement.
GCAGGCGGTGAAACGCATCATGAGGTACTTGCGCTTCACTCCCGAATTTGGTCTTTGGTTTTCTGCCTCCTCCTCTCTTGTGCTTTGTGGTTATTCTGATGCCGATTTCGCCGGTTGTCGTCTTGATCGGAAGTCCACTTCTGGGACTTGCCAGTTTCTCGAGTCTTCTCTTGTGTCTTGGTCTTCTCGCAAATAGTCTAGCGTGGCACAGTCGACGTGCGAAGCTGAGTACGTTGTCGTGGTTAGCTGTTTGCTCGCAGTTGATTTGGATGATTGCCACTTTGAAGGATTTTGGTCTTGTGCTTACTAAGGTGCCTCTGCTTTGCGATAGCACGAGTGCAATTAGTGTGGCCAAAAATCTCGTGCTTCACTCTAAGACCAAGCACATTGATGTTCGCTTTCACTTCTTGCGAGATCACTACGAGAAGTGCGACATTGACCTCCGGCATGTCGAGACCCACAACCAGCTTGCGGATATTCTCACAAAACCTTTGGATCAAGTTGTGTTTTCTCGCCTTCGGAACGAGTTGGGTGTTTTCTTCCCTTTTTAGTTGAGGGAAGCTCCTTGTGTATCATAGTTATTTTTGGTTCTTATTTGACTTTTATCTTTCTTTCTTTTTGGTGTCTTTAGCTTTCAATTGGTGTCATTGCATTTTGCATTGCATTTGTAACATAGTTCTTTTTAAGTTTCATACCTATAGCCGACATAATGAAACTATGCTCTGTTTGAGGTGCTTTATGTGTCTATGGTGTTGCTGTTGGGGATATAACCTCGGCATATCCCCAGGGACCTTCTTGGGCCTGCCGACCAGGAGACGGCCCAGCCTACGAGGCCTTGCGGCACGCGACCAGCCCGTCGTGCTCGCTAAGGACTCCTAAGAAGACTTGCTCGCTAAGGAAGATCCTAGTAGATAGACTCAGATCCCTTGCCATAGGGAACCGATTGTAATCTGCTAGGATATGGAAATTGTAACCCTGCTCCCCGGCTATACAAGGCGAGCAGGAACCCCCCTCAAAAACCCCGGACAACCTCTCTCAGATCATCTACAGATCTTGTGACCTGATATACAAGATCAATCTAGCCACCAGAACACAGGACGTAGGGTATTACGACGGTTTGCCGGCCCGAACCTGTATAAATCGCTGTGTCTATGCTCTCTGTGTTACGCTTGATCGCCATCGCCACACCTTCGCCTAACAATCTACTACCGTGGGGTACCCCCTAGGTAGACTGCGAAGCATATTTCGTTGACAGTTGGCGCGCTAGGTAGAGGGTGTGTGCATCGACTCCATGGCTCATCAAGTGGTCACCTTCCCGGATTCGATGGTCCTTCCGGCGCCCGGCACCATGATCCCGATTGGATCTATGTCTTGGACCATCGGATCCGTGCCACGCGGGGTAAGTTCACCACCATCTTCGTGTCATCCCGCCATACCGAAGTACCACCTACATAAGTACGTCAACATCGACGACCTGATCGACGCCGTCGATTGTGCCAACGCCGGAATCATCAGCTGCATCGACCTCATCCTGGAGGCGCGACACCGACTCCCAGGTCACCACGGTCGACGACCACGCCGCCGTCGGTCTCCGCCGAAGACAATGGTCACGATGACCAGGGACACTCGCCCCTCCCCAATGATGCCCTATGGGCTCAGTAATCAGGCCGCTGTCTTCTAGCACCAAACGCATCGACTGATCTCCAACCAGATTCCCCCAGCACCCATCATGAACACCGTTGTCATCTCCCCGATCTCCGACGACTTCGACCAGGAAGTATCCCTCGTTGGCATGGCCTCTTCAGGATCGGTCGACTCCGGGAGGCCTGAAACACCTGATCCCTCCAGATCGACCAGTGACTTCCCAAAGTCCCCCCCAGGCTTCGGGAGGATGATTCTCCAAGCCTTGGCCGACAGCACACCCCGTGATAACGAGACGGAGGCGATTCCCATCTTCTCCAGCGATCCACCGGCCGACGAGTTCAGTAATAATTCGGCAGAAATCCCCCACACCAACCAATACGACACCGCACGAAGCAGGAAAGGGCGGGCAACGCCACTTCTGTTCCCCGGAACGCAAAAGGGACAAGGACCGCCGACCATACCACCTGAGCGAAGGAAGAGCTGGTTATCGACGGAACTACCGATCCGGCAAATCCGAGCGCCACACGCAGAGGCACGATTACAGGCGAAACGACTGCTGCTTCGCCAACCCGAGCGCCAGACCAGGAATAGACTATGACGCTAGTTTTGAAAGGATCCTTGACGCTAGTTATGGTGCGAACCTGCAAGGGGTGCCAATTCTTCGCCAAACAAACTCACCGTCACGCCCAGGAATTACAAATAATACCAGCTTCTTGGCCCTTCGCTTGTTGGGGTTTGGATATGCTCGGTCCCTTCCGACCAGCACCAGCAAACTTTAGATGGATCTACGTGGCCGTCAACAAGTTCTCCAAGTGGATCGAAGTCAAATCAATCACCAAGGAATCGGCCGGAACCGTGGTAACCTTCATCGATGAGATCATAAACCGATTCGGCGTCCCAAATTCAATCATCACCGACCTGGGATCAAATTTCACTGGAACTTCTTTCTGGGATTTCTGCGAAGACAATAAACTACTGGTCAAGTATGTCTCCGTCGCCCACCCAAGAGCAAACGGCCAGGCCGAACACGCAAACGGAATGATACTAGACGCACTCAAGAAAAGGCTATACCAGGAGGAAGAGAAGAACGTAGGTCGCTGGTTACACGAACTGCCCACAGTGCTTTGGGGACTACATACGCAACCCAGTCGTAACACCGGCGTCTCCCCATACTTCATGGTTTTCGGCTCCGAAGCAGCAATATCAACCGAGGTCTCCTTTGGCTCTCCACGTGTGGAAAACTATGATGAAGAAACATCCGACCAGGCTCGCATCGACGACATTGACCGTCTAGAAGAACAGAGGCTAACTTCGTGCATACACACGGCCAAGTACCTAGAAGGCGTTCGACGATACTACAACCGCAATGTCAATAACAGATCATTCACCGTCGGAGACCTCGTACTCAAGAGGAAACTCAAGACCGAAGGCATGCACAAACTCTCGTCACATTGGGAAGGCCCCTACATTGTCAAAGAGGTAACCCGACCAGGGTCTTACCGACTCGCCGACCAGGAAGGCATCGACGTACCTAACTCATGGAGCATAGAACACCTCAGACGTTTCTACGTTTAAATACTTGTATAATTTCTCCCACCGATATCAATAAAGTTCGATGATCCCGCCCATATACATTCTCCCTTTTTGTCATCTATTTCGCGACCACAGCGCCCGGCGACCACTAAAAAATGCATATGGCAATCAACGACTCCCCCAAAACACTCCCACAATGTTCGACGACCTCTCCAAACGCATCGCGACGTTCTCCAAACAGCCTGGCCATAACCAAAAAGCCACCGAAGCTCGTCTGCCAACGGGTCATAACGAATAGAAGTAACTACCTTACTCATTACGACCACGGTGACAAAACTCCCAACTGATATTTCCCCATAAACCGGGCGGTATCATTTGGGTCGGAAGCCATGAGGTTATGCGCCCAGAATCTGTACACGACCACGGAACGGTCGACGACTCTACATGCAGCATGGCTTTGCGCCCAGCGTCTGCAGGAACGGTCTCCACAGGCCCTGGTCACACCACAATAGAGCCTCTTGGAAAAGGGCCCTGACTCTGGTATCATTCAAAGCGTGCATGAGTTGTTCGCCCTCTGCGCCGCGGATTGCCAGCAACGTGCCTCCTTGGGAGTCCTTATGTATCCTACCGTGAAGTGGCGATAGCCCTACGACCTGGACCATTTGAGACCCAAGGCAAAACACTTGATTCGCTACGGCTCACAACTTAGTAGGCATGAAGGGACATACAAGTGAAATAAAAGCTCACCGTCCGGATAAACAAAAGCTTTGACACATTTCACTTACACGTCCATACCAACCCCCCATCACATACAACAACAACTATCTAGTAGCAAAAAACACCATATCACGAAGCAAATCCTTAGCTACCACGTCGGCTTCCTTCTCCAAATGACTAATATTAGATTCTGATGTACCGGCCGCATAACCAGTCTCCAACCTTCGAAGACTGACGCGCGGGTAATGCGACTGCAACATCGATAACCCATGGGAAAGCATCTCCTGCACCGCCAAAGTCACAAACGTCTTGAAGCGACCACAGAAGCCTTGCACCTTTGCCACAATGTCACCAACAATATCATCCGACACAGGAGCGGAAGCAAAGGCAACATCGTCCACACAGGCCACCACCGGGCCTACCTCTTCAACCACATCCCAAAACCGACGACGCCAGGCAACAACTTGATCCACTAGTTCTACAAACGACAAAAGGTGTAAGTACAAAAGGAACAACTAGAGGAACTCCATAGACCACTACGAGCCAACCTTTCTTCGTCTATGAGACGATCGATGTCATGATCCTTTTCCAGCAGAGCCCTCTCCAATTCATGCGTCCGCGCACGAGATTCCCGCAAAGATTTCTCCAAAGACGCAACGCGAAGCTTATGTTCCCGACCAGTTCTCAGCAACGCCTATGAAACAAGGATAAGCATGCGGCCAGTTCATGATGAAAACAAGCTAACAACTCACCTCCACACCACTCAAGATGCTCCCACCAGAATCAGAGTCTTCATCACCGATAATACCCTCCGGCGGGGGAGACACTTCCACAAAATCATCTTCAATTATAACAGAAGCCCGTTTCCTCCTCTTCGAACGATGGGTAAACGCTAGTGGCACATCGTCATCATCAATTTCTGTGGCAAAACCAGAAGGTATCTTGGGACCCCCCGAAGAAGCAAGTCCACTACCAAGTCCCGGGGGATTTGCAGCCCAGGGCTCCGAATTCAAAGGCTCCGGATCGACAACAGTTATCCCAACGCCGAGAAGCTCTTCGCCGACAAGGCCCTCACCATCAATCCCCTTAGAATGACTAGACCTAGCAGGCTGACCAAAACCCGCCAATGGTGTACAAAACTCTGGCAACAGACCAGGGGTCGGCAAGATGGCAAAATAGTGAGCACGGTCTTCACCACGAACCTGCATAACAGGCACATAAGTACACCACTAGCTACAATGACACAATGCTGAGCAAGATATAGATCAAAACCTGAGGAGGAGGACGACGAAGAGAAAAAGCCTCCCTCGAACGCGATGGCCGTGAACGCTTCGACAGGTCAAAGACATAGTTTAGACGCTTTTCACCAACAGTGCTCTCAATATTTTCTGGTGCTTCGCGGGTACCGTCAACAATCCCAGGGTATTCAAAAGCTAGATGTGCCCTGTCCTTGCAGGGCTGACATCGCCTGGCAATAAAACTACAAGCTACCGCCACCCCATCGAGAGTGCGGCGGTCGAGCAGCTCCAAAAGTAAATTCACAGTATCCAAATTAGCCCCAGACGGCAGGTCCGACCAGGTCTCCAAAACTGTTGGCACTAGCAAAGGGTCACATGGCGCAAAAGGTTTCTCCTGATGAATATAAAACCACCTCGACTTGTGTCCAGCAAATTTGGAATGCAGCGGCATCGAGACGTATTCCCTAGCCATACCATCTCTGAGTTGAAGGTAAACTGAACTAATAACACCAACCGACTTGCTCCCATTTGGCTTCAAACGAAAGAAGTACCGGAACAAATCAAAGTGGGGATAGATCCCAATAAACGCCTCACACATATGAATAAACGTCGCAATGTGAACGATCGAGTTGGGGTTCAGATTGGAGAGTGAAATATCATAGTATCGCAAAAGGCCACAAAGGAAAGGATGAACCGGAATCCCGAATCCGCAGCGAAAGAAAGGTTCGAACACCACAAGCTCACCAGTGTCCGGCGTCGGATACGACTCACCGAACGTTGGCCGCCACCCACCGACCTCCTTATCTGGAAGAAGACCACCAAAAACAAGAGTATTGATGTTATCTTCCTTCAACGTACTCTGAGTCCAGTGCTCCGCCCAGGGCGGCACCACCAAATCCTCGACCCTAGTATTTGGGGGCAACGGCACAGAAGCTCCACTGACCGCCGACGACGACCTTCTGTTCACACCCTTCTTCAGCGGCTAGAGACTATGATGGCAGGTTAATCGGCAAGGCAACGACTGATATAATGAGATAATCGCGGCAAAAGACGAAGGATTCCTCACCACAACGCTAATGAAAATCGCCGCCGCCCTTCTCCCTTTTATACCAAGGGGCGCAACGCTTCCCATTCCAGGGTTTTTGGGAAACCGCGCAGACCAAACAAGAAACCACCACGCCCACTTTCTGCGTCGTGACTTGGGCCGTTGTCCACACCAGTTGTTTCGACCGATTTACCTCCCCTTGCATAAACATTCGCTTACAGTCAATTACATGATTTACGACTAATAATCTTTCCTTGTAATTTCACCAATGCTACAGTCCCGGGGACTGGACGCGCATCTTTGTTATTTTTTAGGAAGAGGATATAACTACATCAACCTGGCTGACACGGTCGACAGAGCTACACGCACAAACACGCTCGGGGACTCCGTCAACACCGACTACTACCCTCAGTGTCAGTTGCATTCCCGACCAGGCTTGGGGACTTCGCCTAGCCCCACGCCGAGCAAGGCTCGGGGACAAATCAGGGCGCCAGAAAACGACCACCAGACCGACAACACCCGGGGACTGACGCCCGGGGACTGCGAATAAAAACCAAAAGACCCCGATACAAGAATCTCTCCGAGCTCCTTCCATCAGGCTCGGGGACTACAGGTATTCGCAGTCGTTTATCATTAAACTAGTAGTTCAATCCTTTATTTTCTACATACTTGATCCTGATGCAAGAAGCTAATCGCTACTCACATCAGGCTTGGGGACTAAGTGAGTACACTTCACCTTGCGGTGAATGTACTGATCTTGTTCACAAACAAAGCTCTGCTGTTTTAATGTTTGGTTTTTGCAGAGCCTATGTGGGTACATTTCACCAGGGAAAGACCTTTCAAAAGTTTTTTCTTCTTTAGCACGTCACATTCTTCCAGCAAGCAGTTGCAGCATCCGGCAAGGCGATCAGCTCGCACGCCAAGTTACGGCGTTCTCGACCAGATCGACCTGGTCGGGAGACCTCTCCGAGCAGCACCTCGACCAACCATGCTGGTCGGGACTCTATGACGACCACCCCGCATGACGGCGACCAGCTGGACGCCTCTCAAGATGATGCCGCGGGCTCGCCAGAAGAATATAACGTGCTCGGGGACTTATTGGAGATATAAGCTCAGCATATCCCTAGGGACCTTCTTGGGCCTGCCAACCAGGAGACAGCCCAGCCTACGAGGCCTTGCGGCACGCGACCAGCCCGTCGTGCTCGCTAAGGACTCCTAAGAAGACTTTCTCGTCAAGGAAGATCCTAGTAGATAGACTCGGATCCCTTGCCATAGGGAACCGATTGTAATCTGTTAGGATATGGAAATTGTAACCCTGCTCCCCGGCTATATAAGGCGAGCAGGGATCCCCCCTCAAAAACCCCGAACAACCTCTCTCAGATCATCTACAGATCTTGTGACCTGATATACAAGATCAATCTAGCCACCAGAACACAGGACGTAGGGTATTACGACGGTTTGCCGGCCTGAACCTGTATAAATCGTCGTGTCTACGCTCTCTGTGTTACGCTTGATCGCCGTCGCCACACCTCCGCCTAACAATCTACTACCGTGGGGTACCCCCTAGGTAGATTGCGATGCATATTTCGTCGACAATTGCCTAACTTAGACTCTCTTTGATCTCATGCTAAGCAATAGAGCTAAGTTAGAAAAGCTTTAAAATTGAACTCAATTCCCCATGTCACCTTTGAAATGGCACTAGCATGTGTAGGCTTTTGAAGATCCTTCTTGGCTGTTTTGTATATAGCTTGTAACTATGGCTCTTCATTGTTTCATTCACTTCCATTGAGCACCATGATTAAATTTGATCTAAAATGAAATTTCTCTCTGAATTATGAATTGAAAAGATCGAGTTGGGTTTGCATTGTGAGCACTTCACCGTGTGTTCGAGAATGCTTCCCATAAGGGTTGAACTTGAGCGGTGTCGTGTATGACCAAAACCGGTGTGTCAAGCTCTTTGGGTTCGCCCGGTTGGTAAGTGGCATCACTTTGCTTTCAACCACTCGCATAAAATTTGAAATGTGCCTAAAACTGAAATTTTGGCTGCAAAACTCTGAAACTTGAAAAATTCATTCAGTTGGGTCATTGGCCTGTTGTATGTACTTTGCTAGGGATAGTTTTACTTGCTATATATGAGATTGCTTTGAGATAGATCCTATCTTGTTTGCCATGTCAAGTTGTCTCTAGGAGGTGATACCCTTTCTCTGCTCTGACATGTAATGCTCTCTAAAATAGCTTCTAAAGTGATCTTAAGCTCAACTTGAGTCTTTGTTAGGCACATGGAGCTTTTCCTATTCTCATAGGATCACATCACTTAGAGCATCTTTTCATTGTGTTATCTCTAAGTATGAAGCTTCTTGGACTCATTTTGCATTTCATAGCTTCTATAGCAAAAATCTTGAGTTTGGAGTTTTTGATGAGCTGCATGAATCAACAAGGGGGAGAAAGGTGTGCATTTCATCCTCTAATCCATCCAAGGGAGTTTTTGATCAAGGGGGAGAAATTGTGCGTTGTGAGCCTTTTTAGGTCTTCCATTGGTTTCTTGAGAAGTCTCTTGGCCTTAAGGCATTTTGGTATCTATGTTGGCTTCTTGAGCTTTGATAGGTTTCGATTGGTATCTTGCTTTGCTAGCGGTGTTGAGCCTGTGGCTCAAATCTGAAATGCACTTGTGTTGACAATGCACTCATCAAGGGGGAGATTGCAAACACATGCTAGATAAGTACCCATGAATGTTCAGTTTTGATGATGAGTGATTGACCAACACTTGAGTGTTTCAGTTTTTGCGTTTACTTCTAACCTCTTGCGAAAGCAAATGTGTGCTTGTCTATCGGCTTGTGGTGTGCAGGTACTATGCCTAGTGACAGTGGTCAATGGCGTGGAGAAGGTCGAGTAGAGGCTTGCCATGCTGATGGACTGAGAGCGGTGAATGGCGGAAGCAGGGCTCTAACTAAGCAACCATGGGCGCTGGCGGACTAGCTGTGGTGGCTAGTACTTGGCACCGGTGAGTGCGAGAAGACATGGAGGTAGACCGAGTTGACCAAGTCAAGACGGTGGACGTGCGAGTTGAGCGGAGGCTCAGGGGACTCGGAGTCCGACCGGGTTGTGACAAGGTGGCTGGAGTTGAGCGGTTTGGTGGTTTCGGCCTCAAAACCATCCGAGGACGGTTTCCGAGTTTGGGCCTCAAAACTCAGGGTTCGGTAGTTGAACCGAAAGCTACCGGTGGCGGTTTTCACGGGTTTGGGCTTCAAAACCCGAGCGGAGCTTCCGAGGAAGCGGGGATGGCATGTGGCGGAATCCTGGAGGTTGCTTCGAGGCGACGACAACTCCTGGCAGGAAGCGGGGCCATCCATTCAAACGAGTGGTTGAGAGTTACCGACTTGGATTACAATATCTTAGAGCTCTGCTCGGGGGCACCGGACGCTCCATCAAGAGGTGCCGGAGGCTAGGACGTGCTGACGTCAGCGTCCATCGCTCGCTCTGTCAGAGTGGCTCAAGTTCGCGTCAGACGCTCCCATCGTCCGTCGCGTGCCTGCCAGAGCGTCCGTCGGTTTTCCTGTTTGACACTCTCTATGTGTTTGGCGTCGGACGCTCCGCAGCGTCCGTCGGTTGCGCGTCAGATGCCCTGCGGGCTGTTCTTCTCTCTGCAGTGCTCTATGGAAGGGCGACGAACGCTCGTCTAAGCGTCTGACGCCAGCGTCCGAACGCTCGTCCAAGCGTCCACCAGCGTTGAAGCGTCTGACGCTCTGCTTCCCAGCGTCCGTCGGCCTCTGTGTTTGCGGCGTTTTTCCGTTTGCGTTGCAGTTTGTTTGTTCGGGATCGTGACTAGCTCCGATGTGTTCCTAGGACATCTCCTAGAACATCCACCCTCTCGTGGGTCGTGAGCCTAGTTTGTGCTTTGGGTCATGTTTGGGACAAGGGTCAAGGTCTTCCGAAAGAAATTTTGATTTGGCTCTGATTCACCCGCCCCCCTCTGGTCGCTGTTTCCGGACCTTGAATTGGTATCAGAGCCGGTTAAGGATCAATCCACCTTACACGGTTCTTAATCCGCAAAGGCGACATGGAGCGAGGTGCTGGTAAACCTCCTTACTTTGATGGAACCAACTTTGCCTATTGGAAGGTGCGCATGTCCGCTTACCTCCAAGGGATTGACACAAAGTTTTGGGAGATTTGTGAGAATGAGAACTATGTGGTTCTTGAGGCTCGGATCACCGATGCCCAAGTTACGCAGCATGCGTCAAACGCAAGAGCCCGTAGCATTCTCTTCTCTTGTTTGTCTCTTCCGGAGTTTGAGCGGGTTTTGAGTCTCACTACGGCACGGGAGATCTGGCAAACACTCTTGAGATATCATGAGGGCAACCCTCAGATCAACTCCAGACTCTTCATACCTATAGCCGATATAATGAATCTATGCTTTGTTTTAGGTGCTTTATGTGTCTATGGTGTTGCCTAACTTAGACTCTTTTTATCTCTAGATTTGCTAGAGCTAAGTTAGAAAAGCTTTAAAACTGAATTTAATTCCCCATGTCACCTCTGAAATGGCACTAGCATGTGTAGGCTTTTGAAGATCCTTCTTAGATATTTTGTATATAGCTTGTAACTATGGCTCTTCATTGCTTCATTCACTACCTTTGAGCACCTTGATTAAAATTAAATAAAATGAAATTGCTCTCTATTTTGTGAATTGGAAAGATCGAGTTGGGTCTGCATTGTGAGCACTTCACCATGTGTTCGAGACTGCTTCCCATATGGGTTGAAACTTGAGCGGTGTCGTGTATGACCGAAATCGGTGTGTCAAGTCCTTTGACTACGCCCGGTTGATAAGTGGCATCACCTTGCTTACAACCACTCGCATACAACTTGAAATGTGCCTAAAACTGAAATTGTCTACAAAACTCTGAAATTTGGAAAATTCATTCAGTTGGGTCATTGGCTTGTTATATGAACTTTGCTAGGGATAGTTCTACTTGCTATACATGAGATTGCTTTGAGATAGATCCTATCTTGTTTCCTATGTCTAGTTGTCTCTAGAAGGTGATACCCTTTCTCTGCTCTCACATGATATGCTCTCTAAAATAGCTTCTAAAGTGATCTTAAGCTCAACTTGAGTATTTTTTGGGCGCGTAGAGCTTTTCCTATTCTCACAGGATCACATCACTTAGAGCATCAATTCATTGTCTTAGCTCTAAGTATGAAGCTTTTGCACTCATTTTGCATTTCATGGCTTTTGTGGCTCAAATCTTGAGTTGGAAGTTTTTGATGAGTTGCATGTATCAACAGGGGGGATAAAGATGTGCATTTCATCCTCATCCTCATATCCATTTAAGGGGGAGAGATGTGCATTCATTCCATTTTCAACCTTCTACTTCCAAAAGGGGAGAAATAGTGCATCTCATTGGTTACATGTTTTAGAGCTTCTTTGGTCAAGGGGGAGTTTTTGTGCTTCTTTTGCCTTAAGATGCTCAACTAGTATCTTGAGTGTGCTTTTTCCCAGGGGAAGCTCTTGCAAGATGTGTTGAGCCTTTGCCTCTTCTGAAGGTTCTAGCTTGGTTTGTTTGCTCTGATGGGTTTCGTTTGGCCTCTTGAGCTTCATGTGCTTTAGTTGGTATCTTTTGAGCTCTCTTGGTGTTTCAATTGGCTTCTTGAGCTTTGGTAGGCTTCGATTGGTTTCTTGCTTTGCAAGCGGTGTTGAGCCCTTTTTCTGCCTCTTCTTGAGGGCTAGCTTTGTTTTTGCTTGGTTGCATCGAGCCGTTGCCCATGTCTTTTTGAACCAAGTGTTGGACTCGTTTTGCTTCTCCCAAGTGACCCCGTTTTGGCTTTCTTAGCTTTTTGGTCATTTGGAGAGCTTCACCTTGTTGCTCAAATCTGAAATGCACTTGTGTTGACAATGCACTCATCAAGGGGGAGATTGCGAACACATGGTGGATAAGTGCCCTTGATGTTCAGTTTTGTGATGACTGAGTGCCCAACACCTGAGTGTTTTAGTTTGAGTAGCTTACCCTAACCTCTTTGCGAAATCAAATGTGTGTCTGTCTATCGGCTTGTGGTGTGCAGGTGTTATGCCTAGTGACAGCGGTCAATGGTGTGGAGAAGGTCGAGTAGAGGCTTGCCATGCTGATGGACTGAGAGCGGTGAAGGGTAGAAGCGGGGCTCGGACTGAGGGACCAGGGCGGAATCCTAGAGGTTGCGTTGAGGCGACGACAACTCCTGGCAGGAAGCGGGGTCGTCCATTCAAAATGTGGGAGATAGTTTCTGGAGCTTAGACTGCAATGCTTAGGCTAGGTAGTTCACTCAATGTATCTAGGGGGGTCTTTGGGAAATAGCCAAAGCCCGATAAGTAGGGGGTGAAGGGGTATCCCTCACCCCATCTCTTGAACCCTAATCATTTTGCCAGAACTCTCTCTCTCTCTACCCTCTCTCTAGTTCATGAGATCCCAAGATTGATTTCACCAACCTCTGTAAGAACTCGCGAATCTTTTGGTGGGAATCAGAGGCCCGACTCTCCGAGTGCCATGGCACGATTAGTTTCTTGATCGAGTCTCCCCGTTTGCTTGTGTTCTTCGTGTTTTGCTTTTGCTCTCCTTTTTCCCGAGATGAATTCTCTTTGTAGGGAGTAGCTCTTGCAATTTTGTTTGAACCAAGTTCTTGGTACTCGTGAGGAGCAACTTTGCACCGAAGGAATTCCCCTCAAACCTCTCGAGTACACAGATTGGGCGATTTCTTTGCGGTGTTCTTCGTTTCTTGTTTCTCTTCAAGCTAAACCGAATTGAGCGATGATTTCCTCGGGATAGCTCCTTCATAGTACTAGAATCATGCCTACCAAGTTGGGTTGCTAGTGGAGATCATTTGGTTAGGATTTGAGAAGATTTGGTAGAGAGAAAATCTTTTTTCACGTTTACTACGCTCTACTCAGGGGCGCCGGACGCTCCATCAAGAGGCGCCGGACGCTAGGACGTGCTGATGTTAGCGTCCGTTGCTCACTCTGTCAGCGCGGCTCAAGTTCGCGTCGGACGCTTCCATCGTCCGTCGCCTGCCCGCCAGAGCGTCCGTCGGTTTTCCAGTTTGACACGCTCTCTGTGTGTTTGGCGTCGGACGCTCCGCAGCATGCGTCGGTTGCGCGTTAGACGCGTTTGACGCCCTGCGGGCTATTATTTTCTTTGCAGTGCTCTCTGGAAGGGCGACAGACGCTCGTCCAAGCGTCCGACGCCAGCGTCCGTCGCACTGCGTTAGACCGTCCGACGCTCTGCTTCCTAGCGTCCGTCGGCCTCTGTGTTTGCTATGTTTTTCCGTTTGCGTTGTGGTTGTTCCATCGGGTTCGTGACTAGCTCCGCTGTGTTCTTAGGACATCTCCTAGAACATCCACCATCTTATGGGTCGCGAGCCTAGTTTGTGCTTTGGGTCGTGTTTGGGACAAGGGTCAAGATCTTCCGAAAGGAATTTTTATTTGGCTCCCATTCACCCCCCTCTGGTTGCCGTTTCCGGTCCTTTCGTATTTATCCTCAGGGAAGCAATGGTTAAAGAATATGATAGCTAACCATGGTGATCCACTAACTAATATACCAACTAAACTATGGTAGGGGTAAATGATATATATGATAAGTGCAATGACACACAGGAGAAGTTCCAATGATAAAGAGTAGTTTAGTGAGCGAGGAGGATAACGAGCGAGCATAAGGTTTTCAAATGTCTATCTCTACTTGCATGGTTCTAACTTAGCAAGACAAGTCATATCAAGCAAGAACAATATTCATACACAATTGCACTTTGGGCCACTAGGCCACTTAGCAACTGAAAGTTGCTAAACCGCCTAGCACAAGAAGGCCTACGCTTTAAGAACTTAGCCGAACGTGGTGGGATCAAAGCCTAGATAGGTCTGCCACCCCTACTAGGTACACAAACAAACCGTTGGATAAGCCATGGACACAGGTAAGCGTATAGTCTAGACACCATGTCTACACTATATCTCACTACTCTAATCCGATATCCGGTGAAATTGATTAGAGCACCGGGTTAAGGGCGGTGAAACAGTGCAAAGGTATACTACCATTATCTTACTATCAAACAACTATGCATATGCTAACAGCCAATACAACATAACTAGTCATGTTGCAATAAAGTAAAGTACTAAGGCAAAGTAGAGAAGATAACTATATAAAATAACTCAAGTCTTACAAAGAGAGAAATAAATACTAGAAGCATACCAGACCTCCTGGAAGACTAGAGCTGAAGACTAGAGGCTCACTCTAACTCCTAACAACACTAACACTACTACAAGTGCTACATCCTGAGAGAGAGAGTGGAGAGCTCCTCATTGTGGTGTGTCTTGAATGAGAGGGGGTGAGGGGTATTTATAGTGGAGAGGTGGAGTAGGGGCTACTCCACCGCCACATCATCAATCCGCGTGATGTATGGTGAGATCCCTTGGATCGTAACCGCCCTTTAGATCAATGGTGCAAGATAATTCAGCATGTGCTTCTTTGCATGCAACATGTGCTCTTTTGCATGCAGCTATGCAAGGGAGGTGGACGCCCCTAGGCCTTAGGAGGGGGTCGGCCGACCCCCCTATGGGTGGTGGGACCTCCCCTATCCTTCTAGAAGGTGGCCCACATGTCTTGGAGTGGGTGTGCATAGGTTGGACCACTTTTGGATGTCGATTTATACTCTTGCGGGCCCATGGATCCATGTGAAGTGAATATGAGCTGTTTAGAGAAAGCACAAGTTGATCCAAGGGATGAGGATCACATGGGAGTGCTTCTCCTATATCATGGCTAGCGTGGGAGGCTGGTGGGCTCCATAGGGTGGTCGGACGACCCCCCTTTGTGGGTCCCACTAACTCATTTCTCTCCATTTCCTATAGTCCTGCAAGAAATATTCCATGGACATGTGGAACTAGTTATTGGATAAAATATACTCATGATATCCTTATGTCCCTTCATTATGAGGTTGTTGACGGTGATTTTGAGTATAGAAAATTATGACATTTTCACCGTCAACAAGATCCCCCAAGCTTAACCTTTGCTCGTCCCGAGCAAACAATCAAACTTAGCCTCTGTGGATCAGGAGTTGCTACTATGCTTCATATTTCAAGAGTACTAAATCTACAACAAACATACTTCTCTTTTGAATGGAAAAATTAGCAATAAGAACTCACCCATATTACCTTAGCCCTCCATGGGGCTTATGGCTTTATCCTTTGTCTTGGGGGGTTGAGAGATAGAACAACTTGACTTGAGCACTAGTTTTCTCATTCTTCACAAGTTTCATATCGGAGGTTTTGCAATGTTTTGTAAAAGAAAACTTAGTGTTCCTCAAATGGTACTCTCGAGTCGCTCATATGGTGTATGATTCCTCACCAAAGCATATCTTAAACTTGCCTTCTTTTTCATCCTACTCTAAAGGCTTATGTGGAGCTATAGGTAGGGATAAAAGATGTAGCAAACTTACCTTGCATATATTGTAAAGTTAAATTTCAGATCCAAGCAGAGAAGTGTCATACTCTTAGATCAATTTGTGCAAGTGTGTGGAAACATGGCAAATGATCAATACTTCTCTATATGATCTCTCTTTCCTAACTTATTATTTGGAGACATAGCTATCTTTATTTTTCTATGAGCTTTGATATGCTCATTTTATTTATGAGCTTTGATGTGCTCATCATTTTTTTTCCTACAACTTGGGACCTTTATGTGCCCCTATATATTTTTCTTTGTTTTTTTCATAATTTTGCATAGTTTATGTCTCATTTACTAGCAATACACTAGATAGAGATTATTCTACTAGAACATGCAGCATGAACTATGTGGAAAATGTAAGGCATGTTTCTGCGTACTTCCAGTGTAGAAGCAGCATGTATATGTGGCGTGTACGTGATCTTGATCTTGGGAGCATGATAAATCTCTCAACAAGGGTCACAAAACTTGAGCAAACTCAACACAAAGCAAGCAGCTTATGTAGAAAGCTTGTATCATGTAAGAGCATATATGGCTTTGGTAGGAATTTTCATCATTGAGGAATAAAAAGTGTTTTTATCATTTTAATAAATAAATCTCCGATAGTCATTCTTGTTTGGAACAAAATTATAGAAGCTCTTGTCTTGTCATATCATGTCTCACAACAACTTAGACTTAGTTACAGCATTTGCAACCCACAAATATTTAGGTTCATGATGGTTTCAATTAAGCCAAGTAATCCATACTTAGAGAAATACCAAGTTGTAAACTAAGTACTAGAGAAACATTTAACAGAGCAACTATTCATCATTTCCCTTAGGGAGATAAACATTCATGGAACATATGAGAGTAGAGAGAATTCTTTTTGTTCTTTTTATCATATTTAGTTTTTTTAGATGTAAGCAAAGATAAGCAAGAAAATGCATGAATGTAGAAGCTAGAATTAAACACTTACCTTAGTATGGGAGCTAACCTCCCCAAGCTTATCCTTTGCTCAATAGTGTGGTGGGTGAGATGGATGATGTTGCCACCACATTCTCCATTGTTGAATTTCTTCTTCTTGAAGTTTTGGAGTTGTTCAGTGTTTTGCTAGACTATACCTGCTATCACACCATGCTCAACGTGAAGCTCGCCTATCGCATTGGTGAGGTTGTCCATTTGTTGCCATGGTTAGTAGGGGAGGGGCTCCTCCCCCAAGCTTGTTCTTTGAATGCCTTGCACCTCCATGTTGTGTTTTAGATATTTTGCTCCATTATTATTTTTCTATTGCTGCAAGGGATTAGTGGACAACACATACCCGATGGGATACACATGGATTTTCAAGAACGAGTATTGTTTTCATAGAGGAAGAGGTCATTTATACGCTATACAAATTAGATTTAGTAGTTTAGCATAGAATATTTATCATATGTTTCAAATAATATTCTCTTCTTGTTCACCACAATTTTAGAAATCGAACAAGACTAAGGTAAGGATGAGCAAATATGTTTAAAGAGTACCTCAAGGCTTGATTTGTTTCCAAGAATGATCTCATGACTTACCCACCAAAATTTTAGATTTTTTCCTACCGGGGTTAGTCTAGCTAAACAACCAAATTCTATACAAGTATATTTTGATTCAATAATCAAACTTGACAACATGCCTTGTTTGATTAAGGAAGACTATTTAACCTAAGCACCATGCTCGATTTAAAAAGCCTATAGGAGTACGCTCGAGCGGTACTTCCAAACCAAAGCATACAAGAATAGAAAAGGAAGCATTGAATGAGATTGATTTAATTAGAGACAAGAACATGAGTGGTGAAGCAGAGGAGATTATATATATATATATTTATGCAGATGGGGTGGATGAAATGCATTCAATCAAACATGTTATGGTTTTGGAAAAGGAAATTGATGTAAATGATGGATATGCATGAATCTCTAGACTTAACCAAAAGAAACACTAGAGACATGATGATTTAAGCAAACATGTAGTGGTAAGAAACAATAAAGAAGAGTGCAAGGATAATGTCGGGTTGCCTCCTGATAGGGTCTCACTTACCTCGATTGATTCCATGTTTACCCACAATTTGAGATGGAATTTGAGTGCTTTTGCTCCGTCCCATGTTGATTTTCTTTTTTTCTTTTTTTTTGAGCAGCGACCTTCTCTTTATATCTACACAAGGTTAGAAAAATGTATACATATACGCACCTGTGAGATGGCAAGGAAGAACAATTGATTGTTCATGAATGATCAGACACCATGAGCTCTTTGCTGATTCTTTTCTTTTTTTCTTGTGGAAAGAAAACACCGGAAGGTCGAGACAGTTGATGTCCTGTTTATTCCACACTCAACAGAACAATGGTAATCCCACAATAGCTAGTGGTAACATAGGTTAGCAGACATCAAAGTTAGTATCAAAATCTTTCGCCAATTGCTTCCCCGGCAACGGCGCCAGAAATGCTTGTTGGTATTTATTATGCTCATGTAGAATATTCCGCAAGCGCACAGAAATACCGTTGTAGCATTTCACCCAGGAGTATTCCAGGGTATCGTATTTATCCTCAGGGAAGCAATGGTTAAAGAATATGATAGCTAACCATGGTGATCCACTAACTAATATACCAACTAAACTATGGTAGGGGTAAATGATATATATGATAAGTGCAATGACACACAGGAGAAGTTCCAATGATAAAGAGTAGTTTAGTGAGCGAGGAGGATAACGAGCGAGCATAAGGTTTTCAAATGTCTATCTCTACTTGCATGGTTCTAACTTAGCAAGACAAGTCATATCAAGCAAGAACAATATTCATACACAATTGCACTTTGGGCCACTAGGCCACTTAGCAACTGAAAGTTGCTAAACCGCCTAGCACAATAAGGCCTACGCTTTAAGAACTTAGCTGAACGTGGTGGGATCAAAGCCTAGATAGGTCTGTCACCCCTACTAGGTACACAAACAAACCGTTGGATAAGCCACGGACACAGGTAAGCGTATAGTCTAGACACCATGTCTACACTATATCTCACTACTCTAATCCGATATCTGGTGAAATTGATTAGAGCACCGGGTTAAGGGCGGTGAACCAGTGCAAAGGTATACTACCATTATCTTACTATCAAACAACTATGCATATGCTAATAACCAATACAACATAACTAGTCATGCTGCAATAAAGTAAAGTACTAAGGCAAAGTAGAGAAGATAACTATATAAAATAACTCAAGTCTTACAAAGAGAGAAATAAATACTAGAAGCATACCAGACCTCCTGGAAGACTAGAGCTGAAGACCAGAGGCTCACTCTAACTCCTAACAACACTAACACTACTACAAGTGCTACATCTTGAGAGAGAGAGAGAGTGGAGAGCTCCTCCTTGTGGTGTGTCTTGAATGAGAGGGGGTGAGGGGGTATTTATAGTGGAGAGGTGGAGTAGGGGCTACTCCACCGCCACGTCATCAATCTGCGTGATGTATGGTGAGAGGCCTTGGATCGTAACCGCCCTTTAGATCAATGGCGCAGGATAATTCAGCATGTGCTTCTTTGCATGCAACATGTGCTCTTTTGCATGCAGCCATGCAAGGGAGGTGGACGCCCCCTAGGCCTTAGGAGGGGGTCGGCCGACCCCCCTATTTGTGGTGGGACCTCCCCTGTCCTTCTAGAAGGTGGCCCACATGTCTTGGAGTGGGTGTGCACAGGTTGGACCACTTTTGGATATCGATTTGTACTCTTGCGGGCCCATGGATCCATGTGAAGTGAAGATGAGCTGTTTAGAGAAAGCACAAGTTGATCCAAGGGTGGAGGATCACATGGGAGTGCATCTCTTGTATCATGGCCAACGTGGGAGGCTGGTGAGCCCCATAGGGTGGTCGGACGACCCCCCTATGTGGGTCCCACTAACTCATTTCTCTCATTTCTTCCCTTTATCTTTCAATTTCTCCCCGTTAAGAAAATCTCCCCTTTTGGTCAACTTTTATATCTTTTTCACAAATTTCTCCCCCTTTGTCATCCAATTGACACAAAAGGTGGGACGAATTATAGATATTCAAGTTTTACTCCCCCTTAGTGTGAGATAGGGTGAAAGATTGTTTTCAACTTTGGCTTGATCTAGACCACTTGTCCAAAATATTTAACTCGGTTTAAACCATGGACAAGCTTCTTCAAACATGCTAAGATGGTTATCTTGGCCATGTTGAATTAAACATTTTAGATTCATAGTCATAGATCAAACACTAGGATTGCAAGCACATCAACATGTCATATTCCACCACTAGATCATATCAACTCATAGAAGCTATAGTGGTACCATATAAGCATCAAAGACATTTTAGTTTTCATGAATGAGCCAAGAAGCATGAGTGATGACTATATGCTCTATACAAGTCCTAACAAGGTATGCATGAATGCTCTCATATCAACGTTTACCTTGCATTGTTGGAGTGGAGGCATGTCATATAAGTGGGGGTGCATCAACTCATGTTTCAGAAATCAAGTATGTTCAACTCATTCCTTAGCTTGCAAAACCTCTTTTCATTTAATGGCTTGGTAAAGATGTCGGCCAATTGATCTTCGGTGCCAACACTTGTAATAGAAATGTCCCCTTTTAATTGATGATCTCTAATGAAATGGTGGCGAACATCAATATGCTTTGTTCTTGAGTGTTGAACCAGATTGTTGGTGAGCTTGATTGCACTTTCATTGTCACATAGCAAAGGCACTTGCTTGAATTTGACTCCAACGTGATTCAAAGTAGCTTTCATCCAAAGGATTTGTGCACAACAACTCCCCGCACTAATATACTCAGCTTCGGCGGTAGAGAGTGCCACACTATTTTGCTTCTTTGATGACCATGAGACTAGTGATCTTTCAAGCAATTGACAAGTGCCCAATGTGCTTTTCCTTTCTATCTTGCAACCCGCATAGTCCGAGCGGAGTATCCAAGTAACTCAAAGTTTGATCCTTTAGGATACCACAACCCAACATTAGGTGTATGCTTCAAATATCTCAATATCCTCTTTGTTGCTTTCAAATGACTCTCTCTTGGAGAAGCTTGAAATCTTGCACACATGCATACACTAAACATGACATCCGGTCTTGATGTGGTCACATAGAGCAAGCTACCAATCATTGATCTATATAGCTTTTGATCTACCATGTTTCCACTAGCATCACCATCCAAGTTTCCATTTGTTCCCATTGGTGTACTAATAGACTTTGCTTCATCTAGATTGAACTTCTTGAGCATGTCCTTGATGTACTTGCCTTGACTAACAAAAGTCCCATTCTTCAATTGTTTTACTTGAAGACCAAGGAAGTAACTAAGCTCTCCAAGCATAGACATCTCAAACTCTTTGGCCATGATTCTGCCAAACTATTCACAAAACTCTTGATTGGTTGACCCGAAGATAATGTCATCCACATAGATTTGCAACACAAACAAGTCCTTCCCAATCTTCTTGGTGAATAGGGTAGTGTCAACCTTGCCCATAATGAATCCCTTAGAAAGGAGGAAATCCCTCAACCTCTCATACCATGCTCTAGGAGCTTGCATCAAGCCATATAATGCCTTCCTTAGCTTGTACACATGGTTGGGTTTCTTGTCATCTTTAAAACCAGGTGGTTGCTCAACAAATACCAATTCATTGATGTACCCATTGAGAAATGCACTCCTCACATCCATTTGATAGAGCTTGATGGTGTGAGCACAAGCATAAGCCAATAGAATCCTTATTGCTTCTAGCCTTGCCACCGGTGCATATGTTTCTCCAAAGTCAAGACCCTCTACTTGAGTGTACCCTTGTGTAACTAGTCTTGCTTTGTTTCTCACCACTATTCCATCTTGATCTTGCTTGTTGCGAAAGACCCATCTAGTGCCAATGACATTGTGGTTCTTTGGTCTCTCAATTAGCTCCCAAACTTGATTTCTTGTGAAGTTGTTGAGCTCTTCATGCATAGCATTCACCCAATCAATATCTTGCAAAGCTTCTTCAATCTTGATTGGCTCAATAGATGATACAAATGAATAGTGTTCACAAAATGAAGCCAATCTTGATCTTGTTTGTACACCACTTGTGATATCTCCAATAATATGATCCAAAGGATGATCTTTGGCAATGGATGTAGGTTGGAGTATTGGAAGTTGATTGCTTGTACTTGGTTGATCATTGGGTAGAGATGATGAACTATCTTGTTGATCTTGAGTTGGAGTGGATGAACTAGCTTGATTTTCATTGAGTTGCACATTGGATGAAGGATTCACTTGATCTTCAATATCTTGCTCATCATCCACTTTCTTCAGCCTAATGTCCCCAATATCCATTTTCTTCATTGCATTGGCCATTGGTTCACCTCTCACATCATCATGGTTGACATTCTCATCTTGAGATCCATTTGTTTCATCAAACTCAACATTATATACCTCCTCAGCTATGCCATGAGTAAGATTCCATACTCTAAACACTTTGCTTGTAGTTGAGTAGCCAAGTAGGAAGCCTTCATCACATTTCTTCTCAAATTTGCTCAATCTTGCACCTTTCTTCAAGATATAGCATTTGCATCCAAATACTCTAAAGTATGCAATGTTTGGCTTTCTTCCATTCAATAGCTCATAAGGTGTCTTCTCAAGCATCTTGTGACAATAGAGCTGGTTGCTATAATAGCAAGCCGTGTTGATAGCTTCGGCCCAAAAAGAATCACTCACATTGTATTCACTAAGCATAGATCTTGCCATATCAATGAGTGTCCTATTCTTCCTCTCAACAAGCCCATTTGATTGAGGTGTGTACTTGGCCGAGAATTGATGTTTGATTCCATAATCATCACATAGCTCATCAACTCTTCTATTCTTGAACTCACTCCCATTGTCACTCCTTACTCTCTTGATAGTTGTTTCAAATTCATTTTGGCATCTCTTGACAAAGATCTTGAATGTATCAAATGTTTCACTCTTGTCACTTGATGAGTGTGTGAGTTGTCCCGATCTTTCGGTGGAGATAGATAACTACGATTTGACTGGAGAGACGTTCACGATCCGACTACAACCATCCAAGGACGCTGCGCCTTAGCGATCGATACACCAAATCCAGCGGTTGCTCACGATCTTGCGGATCACAACCAACCAAACCACTAGGGTTATTCCTGCAAGCAATCGAAGAACAAGCAAGAACAAGTAGAACAAGCACTCAATTGCAAATAAGAGATGAAGGATCAGATGTGATACACATGAAGGTGGGGTTCCGAATCAAGTAGAACGGATGGTCTAGTCGACACACGCGTCTACAAGGAAGTAGCAGCAGCTAAACTTTCATCTAAACAAAACCCAATCTGATTGTGGCGGCTCTAGGGGAATATAAGGAGGGCGGAGGACGACCAAAGGGTGTTGGGGTCGTCCTACAACCCTAGGATGAGTCCCTAATGGACTCAAATTGATACATGGGCCATAAGCCCAAAATAAGGTGACGCAGCACCGTTGGCAGAAAAGGTCTCGACATTAAATCATTGACTGCGGTCGCATCTGGTTAGATATAGGTACGAGTAAGGACCCATTGAAAAGTAGTCTTGATAATCTTTCGAAAAAGTCCTAGAACGTCCCAATCGGAGTCCATATGAAGTCATGGCAACCGTCGCAAGTTTGGACTCTTCTGCAGTCCGAATTGAACTTTCCAAAACGTGTTGGACTTGGACTCTTTGTTTCCTTGGATCCAAAGTGACGTGGTGGCCTGGTGGAGAACGTTAGGAACACTTGGATTTGGTCCCCAATCAACTTCATTGACCATCCATGCTTTCCATATGCAATCTAACCCTTCCTTGATCCATGTAAGCAATTCTGAAAATGAAAACATATACACTTCATAGTGCAGCACCCATTCATCAAATGTAACAATGATAAACCTCATATAGAATGGTTTCACCTTTGGTATAGAAGTGGTTGGCATGGTCATATCTAAGATGGTGATACCCATGTATATCTAGTGAAATCATCAACTATCACAAAGCCATACTTGTTTCCACCAATACTTGTATATGCGGTTGGTCCAAACAAGTCCATATGCAAAAGCTCAAAAGGTTTGCAAGTACTCATCATGCTCTTACTAGGGTGAGTGTTTCTAACTTGTTTGCCGGCTTGACAAGAGCTACATAGATTATCTTTCTCAAAGACCACATCTTTCAAGCCTCTAACTAGATCATGCTTGACTAATTTGTTCAATTGCCTCATTCCAACATGACCAAGCCTTCTATGCCATAACCAACCCATGCTAGATTTGGATAGACGCAAGTTGACAATTGAGTTTCTTTTTCATTGAAATCAACTAAATATAGATTCTCATATCTAAATCCTTTGAATATCAAGTTGGAGCCATCTACACTTATGATCTCTACATCATCAACTCCAAAGATGCATTTAAAGCCAAGATCACAAAGTTGAGCTACAGATAGCAAGTTCAAGTTCAAGCTCTCTACTAGCAGCACATTTGATATGCTCATGTCATTGGATATAGCAATCTTACCAAGCCCTTTGACTTTGCCTTTGCCATTGTCACCAAATGTGATAGATTCAATCCCATTGCAATCATTTTGCTTGATAGAGTTGAACATTCTTGAATCTCCGGTCATATGTTGAGTGCACCCACTATCAAGCACCCAATGCCTCCCTCCGGCTTTATAATTGACCTACAAAACAATTCAATTCTTCTTAGGTACCCATACTTGCTTGGGTCCTCCAAAGTTAGTGACTAAGGACTTAGGTACCCAAATAGCTTTCTTCTTTGAGCTCTTATTGGGTGTACCCATGTACTTAGCTATCACACCTTTCTTGCCCTTGGTAAGCATATAACTAGAATCAAAGCGAATAGATGCATGTGTAAATTTTATCTTGCTTAGATTTAGTTTACAATGTTGCTCATCATGCCCTACTTTCTTGCAACTAGAGCAAAACTGACCATTGCTCTTCACAAAGCGAGGCTTTCAAGTTGCAAAGGCCGCCTTGCCTCTCTTGGGCGTATAGCCAAGTCCCTCTTTGCAAAGGGAGAACCTTTGGCTACCCAAGCACTTAAGAAAGCGGGCGTCTCCACCATAGGCATTGCCTAATGCTAGAGTGAGCTTACCAACCTCCTTCTTAAGGGTCTCATTCTCAACCATTAGTGAAGCATCACAAGTGAAGTCATCACTAGTAGAAGAGGTAGAGTTAGAAGTGCTACAAGAAGGGTTAGTTGGGTGATGATGATGGGTTGATAGAATGATTCATCAATTATATCACAAGTTGTTCCCATGTTACTTGTTGAAACATGCTCTTTCTCCTTTTGCTCAACAAGAGATGAGTGAGCCTTTTCAAGCTTAGAGTGAGCTTTGCCAAGCTTCTCATGGGCTACCTCTAGCCTCTCATGAGAAAGATTGAGCTCATCAAAGGATTGATTGAGAGATTGATTCTCTTTTCGCAATGCTTTGCACTCCTTTCTCTTGATGTCAAAGTGAGTCTTAGCATCTTCCAACATCTCAATTAGTTCATCTTTAGTGGGCTCATCATCATCATCACTAGAGTCACTCTCATCATCGGATTGTACCTTAGTTGGCCGAGCCATGAAGCATGTAGATGGAGTGTCAAAGAGAGAGATCTTGTTCTTCATAGCAATGCTTGCAAGAGCCTTCTTATTGCTTGATCTCTTCTCATCATCACTTGAGTCATCATCACTTGAATCACTATCCCAAGTGACAACATATGAGCCTCCCTTCTTGTTCTTCTTGAGAAACATCTTGCTCTCTGTCTTTTCCTTCTTCTTGCCCTTCTTCTCATCTTCATCATCACTATGATGAGGGAAATCCGAAATGAAGTGATCCTTGCTATTGCACTTGAAACACCTCTTGTCATTGTTCTTGCTCTTGAAGGAGTTATTCTTCTTTCTAGCTCTATAACCCTTCTTCTTCATGAACTTGTCAAATTTCTTGACAAAGAGGGCCATCTCTTCTTCATCATCTTCATCATCATTGCTTGAGCATTCATCATTGCTTGATTCATCACACTTTGCTTTGCCCTTTGATGGTGATGTGGCTTTGAATGTCACACTCTTCTTCTTGTCTTCCTTCTTCTCATCCTTCCTTTCTTTGTTCTCTCTAATCTTGTCCTTGTCTTCTCTAAAGGTGTCATCAGTAATCACCTTACCAAGAACTTGGTTTGGTGTCATTGTATCCAATCCACTTCTCACCAATAGAGTGACTAGCATCTCAAATCTTGAGGGAAGACTTCTTAGGAACTTGAATGAGAAGTCCTTGTTCTCCACCTTCTCTCCAAGTGACTTAAGGTCATTGACAAGCACCTCAAGCCTATTGAACATCTCGGACACATTTTCATCTTCCTTCATCTTGAAGCTAGCAAACTTCTCCTTCAAGATATAGGTCTTTGCTCCCTTCATGGATTGAGTCCCTTCATATGACTCTTCTAGCTTCTTCCAAGCCTCATGAGCACTCTCCAAGTTTTTGATTTGCTCAAAGACTTCCTTGGAGATTGCCTCATGTATTGCACTTAAGGCAATATCATTGTTTTGGAGCTTCTCCTCTTCGGTCGTGGTGGGTGCCTCTTCATTCACCACCTCAAACTTCTTGTCGACCACCAACCATATCTTCCGGTTGATTAATTTTAGATAGGTGGTCATCAAGGCCATCCAATATCTATAATTGGTGCCATCGAACTTAGGTGCCCTCTTGGTGTTGTTGATATGAGCCATTTTAACACCGTAGGATGTTAAGCCTTTGTAGACGGTGTACTAGCTTTGATACCACTTGAAAGGTCTAGGAATGGCTAGAGGGGGGGGGGGTGAATAGCCTAATTAAAATTTCTACAACAACACTTAGCAAACTTGTTAGAATAAACCATGGCGTAAGCAAGTTTGCACTAGCTCTAAGGGTCGGCAAGCCACCTACCAATTCTAGTCACTAGCAAGATAACTATTAAGGCATACAACTTAGCTAGTAACCTAGAAAGCTCTAAACAAAGCTACACAAGCTAGAGAGCTACTTTACTCTACTTTGGAAGTATGAAGGAATGTAGTGCAAAGCTAGAGTTAGGAGGGTTATACCAATGTGGAGAGGAGACCAATATGTATCCAATCAATCACAATAGAAATTCTCGGAGAGAGACAATGTGACACAAGATTTTTCTCTGAGGTTCACTTGTTTGCCAACAAGCTAGTCCCCATTGTAGCGATACACCCACTTGGAGGTTCACGCACTAATTGGCGATCACAAGCCAAACCCGTCACCGGGTGCCGCACAACCAACACAAGATGGGGATCCCCAAGCTACGAGCAATCCACTAGAGATACCTTTCGCGAACTCCCGCGGGGTAGGTTCATGAACCCCTCACAATCCACCGATCGGAGCCGGAGACAATCACCTTCCTCCGCTCAACGATCCTCGTCGCACCAAGCCATCTAGGAGGTGGCAACCTCGAAGAATAATAAGAGCTCCGCGATGACGACGATCACCAAGTTCCACTAGTATGTAATCAAAGAGCAATGCACTTGGATTCACTCAACCTCTCACAAATGAGCACAAGTCTGTGAGTGATTAGAATGTGCAAGGAGGTGCCCCCAAGGGCCGTCCATACAACCTTATATAGCCTCCACTCACAACTAGCCATTTTACCCTCAAAACAGGATCTCTGCGCCACCTCCGGACGCAAGAAACTGTGGGGGGTCCGGACCATCAACAGCGTCCGGATGCCCCCACACATCAGAGACAACCCCTCTGTATGACACTCCGGATGTGACCTCCGGACGCACGCAACGCGTCATCCGGACCAAGCCAAATGCGTCCGGTCAGCCTGTCGTTTGAACGACTCTCTTCCCGCTCGCGCCACAGCCTGCCATGCGTCTCCGGACGCTACTGTAGCCTGCGTCCGAACTCACTTCACCGAGCGTCCAGAAATATTTTCCAGACAACCCGAGCGCACCCGAGAGCTCGCAGCACCTTCGAATGCGAGTCCGGTTCTTCAGTCCAGACCATCGCCTGCGTCCAATCACTTCTTCCAGAACAACACAGAGAGCTCCAACCTCCGGACCCTGCGTCCGGACGGCAAACAGCGTCTGGACCTCTGTCCACAGCAACGCCAGCTTAGGGTGCGTGTCCGGACGCACACGCGATGGTCCGGACACACCGAAACCCTAGCGTCCGGACCTCGAAACTGAGTCCAAACAACCTCCAACTTTCTTCCAAGCTTCCAAGAGCCAACACTAAGTGATCCCAACACTTGTGCACGTGTGTTAGCTTTTAGTTCACAATTATCTTGGAATTAGTTGGTTGTTACACTAGTTCAATTGATTTTAATGCAATGCATATGAACCTAGTGGCACATAATAACCGTAATCATTAGCAAGAGATCCCTCCTTGATAGTACGGCTATCTATCCTAAATGTGATCACATCCTCTATGATGTCTTGATCACCAAACCGAAAATGGTCCTATATCATCTTTGCCTTGGCACCATTTTCCTTTCCATCTCCTTCACCATGCTAGAGCTTATGCAATCTATCCTTGATCCATCTTGCTCCATCACATGGCATGTACCAACCTATCTTATGATTCACACTTAGAGATCCAAGGTTAGTACCTAAGTAGGTTTCATCAATTACTCAAAACCAAAACACATGGGAGACTCTCAGCCCTGCGGCACGCGACCAGCCTGCCATGCTCGCCAGGGACTTTGCCGAGCCTTGCTCGCCAAGGAAGATCCTAGGAGATAGACTTAGATCCCTTACCTTAAGGGACCGATCGTAATCTATTAGGATATAGAATTTTTAATCCTGCTCCCTGTCTATATAAGGCGAGCAGGGACCCCCCCTAAAAAAGATCCATCTACACCTCGTGTAACCTATCTCTCAGATCAATCTAGCCACCAGAACACAGGGCATAGGGTATTATGGCGATTTGCCGGACTGAACCTATCTAAATCACCATGTCTACACTCTTTGTGTTACGCTTGACCGCCATCACCACACCTTCGCCTACAATCTACTACCGTAGGGTACCACCTAGGTAGACTGTGACGCATATTTCATCGGCAGTTGGTGTACCACATAGGGTGTGTGTGTCATGACTTCATGGCTTGTCAACAAGTCACCTTCCCTGACTCGATGATCCTCCCGGCGGCTGGGACTACGTTCCAGATCAGATATGTATCCTAGACAATCGGCTCCACGCCAGGTGCGCTAGACCTTACGGCAGATGCGCCTTGCCTACATGCCATCCTGCCATGCCGAAGTACCACCCGTGGAAGATCATCTGCCACAACGACCTCATCGATGCCATCGACCGTGCCAATGCAACCATCAACGACTGCATCGACCTCATGCAGGTGGCACAACACCGGTTCTCTGGCCACCATGGCCATCGTCTACGCCGCCACCGAGCTCCTGCGAGGACAACTGTTACGACGGCCGCGAGCGCATGTCCCCCACTGATGATGCCTTATGGGCTGCACAAACAGGTAGCCGTATTCTAGCACCAAACGCTACAACAGATCCCCGATCAAGCTTCACTAGCACCCGCCATTGGCACTGTCATCATCTCCGAGAACCCCACCGACTCCGTGCAAGCCATGTCCCTCGACGGCACGGCCTCGTGAAAGACCTTGTTTGGTTTTGAGTAATTGATGAAACCTATGGACTAACCCTTGAACTAAGTGTATGATCAATATAGGGTGGTTCACCTTGGTACATGGAGCTAGATGGATGATCATGATGAATCAAGTGCTCCATGGACTAAGGAAAACACGAAAGAGAAAAACAAAAATGGGCTCAAGGCAAAGGTATATCATAGGGCCATTTTTGGTTTAGTGATCAAGACACTATAGAGAGTGTGATCACCTTTAGGATAGATAGCCGTACTATCAAGAAGGGAAAACTCGTTTCGATTGCGGTTATCATGTGCCACTTGGTTTGCATTGCATCCATATAAAATGAACCTAAGTGACACAAACAAACTAAATCCAAGAAAATATGTTGTAAAAGCTAACACAGGTGAACAAGTGTATGAATCACAAGGTGTTAGCACATGGAAGCTTGGAGAACAAGCAGAGGCTCGGTTTGGCACTCAGACAGGCTCTGGACGCAGGTTCCGGACACAGGCCAGAGGCCGTCCAGACCAATGGACATGTGTCTGGTAGCATACCCAGAATGGCCGGACGCTGTTTGGAGTCCAGACTCTGACTCTGGTCGTGGGTCCGAAGCTCTGCGCTCTCTGGACTCCTCTGTTGTATTTATCCGAACGCTGAATGCGGTCTGGACACAAAAGACCGGACACGGGTCCGGAGCTGAGGAGGTCCTTGGACCCTCTCTTAACTGAGTCCGGATGCAGAAAAAAAGGATCCGAATGCCACTGTTCACAGGGTCCGGAGTCACGCAGCAGGAACAGAGAAGGCGCCAACGGGCGAATTTGAAATGGAGGGTCCAGACGCAGACGCGATGGTCCGGACCCCCCATGCATCTTGCGTCCCGATTGACGCAGACAGTGGCAATGAAGGGGCAAAATGGCTAGTTGCTTGGTGGTTGATATATAAGTGTTGTGGCCGACTCCTAGGGCTCTCTCTTGCACCTCCCATTCATTTTGACATACTTGTGCTTGCTTGAGATAGCCCCAAACTCACTCTCTTTAGTCCTGTTGCATATTTGTGAGAGTTTGAGTGAACCAAGTGCTTTGATCATTGCATTGCATCTTAGTGGCACTTGGTCCTCGTCATCGCCGCGTAGTTTCTTGTTATTCTTGGTGTTTGTCAACACCTAGATGGCTTGGTGATTGAGGAGAAGCTTTGGCACGTGTTGGTGATTGTTCGTGGCTGGCTTCATCGATTGTGAGAGGGCTTGTCCCCACCTCGACGGAGCGCCAAAGGGTAACTCTAGTGGATTGCTCGTGTCTTTGAGTTACTCTCACTTGGGTGGTTTCTTGTGGCGCCCGGGTAGTGGGTGTCACACCCGGTTTTAAGAACAAAACCAGATATACTCTATATGTGAGCCTAAGAAGTCAAATCTCACATATAGTTACAGAACAAGGTAATATCAAAAGACAACACTTGAATACATAACATCTAAGGCCAAAGAAATAACCTTAAGAGAGCAAACAACAGAAGGACACTCTGATCTTCAGGCGAAGACTCCACTCCACAGGGACCAACTGACTGGTTGATCACAAGCCTAACTGCTCGAGACTCTTGCAATCTGGTACCCATCCGGGATTTTTATCCAAAGTATTGAAAAGAATAAACTGGCGTAAGTACTTTCGTACTCAACAAATATTCATGGGGTTCATGAGGCTCAAAAAGGTATGACTCTGGTTTAACTGCATAAGCTTTTACGTTATCTCAATTTTAGCATTATAGTAGCATCAATGTTATCAATAGCCCAATAACCATATGATCAAGTGAACGGGATGTAATGCTTATATGAACGGTAACAATAATAAATCATAGATAACAACTGGTGAGCCATGACATAAGGACATCACACAGTAAGGAGCCCAAGCCGCTCTTAACCGTGAGCACGGCTGTTATAATAGTTTTTTTTAACTCTACGCAGAGGTGTACCTTCTAGCAGGCCAAGCCCCCACTTTCTCAGAGCCCTTCTTGCGCCCTCTCAGGTAAGTTGCCACAAACTAGCAAAAGCCTAATACTGAGTCAAGCTAGAGCCCATTAGCTTATGGTAGTACTGTTTTCTCGGGGTAATCTCTTACAGAAATATCCCTATGAGTGAGAATGCAGGTGTGAGCCCCTGATGTTCCACCTATAGTCCACTTTGCTAAAAAGTCATCTTTTATTATCATTTCATATATCATTAATCAAGTTTACATGATCATAGTTATTCTTAAAGAGCACTGGCTTGATCTACCCAAATGCATAAATTCCCAGGGTGACAAGGTATAAGGTGCAATACTAGGATAACCTTATAGGGTAACAAGGAAACTCATGCATATGATTAATGAGTGATTATCATGAATAGGACAACAAGGATAATCCCATGTAATACTTGCCTTAAATGCTTAGATCCTTTGCTCAATTGATTCTCAACTTCAGACGACTTCTTCTTGATCTCCACGTAAATCTCACCGATTGGACAATAATTAATAAATCACCACACAAGCATCTGATCATACAAAGCATGCAACCATGGCTAAATTAGAACAATGCACCAATCAATGAAAAGGATTTAAAAAGAAAACTACGCATCTCTAGGAACACATAGCCGTGAAGAACACACTAATCGGAGCTACGAAGATCGAGATACATCTACCGAAAGGTTTGCTTTTATAAAAGAGAACTATGAGATTTATTAGTTTTAACTATATAAAAGAATGGATAAAGTATTTCAACGAAATACTTTGATTGAAAAACGAGAATCGAAACTAGCGGTATTTTATGTATAAAACAAGTTGCATAGTTATTAATCAAGTTAGGAATTGAACATGAAAATACAGAGCTATTAATAGGGTATTAAAGATCACAAATGAAAAGGTTATGCCGATACGAAGCCAACACAACTTGAACGGGACGAATCGGAGCTAAACCAGAGAAGATATGATTTAAACAAGTTTTGGGGATTTAAAACCATTTAATAAATAAATATTTTTCAAAGTTTCAAAACAGATTGATTATGGTTTTAACATGTAGATCTTATCGTTATGAAACCAACGCAACTTGAACAGATCGAATCGGACTTAAAACGAATATTTTATGAGCAAAAGAAATCTAGTGGCAGTCTTGAAAATTTTATGAAAGCGTATTTTGAATGGAAGAGAGGAGGTTTACGTTTTCAACGCGAGAAGGCAGGAAAAGGAAATCCGCTTTGGGACCGCGGGTGCTGCGGTGCGGGGCCGGCGTGGCGCCACATGGTGGCACGGGACAGGCGGGTGCACGACGCGGTGTGGACTAGACGCGGGGACGCGGTCCACGGGTCCACCATGGACCGGAGGGCGTACCCCTTGGGTACTTCTAATCTTGGCCATCTGGGGTCGGATGGACGGCGCAGGGTTAGAAGATCAGAGAGAGGGAGTTCGTCCTCGTCGGAACAGAGATAGACGTGGCGGCGCCATGGTCGGAGATGGGCGGCGTGAGCCAATCCGCCGATGCGGAGCACGATACTCGACGGGAGCAAGACAGAGAGGGAGAGGAGGTGATGGTGAACTCCTCTGCGGCATCGGTTGAAGCCGACAGGGCTCGGTTACGGTGGTGTCCGCAATGGAGCGGCTCAGTATGGTCGGCGAAGCTATGGTAAGCAGGTAGCAGGGAATACGGGGCGGAAGGGACCAACTTGGGGCACCTGGGGCCCTTCTTAGCTTAGTGCGAAGCTCGTCGGAGGGCTCAGCGGTCGCGCAAGGCGGTGGCAGAGCGAGGCAGTGGTGAGGCAGAGAAAACCGGCGGCGCTAGGGTTGCGGTGGCGGCTGGGTGGTTCTGTGGTGCCCGGAGGCACGGTCGCGAAGGAAGGGAGCAATCGGGAGCTTGAATCACACATCGGCAAAAGGAAAGCACCGACGCGCGAGAAAGGAAAGGAGGAAGACGACGGCGTCGCCCCTGTCATGTGGGTCCGTCCTGTCGGCGAGACCGAGAGGGGAGAGGGGCTCTACGAGCGCGCCCACGCGCAAGGCTGCCAACTAGGCTAGTTGGGCCGGTGTGTGGCCCATGCAGGAAGGAGAGGTGGTACTGGGCCAGCTTGAGAGCAGAAAGGGGGTGCTGAGCTGGGCCGAGAAGAAAGGCCTTCGGGCCAGATAGAAGAAAGAAGGGAAGAGGGAAAAAGAAATCCCCTTTTTTGTTTTGTTTTTCTTTTGCCTTTCTTTTCCTTTACTTCAAATATATTTTTAAGACATTTTCAAATCAAGTTTTGAACCTCCACTCAGAACAATAAATTCAATGCTCCAACATGAATGCACAAACATGTTTCTACCTCATAAATTTTAAATTTTGATGAAAGGTTTTTAATTTCCTATATTTCATGAACACAAAATCACAATTAAATCATTTAAACTCTATTTTTCCAAAAAGAAAAATTTGGGGTGTTACAATTCTACCCCCCTTAAGATGAATCTCGTCCCGAGATTCGGAAGATGGTGATAAAGATAAAGATGTCTTCAAGATTAAAACTACTTTGGACCTGAAACTTTTTCATGAGAGCATAACCATTCTTTAAGATATAGAGATCACAATTCACTTGGAAACAACTTTGACCTAGAGAGTACAAGCAAAATTCATATGACATTTTGAAGATTCTGACACTCGTTGGACTGAAAATATTCCACTTTGCCATTCTCTCTATTCCCACTTTCCAGTAGGTCATCCGCGCCTTCCACAAATTCAAATTTCATCCCTTGATACTCAATTCTTTTTCCCGTCGGTGTCGTTAGAAATACCGAATGTTGGTCATAGTTAACAACTCCTTTACAAGCAGAGAAATATCCTCTTCCAAGGATAACATCATGTCTTATGGACTCCAAAACAACGAGGTTTACCTTGAAGTTTTCTCCCTTTATAAGAAGACTAACTTTTGGGCAGATGTGAGTTGCCTTTTCTTCTCTTCCATAGACATTAACCATAACTGGTTTTCTTATTGGAAGCATTGTCATCTTGTGATCTTGCACATACTCACTAGAGATGAACGAATGTGTAGCTTTGGGGTCAAACAACACTATGCCAAGAGATGAGTTTACTGGAATGTAACCATACACAACATCCTTAGCTCCACGTGTGGTAAATATTTTGGTCAACCTTCCTTGAATGTATTTTCCCTTCACTTTTATTCTTTGATCTTGCTTCTTTTGGTGACTCGATTCTGGTTTCTATTGTTGTTGGTTTTGGCATTGATTGGAGGGTGGTACTTCATCATTGGATTGTTGATCTTGATCTATACTCCCTAGTAGATTCATAGACTGTGACTGATATATTATTTGTGTAGCAAGACGGGGATGGGTGTCTCTTAGCTGGCGTTGAAGATCACACTTTCTCTTCTTCTTTCTCTTCTTTTGTTGCTTCTTCTCAATTGCAATAGCTCTGTGCATCATTGCATGAAAATCATCATGCGCAATGGTCATCAGTTGTTGTTGCAAACTATCGTTCAATCCTTTCATAAAGTATTTTTGCTTCTTAGCACCACTATCCACTTCTCTTGGGGCATAACGAGACAACTGAGTGAACCGATCACTATACTCACACACTGACATTGAACATTGCTTCAAATTGTGGAACTCCTCACTCTTGGTTGCTACCGAACCAGATAGAACATGGTAAGATCGAAAAGCGGCCTTGAACTCTTTCCAATCAATCTGATTTACATCCCGTTGACCAAACTCTGATTCCCACCAGTCTAACGCTGTTCCTTGGAGTTGACCGAAAGCATAAAGCACCTTCTCCTTGTCTTTACACTTAGCTATATCAAGATGTTGCTCTATAGCTCTAAGCCAGTCATCTGCTTCTAGTGGGTCAGTGTCATGAGAGAAAGTTGGTGGATGACCTTTCATAAATTCACCTTGTTTATCCATAGGTGGTGTATGATGCAAGGAGATTTGAGCAAGAAACTGCAGCGGTTGAGTTTGTGTCATCAAAGCTTGTTCTATAGATGGAGGATCAGGATTGGGAACATTCCTTTTTACATCCTGTGAAGTGTCTTTCCGTGTAGCATCCATCTATTTGGAACACAAATGCAATAGAATTTGGTCATTCAAGGCTTCCTTAAATGCAACTTCATATGATGTCAAGGCATAGCATAGGAATCCAAACAAAAACTCAATCATGGTGATAAGCAATTCTTTAAAGCAAGGCACTAATATCAATGCAACTCCATGTTGCAACTTCTTTAACTTGGCTACCTCCCTTAAGAAAGATGAACTAGGGGACACCAAGGTAGCTTGCATATTTGTCAACTTTAACTAACTGTCCTCATACCCTTTTTGTTATTCCAACGAAACTTTTGTGCCAAAGTATGAATCAACAACTTAATTCTCCTTGAGGGCAAGAAAACAACGGGGCAGATGTATCACTTTGTTATTTTCATAACTCCATATCCAAGATAGCAACTAGGGTGGTTCTTGCAGATAGAGAAAGAGATAAGGAGGTGTACTATTATCCAGAATTTTTCCATAACTCTTATCTTCCAACAAACATAGATTTTAGATGATAAAGATAGATTGCACTTCGAAGATAGGATAAAGAGACACATGAGATAAACGAAACCCACACTATTTATTTCATTAAACCTTAAACCTTTAAACTAAATGAAATTGTGGGAAGACCTCACAAGATCATTGCAGTCATTACAAAGATGCAAATCAAGCATAAGCACTAAGACAAACCAACCAATCACTTAAAGGTTCACAAGACACACAGACTCGACTTTCACTACTAACGTATTTATTACAAGGGACACAAACTCCTACTTCTTAAACAAGGTACGACTGCAGCGACATCCAGGGTAGCATCTCTTGCGTGGGGTTGAACGAGACACATCTTCAACCACATTGATCTTGGGTAATCCAGCATGACTCCTCCAATCATCTATCTCGTCCAAGGCTTCTTCATAGTGTTTCCTTACTTCTGCCAATTCCAGTTGACTATCTTCCAGCTTTTGGTGGAGAACCTGCATGGCCAATGTCATCTCCTTTACTTGCTCATTTGGTTCTGAATGAGGGTCAGCCATCACGCACTGTAAGCTTCCTGGTGGACATCGAGGAAAATACTTCTGCTTGTCATTATTCATCTCTTCATAATATTTTCCATGCTATACCAAAAATGCTTGATGAGCAGCATCCGATATGCCAGCATGCATGCTAAACCGATCCGCGAGAGACCTGTGAATGGATTCCACCATTCGTGAACCCGTAATCAGATTACGTCTTGTGATGTGTGCTTCTATGCTCCAATGGCTCTCATACTTAGGATGAGTCTAACTAGTGCATTTATACTCCACTCTGGCTTGTTGATCAGGATAGTGGTCTTGAAGCACTTGCATGAGCCAGTGGTGAAAGAAAGCTTCACTACTATAGAATGTAGTGTTGTACTCCTTGTGCCAACAAGTCTACTGAATTGGTGGTTCTATGAGGGCAGAGCTTCCTCCATTGAAGCATGGTACTCCATGGTTGACACGAGCGACCTTCTTGTTACGCACCATCTGTTTAGATAGAGAGCAAAGAGTGAGAATTGAGACAATGTTTTTATAATAGAGTAGAGATAGAGTAAGCATAACTTTAAACAATTATCAAGGGTAGAGAGAAAGCAAGAACTAGACAAGGTTGAAGGCTTGCTAAAACGACCAGTTCTATCTAGTATTGCGTCCTACAGTCAATATTGCTTTGATACTAATCTGTCACACACAGTTTTAAGAACAAAACCAGATATACCCTATATGTGAGCCCAGGAAGTCAAATCTCACATATAGTTACAGAACAAGGTAATATCAAAAGACAACACTTCAATACATAACATATAAGGCCAAAGAAATAACCTTAAGAGAGCAAACAACAGAAGGACACTCTGATCTTCAGGCGAAGACTCCACTCCACAGGGACCAACTGACTGGTTGATCACAAGCCTAACTGCTCGAGACTCTTGCAATCTGGTACCCATCCGGGATTTTTATCCAAAGTATTGAAAAGAATAAAGGGGCGTAAGTACTTTCGTACTCAACAAATATTCATGGGGTTCATGAGGCTCAAAAAGGTATGACTCTGGTTTAACTGCATAAGCTTTTAGGTTATCTCAATTTTAGCATTATAGTAGCATCAATGTTATCAATAGCCCAATAACCATATGATCAAGTGAACGGGATGTAATGCTTATATGAACGGTAACAATAATAAATCATAGATAACAACTGGTCAGCCATGACATAAGGACATCACACAGTAAGGAGCCCAAGCCGCTCTTAACCGTGAGCACGGCTGTTATAATAGTTTTTTTAACTCTGCGCAGAGGTGTACCTTCTAGCAGGCCAAGCCCCCACTTTCTCAGAGCCCTTCTTGCGCCCTCTCAGGTAAGTTGCCACAAACTAGTAAAAGCCTAATACTGAGTCAAGCTAGAGCCCATTAGCTTACGGTAGTACTGTTTTCTCGGGGTAATCTCTTACAGAAATATCCCTATGAGTGAGAATGCAGGTGTGAGCCCCTGATGTTCCACCTATAGTCCACGTTGCTAAAAAGTCATCTTTTATTATCATTTCATATATCATTAATCAAGTTTACATGATCATAGTTATTCTTAAAGAGCACTGGCTTGATCTACCCAAATGCATAAATTCCCAGGGTGACAAGGTATAAGGTGCAATACTAGGATAACCTTATAGGGTAACAAGGAAACTCATGCATATGATTAATGAGTGATTATCATGAATAGGACAACAAGGATAATCCCATGTAATACTTGCTTTAAAAGCTTAGATCCTTTGCTCAATTGATTCTCAACTTCAGACGACTTCTTTTTGATCTCCACGTAAATCTCACCGATTGGACAATAATTAATAAATCACCACACAAGCATCTGATCATACAAAGCATGCAACCATGGCTAAATTAAAACAATGCACCAATCAATGAAAAGGATTTAAAAAGAAAACTACGCATCTCTACGAACACATAGCCACGAAGAACACACTGATCGGAGCTACGAAGATCGAGATACATCTACCGAAAGGTTTGCTTTTATAAAAGAGAACTATGAGATTTATTAGTTTTAACTGTATAAAAGAATGGATAAAGTATTTCAACGAAATACTTTGATTGAATTAGGTCAAACTTGCATTTGTATTTTGAAAACGAGAATCGAAACTAGCATTATTTTATGTATAAAACAAGTTGCATAGTTACTAATCAAGTTAGGAATTGAACATGAAAATACAGAGCTATTAACAGGGTATTAAAGATCATCAATGAAAAGGTTATGCCGATACGAAGCCAACACAACTTGAACGGGACGAATCGGAGCTAAAACGGAGAAGATATGATTTAAACAAGTTTTGGGGATTTAAAACCATTTAATAAATAAATATTTTTCAAAGTTTCAAAACAGATTGATTATGGTTTTAACATGTAGATCTTATCGTTATGAAACCAACGCAACTCGAACGGATCGAATCGGAGTTAAAACGAATATTTTATGAGCAAAAGAAATCTAGTGGCAGTTTAGAAAATTTTATGAAAGCGTATTTTGAATGGAACAGAGGAGGTTTACGTTTTCAACGCGAGAAGGCAGGAAAAGGAAATTCGCTTTGGGACCGCGGGTGCTGCGGTGCGGGGCCGGCGTGGCGCCACGTGGTGGCACGGGACAGAGCGGGTGCACGATGCGGTGTGGACCAGACGCGGGGACGCGGTCCACGGGTCCACCATGGACCGGAGGGCGTACCCCTTGGGTACTTCTAATATTGGCCGTCTGGGGTCAGATGGACAACGCAGGGTTAGAAGATCAGAGAGAGGGAGTTCGTCCTCGCCGGAACAGAGATAGGACGCGGCGGCGCCATGGCCGGAGATGGGCGGCGCGAGCCAATCCGCCGATGTGGAGCACGATACTCGACGGGAGCATGACAGAGAGGGAGAGGAGGTGATGGCGAACTCCTCTGCGGCATCGGTTGAAGCCGAGAGGGCTCGGTTACGGTGGTGTCCGCGACGGAGAGGCTCAGTATGGCCGGCGAAGCTACAGTAAGTAGGTAGCGGGGAATAGGGGGCGGAAGGGACCAACTTGGGGCACCTGGGGCCCTTCTTACCTTAGCGCGTCGGAGGGCTCAGCGGGTGCGCAAGGCAGTGGCAGAGTGAGGCGGTGGTGAGGCAGAGAAAACCGGCGGCGCTAGTGATGACAACCCGTAGGGTTCGCAGTCCGATCTTTCGATGAGAGTTGGTGGATAACTCGATTGCTGGATGGAGATGACGTTCACGGCTCGACTACAACCGTCCAAGTACGCTGCGCCTTAGCAACCGATACACCACCTCCGATGGCTGCCGTGATCTTGCGGCGCGACAACCAGCCACTAGGGCTCCCGTCCTGCAAGCAATCGAAGAACCAGCAAGAACAAGATGAACAAGCACTCAATTGCAAGATGAATATGAAGGTTTCAATCTGAGAACACAATATGGTGAGGTTCTGATGACAATTAGACGGACGGTTGATCCAACACGCGCGCTGAAAGGCGGTAGCAATAGCTAACTCGACGAAACAAAACATAAACTATTTGTGGCGGCTCTAAAGACTTATAAGGAGTTGGGAGGACGACCACAAGGGTGTTGGGGTCGTTCTCCAACCCTAGGACGCGTCCCTAATGGACCCAACTTGATACATGGGCCATCAGCCCAAATTAAGGTGACGTAGCACCGGTGGACAGAAAAGGACTCGGTACAAAAACGACTACTCTGGATGTTTCCAACAAGATATAGCCTTGGTTCTGGATCCGTTGGAAAGTAGACTTGATAAGCTTTCCAAAAAGTGCAAGAATGTTCCAATCGGAGTCTGTATGAAGTCATGGCATCCATCACAAGTTGGTGCTATCCTGCAGTCCAAATCCAGCTAGCGCCCATCCCGTGTCCCGCTGATCCTCTCCATTGTTCCTGAGCAAAACAAGAGTGCACGTGTCTCTATTGTCTAAATATAATAGAAAAGAGTTTGAGAATGAACTTACTTGATGGTTGAGTTCACGGGCACGGGCACGAGTAATAGGACCAAGTGGTGCTGGAGATGGTGTTGGTGTGGTGTTGATGTCCTCATCATCCTCCCCTTCTTGCATTTGAGTCGTCCTCGACTCAAGCTCATCTTCCTCTCCCAAATATGGCTTCAAATCTGCAATGTTAAATGTGGGACTAATCCCAAAAGCTACAGGAAGATCAAGCTTATATGCATTCTCATTAATACGTTTTAGCACTTTAAATGGTCCATCAACTCTAGGCAGTAATTTATATTTTCTCAATTCAGGAAACCTATCCTTTCTCAAATGCTACCAAACCAAATCACCAGGTTCAAAAATCAATTGCTTTCTACCTTTATCACCAGCATGCTTATACTTAGCATTCATGCGCTCTATGTTTTCTTTAGTTGTTTCATGCAATTTTAACATCAACTCAGCACGTTGCTTAGCATCAAAATTCAATTGTTCAGAAGTTGGTAGAGGCATTAAATCAATAGGAGCACGTGGTAACAAGCCATAAACAACCTCAAATAGGCACATCTTGGTAGTAGAATGCAATGAACGATTATAAGCAAACTCAATATGAGGCAAACAATCTTCCCATATCTTAATATTCTTCTTTAAAACAGCCCTTAACATAGTAGACAAAGTTCTATTCACAACTTCAGTTTGACCATCAGTTTGGGGATGACATGTGGTAGAAAATAAAAGCTTAGTCCCCAATTTACCCCATAAAGTTCTCCAAAAATGGATAAGAAATTTAGCATCGCGATCAGAAACAATTGTATTTGGCACACCATGCAAACGAACAACTTCGCAAAAGAACAAATCAGCAATATGTGTAGCATCATCAGTTTTATGACAAGGTATAAAGTGTGCCATCTTAGAAAATCTATCCACAACCACAAAAACACTATCACGGCCCTTCCTAGTCCTTGGCAATCCCAAAACAAAATCCATAGAAATATCGTCCCAGGTTGCGTTAGGAACAGGTAGAGGCATATACAAACCGTGGGGATGTAATCGTGACTTTGCCTTCTGACAAGTTGTGCAGCGAGCAATAAATCGCTCCACGTCTCTCCTCATCTTTGGCCAAAAGAAATGACCAGCAAGTATGTCCTCCGTCTTCTTTGCTCCAAAATGTCCCATCAAGCCACCTCCATGCGCTTCCTGAAGCAACAACAAACGAACGGAGCTAACTGGGATGCATAGCTTGTTAG
Organism: Microstegium vimineum; assembly: GCA_022036555.1. Lineage (NCBI taxonomy): Eukaryota > Viridiplantae > Streptophyta > Magnoliopsida > Poales > Poaceae > Microstegium > Microstegium vimineum. Next base: position 29,470,701 of record CM039133.1, on the reverse strand, counting down.
CTCTAAACACAAAGCCATCATTTAGAACAAATTTATTCCATGCTTTTCCATCCTTACATTGCAGCAACACGTCTTTAAAATCATTATCATGTATATATTGTTGTTTAATTGTTTCCAAACCAAAGATCTTATAGTCAAGTTGTGTTAATAAAGTATATCTCCTAGACAAAGCATCAGCAATGATATTCTCTTTCCCTTTCTTGTGCTTAATGATATAAGGAAAAGATTCAATAAATTCAACCCGCTTAGCATGTCTACAGTTCAGTTTTACTTGACTACGAATATGCTTTAACGATTCATGATCAGAATGAATAACAAATTCTTTGGGCCACAAATAATGCTGCCATGTTTCTAATGTTCGCACGAGAGAATACAATTCCTTATCATAAGTAGAATAATTCAGAAGAGGTCCACTTAGTTTCTCACTAAAATATGCAATGAGTTTACCTTCTTGTAACAAAACACCACCCAATCCAATTCCACTAGCATCACATTCAAGTTCAAAAGTCTTATTAAAATCAGGAAGTTGGAGAAGAGGTGCATTTGTCAACTTATCTTTCAACATGTTGAAGGCCTTCTCTTGTGGGGTTCCCCAAGAAAACACGACTCCCTTCTTTGTAAGCTCATTCAATGGTGCAGCAATGGTGCTGAAATCCTGCACAAAGCGACGATAGAACCCAGCAAGTCCTAGAAAACTCCGCACTTGGGTGATAGTCTTTGGTACTGGCCAACCCTGTATAGCGTCCACCTTGGCTTTATCAACCTCAATTCCCTGTGGAGTAACAACATAGCCAAGAAAAGAAACATGATCTGTGCAAAAGGTGCACTTATCAAGGTTACCAAATAAACGTGCCTCCCGTAGAGCTTTAAAAACAACACATAAATGATCAATATGTTCTTCCATAGATTTGCTATAAATTAATATATCATCAAAATAAACAACAACAAATCTTCCAATGAAAGCACGCAAAAACCTCATTCATCAATCTCATGAAGGTACTAGGTGCATTAGTTAACCCAAAAGGCATGACTAACCACTCATACAAACCAAACTTAGTTTTGAAAGCAGTTTTCCATTCATCTCCCAATTTCATGCGAATCTGATGATACCCGCTACGCAAATCCACTTTGGAAAACACAACAGCACCACTCAATTCATCTAGCATGTCATCTAATCGTGGAATTGGATGACGATATCGAATAGTAATATTATTAATAGCCCGACAATCCACACACATACGCCACGATCCATCTTTCTTAGGCACTAAAATAACCGGAACAGCACAAGGACTTAGAGACTCACGTATGTAACCTTTGCCGAGGAGTTCTTGCACTTGACGCTGAATCTCCTTTGTTTCTTCTGGATTGGTCCTATATGGTGCACGGTTGGGCAATGAGGCACCAGGAATCAGGTCAATTTGGTGCTCAATGCCTCGAAGTGGTGGCAGGCCTGATGGTATTTCACTTGGGAACAGATCCGAATACTCCTGCAAAATGTTAGCGACAGCAGGAGGCAAAGAACACTGCATATCATGAAGGGAAATCAATACCTCTTTGCATACTATAGCATAAGCAACAGTAGTGGAAGCATTCAACTCATTAATATCAGATTTAGTAGCAAGCAAACAATTTCCTTTCAATTTTATCTCCTCTTTCATATCAGCAACAGATTGGTCATTTTTATTGCTCTCACTTTTAGCTTTTGAGGCTTTAGCTACATCATCTTGCATAATAGCTTCAGGGGACATAGAATGCAACACAATTTTTCTATCATGGTATAGAAAATAATATTGATTTGTTCTACCATAATGCATAGAATCTCTATCAAATTGCCAAGGTCAACCTAGCAGCACATTACAAGCTTGCATAGGCACAACATCACATTCAACCACATCTTTATAGGATCCAATGGAAAAATCTATTCGCACAAGTCTAGTTACCTTCGCCTTAACGCTGTTATTTAACCATTGAATGTAATATGGATGTGGGTGTGGTTTGGTGGTAAGCGCAAGCTTCTCCACCATGTCACCGCTTGCCAAGTTGTTGCAGCTACCTCCATCGATGATCATGCGACATGAACGCTCCTTGATGTGTCGCTGATTTTGCTCCGCCTTCTCCATTTGTGCACTAAGCACACGCTGTACAATGAGGCTCTCATAGCGGTCGGCTTCACCTGCATTAATATGTTCTTCTATACATTCTTCACTACCTGCATGGTCAGCGACAAGCAATGCAAGTGTATCTTCATCAAAATCACTAGCAGATGAATACTCACCATCATCTTTGACTATCATAACGCGCTTGCTTGAACACTCGTGCATCATATGTCCATATCCCTTGCATCGATGACACTGAATGTCTCTTGTTCTACCTGTAGATGCCACGGACGAAGCACTTGCACTAGGCTTCTGTACCGTCTTCGCCACTGAATTCGCTGGAGTAGCACGAAGGTTGTCGCTAGTAGGAGTTGGTGTAGTCGTAGTAGTAGTCGTATGGGGCTGCCATGAATTAGTCTTCCCTGCAGAAAAGTTAGTCCTAGCACTCGCACGTCGCCCCTGCACTTCCCTTTCAGCTTTACAAGCAAGATGAAACAAACGGGTTACGTTAGTGTACTCTTTATATGCAAGGATGTCCTGAATTTCACGATTTAACCCACCCAAAAATCTTGCCATAGCAGGCTCCTCATCCTCCTCTAAATTACAACGCAACATACCCATTTGTAATTCTTGATAATACTCTTCTACACTTTTAGCACCCTGTCTTAGTTGTTGTAGTTTATGTAGCAAATCACGTGCATAGTAAGAAGGAACAAATCTAGCCCTCATGATTTTTTTCAAAGCATCCCAAGTCTGTGGTATGTTCCTAGGATTTTTCTTACTATACTCTATCCACCATACAGTAGCAAAGTCAGTAAACTCACTAGTAGCAGCCCTAACACGTGTATTCTCAGGAAATTCATGACATGCAAACTTTTGGTCAACAGCAATTTCCCATGAAATGTATGCATCAGGATCATACTTGCCATCAAAAGGAGGTATTTTAAATTTAATCTTACTAAAAGCATCATTGTTATTGTGTACCTCACGAAGACGGTGACCCATACCTCTTCGATTTAAGTGTAGGCGACGTCGATCACGAAGGTCATTGTCATCAAGATCGATATCTCCAGAGTAAGCATCCTCATCATTATCTTCGACCCGCTCCTCGTCCTTGTTGCCTTCATCATTATTCTCTTTGTCGTTCATGTGGAAGTCATCAAAACGTTGTAGAAGAGCAACAAGGCTTTTGTCCATACGAGCCATCGATGCTTCAACTCTTGTAAGCTTGGTGGTGGTGGTGAGTTGTGCGGACTCCAATTGCCCAATCTTTTCATTGGTCACCTGTAAATCTTGATCAAGTCCATCTGCGTGCAGCTGCACTTGTCTTGTAAAATGTTGAATGATGCCCTTGGTGCGTGGAGTTTGTGGCATCTGGTTATTGTCCTCTGTTCCTGACATGGTTTAAAAGACAAGAACAACAAGAATACAAGTGAAGAAATAAAAGCCCTACAACTATTAGGTTGTAGCTACAGCAAGGCACTCGCTCTCAACCTGTTTCTCAAGCTCTTACCAGTTCTTACCTTGCTCAAACAAGAGGGGTCAACAACCAGCAAGCCTGCAACCTTGGAAGTGAATGTATCGGTACCGTAGCACAACACCTGTCAAGTTGTAGTCGAATATGTGGAGCTGTAGGTGGCCAATGTTGTGGACAAGGATAGATACTAGCACCATGTTAGTCACAAAAGCAAGTTGAATAATCGTTGAAAGGTGGTACTGTGCTGGTCCTAGCCTAGACCGTGCTAGAGACGCGAGCCTTGACACAAAGAACTCACAAACACCACCTAATCAAAGGAGACAACACAAAGATCAACCCCCTTCTCTTTTTTTTCTGGTCTTTTTTTTTCTTGTCTTTTTTTTCTTTTTTTTGTCTTTTTTTTCTTTTTTTTTATTTTTTTAGGGGATCCTCAAAACTGATTATATGAACAGAGAGATGTCAAATGAGCAATTCACCACTCTCTCTCTCTCTCTAAAGTAAGTTTCGCTGTAATATGGTACGACTTTTGTGGTTCAGACTTGAGTATCGAATATCGAAAGGATTTCAGACTCAAGGAAAAAAAATATCAGAGTAGCACTAGGACTCAACTATGGAAAACAACTCAAACTCAGAGTTTATAGCAGCGAATACGGGTAGAACTAGAACTCAAACTCGAATCGAACTTGATTATAGAAAACAACTCGGACTCGAACTTGCTAGCAGCGAATACCAGGGTAGTACTCGGACTCGATTACCGAAATCAACTCAGACTCAAACTTGACAGCCACGAAATCTACTTAGACTCGGACTAGAACGTGACAAGAACTCGAAACTCTAAAGGACTATAACTAAAACCAGCAACTCAACACAACCGATGCAACCGACGACTCAACAAGCCCTGACTAAGTAGTACTAGCAAAAAGGCTCAACGGGTTTATGGGATTACGGAAAACTAATCTACTACTTTTTTTTGGCTTTTCTGGACTATGGGAATTTTTTTTTGCGAAGGATTGGAAGTCTCTCACCGATAAACCTTGCTCTGATTACCAACTGATGACAACTCGTAGGGTTCGCGGTCCGATCTTTCGATGAGAGTTGGTGGATAACTCGATTGGTGGATGGAGATGATGTTCATGGCTCGACGACAACCGTCCAAGGACCGCCTTAGCAACCGATACACCACCTCCGATGGCTGTCGTGATCTTGCGGCGCGACAACCAGCCACTAGGGCTCTCGTCCTGCAAGCAATCGAAGAACCAGCAAGAACAAGATGAACAAGCACTCAATTGCAATATGAATATGAAGGTTTCAATCTGAGAACACAATATGGTGAGGTTCTAATGACAATCAGACAGACGGTTGATCCAACACGCGCGCTGAAAGGCGGTAGCAATAGCTAACTCGACGAAACAAAACCTAAACTGTTTGTGGCAGCTCTAAAGACTTATAAGGAGATGGGAGGACGACCACAAGGTTGTTGGGGTCGTTCTCCAACCCTAGGACGTGTCCCTAATGGACCCAACTTGATACATGGGCCATCAGCCCAAATTAAGGTGACGCAGCACCGGTGGACAGAAAAGGACTCGGTACAAAAACGACTACTGTGGATGTTTCTGATAAGATATAGCCTTGGTTCTGGATCCGTTGGAAAGTAGACTTGATAAGCTTTCCAAAAAGTGCGAGAATGTTCCAATCGGAGTCTGTATGAAGTCATGGCATCCATCACAAGTTGGTGCTGTCTTGCAGTCCAAATCCAGCTAGCGCCCATCCCGTGTCCCGCTGATCCTCTCCATTGTTCCTGAGCAAAACAAGAGTGCACGTGTCTCCATTGTCTAAATATAATGGACAAGAGTTTGAGAATGAACTTACTTGATGGTTGAGTTCACGGGCACGGGCACGAGTAATAGGACCAAGTGGTACTGGAGATGGTGTTGGGGGGTGTTGAGGTCCTCATCAGCTAGGGTTGCGGTGGCGGCTGGGTGGTTCTGTGGTGCTCGGAGAGGGAGAAATGGAGGCGGAGGTGGAGCGGCGCTCGGCTACTTATAGCCCGGAGGCACGGTCGCGAAAGAAGGGAGCAATCGGGAGCTTGAATCACGCATCGGCAAAAGGAAAGCACCGATGTGCGAGAATGGAAAGGAGGAAGATGACGGCATCGCCCCTGTCATGTGGGTCCGTCATGTCAGCGAGACCGAGAGGGGAGAGGGGCTCTGCGAGCGCACCCACGCGCAAGGCCGCCAGCTGGGCTAGTTGGGCCGGTGCGTGGCCCATGCGGGAAGGAGAGGTGGTACTGGGCCAGCTTGAGAGCAGAAAGGGGTGCTGAGCTAGGCCGAGAAGAAAGGCCTTCGGGCCAGATAGAAGAAAGAAGGGGAGAGGGAAAAACAAATCCCCTTTTTTGTTTTGTTTTTCTTTTGCCTTTCTTTTCCTTTACTTCAAATATATTTTTAAGACATTTTCAAATCAAGTTTTGAACCTCCACTCAGAACAATAAATTCAATGCTCCAACATGAATGCACAAACATGTTTCTACCTCATAAATTTTAAATTTTGATGAAAGGTTTTTAATTTCCTATATTTCATGAACACAAAATCACAATTAAATCATTTAAACTCTATTTTTCCAGAAAGAAAAATTTGGGGTGTTACAGTGGGCTTGGCTTGTGAATTGCCAATTAGCCACCGAAACACCATTTGAGTAGTCGACATAACGGGGACTAGCTTGGTGGCAACCAAGTGAACCTCGGGAGAAAAATCGATTGTCATCTTGTCTCCCGGCTACTTATTGGTATTCATTGTGATTGGTTCATCCTATTGACATCCATACATCACAAGGCATCGGTACAAGAATCACCTCCTCTCTTGTATTTACTTCTTCCATATCTTGTCTAGTTAGCTTGCTAGTTAGCCTCTTTTGTAGTTGTTCTTGCTAGCTTGTGCTAAGTGCTTTAGGTTCTTGCTATTGATTGACAAGCACTTAGCTAACTAGAATTGCATTGGATAGGTGGCTTTGCACCCCAAGTAGAGCTAGAGCAAAAAGCTTCGCTTTAGTGTTATCTAACCATTTTCTCTAGTGGTTTGTAGAATTTTTAATAGGCTATTCACCCCCCCTCTAGCCATCTAGGACCTTTCAAGTGGTATCAGAGCCATGGTCACCGCTATTATCAAGGCTTAACAACCTTTGGTGTTAGTGATGGCTCAAATATCATTCAACCATGTGGGGAGCAAACCGCCAATGTTTGATGGCACCTCATTTGATTATTGGAAGAGGAAGCGGAATATGCATCTAGGCTCAATACATGAGAAGGTGTGGAGTGTGACCGAACATGATTTTGTCATTCTTGATGAAGCCACTCCCACACTTAGAGAGCAAGAGAACCGCCAATGCAACACCATGGCACTCAATGTTATCTACAATGACATTGATTCCAAGGTGTTTGAACAAATCAAAGATCTAGAGAAAGCAAGTGAAGTGTGGAAGAGATTAGAAGATATATATGAGGGCACTTCAATGGTAAAGAATGCCAAGATATACATGCTTAAGGACAAGCTATCTCACTTCAAGATGAAGGATGATGAGTCCATCCCGGAGATGTTCCATAGGCTCCGAGTTATCATCAATGATCTCAAGAGCTTGGGTGAGAAGGTCAAAGATGAAGACTTCTCAAACCGCTTTCTTGGTTGTTTGCCCAAGAAATATAAAACCTTGAGGCAAATAATTAGGAGAGATGGTTTGGACAAGATCACTCCCAATGAAGTACTTGGTGAGATCATGACCGAAGAGCAATACAATGAGGAAAGTGAAGAAGAAGAGGTCAAGGAAGAAAAGAAAGAAAAGAAGAGCTTGGCCTTCAAGGCCACATCATCCAAGAGCAAGGGTAAAGCAAAGAAGCAACAGTCAAGTGATGATTAAGAAGCTAGTGATGATGATGATGATGAGATGATGGCCCTCTTCGTGCGCAAGTTTGGCAAGTTCATGAAGAAGAAGGGCTATGGTGCTAGAAAGAGAAGAGATAACTTCAAGGGCAAAGAATATGAGAAGAGATGCTACAAGTGCAAGAGCACCGGTCACATGATTGTGGATTGTCCCAATCATAGTGATGATGATGAGAAGAACAAGAGCAAGTATGACAAGAAGGAGAAGAAGCTATCCTTCACCAAGAAGAAGAAGGGTGAATCCTATGTAGTGACTTGGGATGATAGTGACTCTTCCAATGATGATTCTAGTGATGATGAAAGGAAGAAATCCAAGAAGAAGGTTATGGCAAGCATTTCTATCAACAACAAGCCCCATCTTCGACACTCCATCATGTTTCATGGCTAAGCCAACTAAGGTACAATGTCATAATGATAGTGATAGTGATGATGATAGTAGTGATGATGAGGAGTACTCCAAGGAGGAACTAGTTGATATGATGAAGCAAACTTATGAGTGCTTTGAGAAGAAGAGAAAGGAGTGCAAAGAATTGAACAAGAAGCTTAATGCTCTTGAAAAATCCTTTGATGAGCTCAATGGATCTCATGAGAGGCTAATGGAAGCCCATGAGAAGCTTGAGAGGACTCACTACAAGATTGAAAAGGCTCACTCCTCTCTCCTTGATCAAAGCAAGGATAAGGTCGTTGCATCATGCAATGTTGGAGTAACTTGTGATATTCTAGATGAATCATTTTTCACTCCTATCATTGTTTCCCCAACCGAGACACAATGTAGCACCTCCACTTGCACATCTACTAGTGATAGCTCAAAGGATGATGCTACACTAGTGATTGAAAATGAAAAATTGAAAAATGATGTTAATGAACTCACTCATGCTTTGGGTAAGGCATATGGTGAAGATGCCCGCTTGCTAAAGTGCTTGGGTAGCCAAAGATTCTCTCATTAGAAAGAGGTATTGGGCTATACCCCCAAGAAGGGAAAGTCAGCCTTTGTAACTCCTAAGCCTAGCTTTGTGAGGAGCAATGGTCGGTTTTGCACAAAATGCAAGCAAGTAGGGCATGTAGACCAGTATTGCAAACTTAACATGAGTCAAACCAAGTTTTCTAAAGCTACCTCTATGCACTTTGATTCATGTTATATGCTTACCAAAAGTGCTAAAGGTATCATGGCTAAGTATGTTGGCACATCCATTGTTGGCCCAAAGAAGAAGGCTATTTGGGTGCCAAAATCCTTGGTCACTAACTTTGGAGGACCCAAACAAGTATGGGTACCTAAGAAGAACTAATTTATTTTGTAGGTCAATTACAAAGCCGGAGGAAGGCATTGGGTGCTTCATAGTGGATGCACTCAACACATGATCGGGGATTCTAGAATGTTCAAATCAATCAACTCCAACACCAATGATGGCATTGATAGTATGACATTTGGTGATAATGGCAAGGGCAAGGTCAAGGGTCTTGGTAAGATTGCAATATCAAATGACTTGAGCATATCCAATGTCTTGCTAGTTGAGATCTTGAACTTCAATTTGCTATCAGTAGCTCAATTGTGTGATCTTGGATTCAAATGCATATTTGGAGTAGATGATGTAGATATCATTAGTGTAGATGGTTCAAACTTGATATTCAAAGGCTTTAGATATGAGAACCTCTACCTAGTTGATTTCAATGCTAGTGAAGCTCAATTGTCAACTTGCTTGCTCACTAAATCAAGTATGGGTTGGTTATGGCATAGAAGGCTTGGTCATGTTGGGATGAAGCAATTGAATAGATTGATCAAACATGACTTAGTAAGAGGCTTGAAAGATGTTGTGTTTGAGAAGGATAAACTTTGTAGCTCTTGTCAAGCCGGCAAACAAGTTGGTAACACCCATCCAAAGAAGGGCATGATGAGCACTAGTACAACATTTGAGTTGTTGCACATGGATCTATTTGGACCAACAACATACACTAGTATTGCAGGCAAAAAATATGGATTTGTGATAGTGGATAGTCTTACTAGATACACTTGGGTATTCTTTCTCAATGACAAGAGTGATACATTTGCCACATTCAAGTCTTTTGTCAAGAGATGTCACAATGAGTTTGAAACAACCATCAAGAAAGTGAGAAGTAACAATGGAAGTGAATTCAAGAATACAAGAGTTGAAGAGCTTTGTGATGAATTGGGAATCAAGCATCAACTCTCGGCCAAGTACACTCCACAATCAAATGGCCTTGTTGAGAGGAAGAATAGAACATTGATTGATATGGCAAGGTCTATGCTTAGTGAGTACAATGTGAGTCAATCCTTTTGGGACGAAGCTTACACCGCTTGCTACTCTAGCAATTAGTTGTATTGTCACCCATTAATGGAGAAGACACCATATGAGCTTTTGAATGGAAGAAAGCCCAACATTGCATATTTCAGAGTCTTTGGGTGCAAATTCTACATCTTGAAGAAAGGCACAAGACTTGGAAAGTTTGACAAGAAATGTGATGAAGGGTTCTTACTTGGTTACTCAACCACAAGCAAAGCCTATAGACTTTGGAATTCGGCTAGTGGTATACTTGAGGAGGTTCATGATGTTGAGTTTGATGAAACCAATGCCTCACAAGTTGAAAATGAGAATCTAGAAGATGTGAGTGGTCCTCAATTGGCAATGCTATGAAGAGCATGGACATTGGTGATATTAGGCCAAGACAAGTGATTGACATTGAAGATGATAAAGATCAAGTGCTCAACTCACCTCAAATGCAAGCTAGTAGCTCTCAAGTGCAAGATCAACAAGTTTCTAGTTCATCTCAACCAAGCTCAAGGAATCAAGTTCCTATCCTCCAACCGACCAACATTGCAAGAAATCATCCCATTGATCAAATAGTTGGTGACATTACAAGTGGTGTTCAAACAAGATCAAGATTGGCATCCTTTTGTGAGCACTACTCTTTTGTGTCATCCATAGAGCCAACAAAGATTGATGAAGCCCTACAAGATGTTGATTGGGTCAATGCTATGCATGAAGAGCTCAACAATTTCACTAGGAACTAAGTTTGGGAACTAGTTGAAAGACCCAAAACTACAATGTGATTGACACAAGATGGGTATTTAGAAACAAGAAAGATCAAGATGGTATAGTTGTGAGGAACAAAGCAAGATTGGTAGCTCAAGGATACACTCAAGTTGAGGGTCTTGACTTTGGAGAAACTTATGCACCATTTGCAAGATTAGAGGCAATAAGAATCTTATTGGCTTATGCATGTGCACACAACATCAAGCTATACCAAATGGATGTGAAGAGTGCTTTATTAAATGGATACATCAATGAGCTAGTATATGTTGAGCAACCTCCCGGTTTTCAAGATGACAAGAAGCCCAACCATGTGTACAAGTTGAGGAAGGCTTTATATGGCTTCAAGCAAGCACCTAGAGCATGGTATGAAAGATTAAGAGACTTCCTTCTATCTAAAGGGTTCATTATGGGGAAGGTTGATACTACTCTCTTCACCAAGCAGCTTGGCAAGGATCTATTTGTGCTCCAAATCTATGTTGATGATATCATATTCGGTTCAAGCAAACAAGATTTTTGTGAAGAATTTGGCAAGATGATGGCAAATGAGTTTGAAATGTCAATGATTGGTGAACTTAGCCACTTCCTTGGTCTTCAAATCAAGTAATTGAAGAATGGCACCTTTGTAAGTCAAGGTAAATACATCAAGGATATGATGAAGAAGTTTGGCTTAGAAGATTCTAAAGGCATTAGCACTCCAATGGGCACCAATGGACACTTGGATAGTGATGCTAGTGGCAATATAGTGGATCAAAAATTGTATCGGTCTATGATTGGAAGCCTACTCTATGTGACCGCTTCTAGGCCGGATGTGATGTTTAATGTATGCATGTGTGCAAGATTCCAAGCCTCTCCAAGAGAAAGTCACTTGAAGTCTACAAAGAGGATATTGAGGTACTTGAAGCATACACAAGATGTTGGATTGTGGTATCCCAAGGGGTCTAACTTTGAGCTAATTGAATATTCGGACTCCGACTATGCGGGGTGCAAGATTGATAGAAAGAGCACATCGGGCACATGTCAAATGCTAGGCATGTCACTTGTATCTTGGTCATCAAAGAAGAAAAATAGTGTTGCACTCTCTACTGTCGAAGCCGAATACATAAATGCAGGTAGTTGTTGTGCTCAATTGCTTTGGATGAAAGCAACTTTGAATGACTATGGAATCAATTTCAAGCAAGTGCCATTGTTATGTGACAATGAAAGTGCAGTGAAGCTAACCAACAATCCGGTTCAACATTCAATAACCAAGCACATTGATGTGAGGCACCATTTCATAAGGGACCATCAACTTAAGGGTGATATCAAAATCACAAGTGTTGGCACCGATGATCAACTTGCCGACATATTCACTAAGCCATTAGATGAGAAGAGGTTTTGCAAGCTAAGAAATGAGTTGAACATTCTTGACTTCTCAAATGTGTGTTTATGCACCCCCATATATGACATGCCTCTCCTGCGAGCTATGCAAGGTACTAGTTGGTTGACATGTCATTCATCCCTATTAGGACTTGTTAGTGCATCTAGACATCAATTCATTAGGCTCATTCATGAAAATCCAATGATTTGATGCTTATGTGGTACCACTATTGCTTCCATGCTTGACTTGATCTAGTGGTAGCATATGGCATATTTGTGGGCTTGCAATCCTAGTGTTTGATCTAGATCATGAACTTCAAATGTTTAGCTCAACATGGGCAAGATAACCATTCTAGGATGTGTGAAAAAGCTTGTCCATGGTTTAAACCAAGTTAAATAGCTTGGGGCAAGTAATCTAGATTGAACCACAACTAAGCTTCTCTCCAATAATCAAACCTTTGAGCACATATTTTATGATAATAGATGACAAAGGGGGAGAAGTAAGTAGTATGACAAAGAAAAATATTTTTGAAAATTTGAAAATGAAAGCACACACAAGTACGGGGAGCAAGCCTATGAATAAAATTTGTTGCATATCTTTGTGCATTCATAAGTGCTTGCTTGCATATGTACTTATTTTCATGACATGCTTGTGTGGTGATTGCTAGAAACACAATCTTTTGGTGCTTGAAGAACTAGCATTATTAGGTCTTGAGTTTTTCATGTGATATCTAGTTCTCTCAAAGTGTTTCCAAGTTGTTTTTCAAGTGGTTTCTAGGCATTCATGGTGCTAAGGATGGTTAATATTGCACTCCGATTTGTATCACATTTCAAAGGTCCATCCTACACACCTTAGCATCATTTGGTAGCATTTACTCTCCCACAATTCTTATTCATGCATATGTGATCAAAATGAACCAAACTCATATATCACATATGTAGGGGGAGCACCAAAGTGAAAATTTTCATCATATATATTTATTTGTGAAAGGTTGTAATCAATTACCAAAAAGGGGGAGATTGAAAGACCTTGTTTGGTTTTGAGTAATTGATGAAACCTATGGACTAACCCTTGAACTAAGTGTATGATCAAGATAGGGTGGTTCACCTTGGTACATGGAGCTAGATGGATGATCATGATGAATCAAGTGCTCCATGGACTAAGGAAAAGAAGAAAGAGAAAAACAAAAATGGGCTCAAGGCAAAGGTATATCATAGGGCCATTTTTGGTTTAGTGATCAAGACACTATAGAGAGTCTGATCACCTTTAGGATAGATAGCCGTACTATCAAGAAGGGAAAACTCGTTTCGATTGCGGTTATCATGTGCCACTAGGTTTGCATTGAATCCATATAAAATGAACCTAAGTGACACAAACAAACTAAATCCAAGAAAATATGTTGTAAAAGCTAACACAGGTGAACAAGTGTATGAATCACACATGGAAGCTTGGAGAACAAGCAGAGGCTCGGTTTGGCACTCAGACAGGCTCCGGACGCAGGGTCCGGACGCAGGCAAGAGGTCGTCCAGACCAATGGACATGTGTCCGGTAGCATACCCAGAATGGCCAGATGCTGTTTGGAGTCCGGACTCTGACTCCGGTCGCGGGTCCAGAGCTCTGCACTCTCTGGACTCCTCTGTTGTATTTATCCGAACGCTGAATGCGGTCCGGACGCAAAAGACCGGACGCGGGTCCGGAGCTGAGGAGGTCTCTGGACCCTCTCTGGACTGAGTCTGGACGCAGAAAAAAAGGATCCGGACGCCACTGTTCACAGGGTCTAGAGTCATGCAGTGGGCACAAAGAAGGCGCCAATGGGCGAATTTGAAATGGAGGAGGGTCCAGACGCAGACGCGATGGTCCGAACCCCATGCATCTTGCGTCCGGATTGACGCAGACAGTGGCAATGAAGGGACAAAACGGCTAATTGCTTGGTGGTTGATATATAAGTGTTTTGGCCGACTCCTAGGGTTCTCTCTTGCACCTCCCATTCATTTTGACATACTTGTGCTTGCTTGAGATAGCCCCAAACTCACTCTCTTCACTCTTGTTGCATATTTGTAAGAGTTTTAGTGAACCAAGTGCTTTGATCATTGCATTGCATCTTAGTGGCACTTGGTCATCGTCATCGCCGCGTAGTTTCTTGTTATTCTTGGTGTTTGTCAACACCTAGACGGCTTGGCGATTGAGGAGAAGCTTCGACACATGTTAGTGATTGTTCGTGGCCGGCTTCATCGATTGTGAGAGGGCTTGTACCCACCTCGGTGGAGCGCCAAAGGGTAACTCTAGTGGATTGCTCGTGTCTTTGAGTTACTCTCACTTGGGTGGTTTCTTGTAGTGCCTGGGTAGTGGGCTTGGATTGTGAATTGCCAATTAGCCACCGAAACACCATTTGAGTAGTCGACACAACCAGGACTAGCTTGGTGGCAACCAAGTGAACCTCAGGAGAAAAATCGATTATCATCTTGTCTCCCGGCTACTTATCGGTATTCATTGTGATTGGTTCATCCTATTGACATCCATACATCACAAGGCATCGATACAAGAATCACATCCTCTCTTGTATTTACTTGTTCCATATCTTGTCTAGTTAGCTTGCTAGTTAGCCTCTTTTGTAGTTGTTCTTGCTAGCTTGTGCTAAATGCTTTAGGTTCTTGCTATTGATTGACAAGCAGTTAACTAACTAGAATTGCATTGGATAGGTGGCTTTGCACCCCAAGTAGAGCTAGAGCAAAAAGTTTCGCTTTAGTGTTATCTAACCATTTTCTCTAGTGGTTTGTAGAATTTTTAATAGGCTATTCACCCCCCTCTAGCCATCTAGGACCTTTCACCTCGTCCAATTCGGTGCTAGCTTCAAGGGCCGAAACGATCGTTTCTTCAGGATCGTCAAGCGACTTCCAAGAGTTCCCACCCTGTTTTGGAGGCATCATCTTCCAGATCTCCACCGACAGTGCACCGCGCGATAATGAAACCGAAGCCAAACGTACACACATGGGAAGAACGTAACGCCGACCACATGCGCCGGCGCGACCAGGAGCGCTGCAACTAGGAGCGTCACGACCAGGAAAGGCGCGAGCAGGAGTGCCGCAACAGGGAACGTCTCGAGGAGGAGCGGCACGAGCGCGACCAGCGAGATCATAGTCGTTTCCCTTGGCACAACCTCGAGCTGGAGTTCGACAAGATGGGCAACGTCTCGGTGTACCAAACTCCGAGCGCCAACCTAGCGGTGGCCGCATGCGAATTGAGAAAACTCCCCTTTTTGCCTGAGCTTGAGATAGTCTCCGCTCATATAAAGGAGGTCGCGGTCCAAGTTAACAAAGGGGGCGTCTTGCACGAGTTCTCTGACCAATCGCACAACAGAAATCAGCGCCGGAGCCCGTAGCAGCCACATCAACCAAAATCTCCCCGGTACGACGATCAAGAGTACGAGCAACCCCAGCATGATCAAGCACCGGCGCCAGCACCCTCAACTACAGCAGGCCCTCGACCTTTCTCCACTCGCCTCCACACCATCAAGTGGCCCCAGAATTTCATGATCACGTCGGTTGAGCAATACAATAGCAAGGCAAACCTAGAAGAGTGGGCGGCCACTTATGAGATCCTCGTCCAGGCTATCGGCGGGGGGTCTGACATGATGGCTAACAATCTACCCGTTATGCTCTTGGCATCAGCCAATAGTTGGCTCCATAAGCTCCCTCAGAATTCCATCAACACATGGGGAGAGCTCAAGGAGATCTTCGTCAAGACCTACAATTCTACATGCAACCAGCCGGGAACGCACTACGACCTCGAGAATGTCCACCAGCGTCGCGGTGAAAGCCTTCGGGAGTACATTCATTGTTTCTCCGATAAGCGGTTAACCATCTTGGAAATCACGGATACGGAAGCCACCGCCATCTTCTCCAACGGCCTACGCAATGACGAGCTCTGAAACAAGCTGGTCCGCAAAAAAGTAACCAACATTGAAGGGTTGATGACCATCGCAAACACGTACACCGACCAATATGACGCCATTCGTAGTCGCGACGACAGGCGACGCCGCTCTCGCTCTCCAGGAAGCGCCAGGGGTAGCGACTGCCGGTCCGACCACCGCGACGAAAGGCGACCTGACAACCGAGACCGCGACTGTCGCTATCATTGACCACGCTATCTAGAGGGATCTTAGCCGGGGTCCGACAACATGCGAAACAACCGCTACGTCACCACCACGAACACTCGACCAAGGCGCAACTTCGACGCTAGCTATGAGAAGATCCTAGATGGCCAATGCCCCATCCACAAGAACTCCAGACCCTCCATGCGCGAGTGCGAAGTCCTCGAGTCGGCAGTGCAAGAAAGGAGCGACAAGATGCTGAAGCACGACGACACTGACAACGACAAAGATTGGGAGCCCTCGGCACCTGAATTCCGACCAGCGTCAAGGACCTTCACCATCTTTGGGGGAAGCGTGGTTGTTGAAGGCGAGAGGCGACGCTGTCAAGTTTGCAAATATGCCCTCTCCATTGGCGCCGTCCGAGATGACCCGACCAACGCCCGCTATCTCGATTGTTCGGAGCAACCCATAACCTTCTCCAGGGATGACCAGTGGACGAACTATAGGGACCCAGGACGTTTTCCCGTAGTCATCGACCCAATCATCCCCACTTGCTGCTTCTAGAAGGTGCTAGTCGACGGGGGCAGCGCCCTCAATATAATCTTCGCTGACGTGTTCCGCCAGCTCGATTACTCGAAGAAAGATCTCTCACCAGTGAACTTCCCCTTCTAGGGGATCATCCCGGTGTAGTTCAGCGACCCGGACCCCTTCTGAGTGGAGAACATCCACTTCATCGTCGCCGACTTCGAGACCTCCTACCATGCCATACTCGGTCGACCAGCGCTCGCTAAACTCATGGCAGTCCCGCACTACACCTACATGGTGCTCAAGATCCCAACATCACAAGGTGTCCTCAGTCTTTGCACCAACCCGCAGATAGCATATGAGTGAAAACAACAAACACTCAGTGCCATCGGAAAGCTCCCCACCACGGACACCTACCCCTCTGAACTTTGCGAGAAGACCGCCACGAAGAAGCTCAAGGAAACAGGACCAACGACGACCAGCGACGACCTCATCCGCAACTAGGCGTAGAGACCTCCGGCCCCTAGAGGCGCGGGGCATTTTTTAGAAGTCTAAGTACCTCAGTGGCTTGTACTACGTACCCCTTCAATAATAAATAAAGGTTCGCCATTTTTTCTCGATATATTGTCTTTTCCTCCTCTTCCCGCAAAGCTCCAAAACGCCCCCGGTGTTCGACGACCACTACAAAATGCTATCAGCATTAAACGACCACTACAAAACGTTCTCATTGTTCGATGACCTCTCCAAAACGCTCTCTATGTTTGACGACCTCTCCAAAACGCTCTCAGCGTTCGACGACCTCTCCAAAACACTCATAGCGTTCGACGGCCTCGCCAAACAGCTTGGCTATAACCGGAAAGCTGCCGAAGCTGGCCTGCCAATTAATCATAAGCGCGCAGGAGTAGCTACCCTACACGCCATGATTACATCGACAGACCTCCCGAACAATGCCTCCCGACCAGGAGGCATTACTCGGGTCGAGGCACCTAAAGTTATATGCCCAGCAAGCTGTATTTACGACCACAGAACAGTTGATGACTCTACAAGCAGCATGGCAATTCGCCTAGTGTCTGTAAGAACGGTCTCTATAGGCCCTATTCATGCCACGATCCAGCCTCTCGGAAAAATCCCTATCACTGGTATCTCCCTATGCGTGCACGTGCGTTCGCCCTCTGCGCTGCGGGTTATCAGCAGCGTGCCCCTTGGTAATCCTCATGACTCCTACGCGTGTAGTGGCTTTGAGCCCTACGATCCGAATCACGGGGAACTGTTGACACTAGAAGTGGCAAACGAGTATATCATCGCAAGTGTACGGCTATCAATTGTAGCTTTCACCATGAGTATTCCAGGTATCGTATTTTCCTCAGGGAACGAGAAGTGAATTAACTAGCGATCAAGGTTGTGTCCTATGATGAGATAAGGGAGTCTATGGTCTTTGGGTAGAGAGGTTCATTTTAGCAATGATATATAACTAGGCAAAGTTGGTTATACTGGCTTTATCAACCCTTCTCTTGCAGGAGGCTGAAAGTGCAATCAAGCCCTAAGTGGGTTTTGGTGACATGACAACATATTTAGGAAACTAATGAGACTTTACAAGTATGACTAGCAGGTTAAATTTAAGGAGGTTGATGAACAGGTTGGCGGACCCCTCCAATTACAAAAGTGCATGGCAACAAACTCAAAGAGTTTAAATTCATTTTATACTTTGAAATTGAGTTAGGTATGCCATACTATAAAGAGGGATTCAACACGCATGCCAACAAGTGAACCAAATGCTATATCTATCCAAATATCATACACCTCCACAGACATAGTGGGCAAAACAGCCAGCTATTCAGAGATCATCTTCTTGCTGTTTTTGTTAGGCCGGCAGTGCTAGCCTCCAGGCCAGCACTGCAGCGACTTGTTCTGCCCGTTGGATAGTGAAGGGGTATTTCTTACCCCCTGACTCACCCCCAACAACTAGTTCTGCCATTCTCACTCTCTAACTTCGCAAGAATAGAAAAGAAGCTCTCTTCTAGCTCTCTCCCTTCTCCCTTGGTGCTCAAGCACTCTGCTCCATTGATTTGCAATCAACCTTTGAGAGATTGAGCCTCCAAGCTTGAGAAGAAGCTTCTCCCTTAGATCTTCACCTCCTACAAGCATTTGGTTTGCGTGGTGGCCGGCGATTTGAGTTCTTTACTCTTGGAGCTTTGCTCCTAGCTGGCTAGAGGTTGCCCTTGAGCTTACCTCCTTCGTGTGGCAGCCTAGGGAAGTTTGTATCACCCAACTATTGCTAATACATTCCTCTCATCTCAAGAGTTCATCCTCTTGACTTGAGACCGAGAAAAGAGCTAGCCTTTGTGGTGAGCTTGATCCTTGTGTGGAGCACCTCAACAACGTGGACGTAGGCAAGCCTTGGTGGCGAGCTGAACCACGGGTCAAATCTTGTGTCCCCTTGTGATTGTCTCTATACTTTGATATATATTGTTTGCAAGGTGATTTCTAGGGTTTGGACCCGATCTACTCGGTGGGTGTGTTGCTACCACTTTCAGGTGGTCTAGAGGTTCCCTACACCTCTAGGAAGGTTTCTATTCAATCACAATTTCCATTCTATCTTTACATTTTGAATTGTGCTCAGATCTGTTTGGTGACCAGCAGTGCTGCCCCTGAGAGTAGCAGTGTCGGCCACCCCGGCAGTGCTGAACCCAAGGCCGGCAGTGTCGGACCTGTGCTGACAGAAAGTTGCTAAGTGTTTTAAACATGCCTATTCACCCCCCCCCCCTCTATGCTAATCAGGTCCTTACAAGTGGTATCAGATCAAGGTTATCTCATTAAGCACTTAACCGTGTGAGATAATGGCCGAAGAGGGAAAGGTCACGGTGGTTGACCCCAAGAAGGTGGACTTGCATGACATAGACAACAGTGAGAGTGTGGACTCGGAAAATTATTTGACCACTCCTCTCATGTCCACTAGAGAGAAAGCAAGAAGAAAAGAAGATAGAAGATTGAGGAGAGAAGCAAAGAAAAAGCAAAAAGAAGAAGATGCAATCAATGAAGCCAAAAGCTTGAAGCTTGCCGAGAATCTTCATAGAAGAGAAATAAGAGCACTCAAGAAGGAGCTCAAGGCCAAGGAGGAGGAGCTAAAGAAAATCAAAGAACAAGCCTCTCAAGTGGAGGTTGAGTCTAGTAGCTCCGACGGTGATGATGATGTATCATACCGTTGCTCCAAGATAGAGAAGAAGGATGAGAAGAAAAAGAAGGAAGAGGGCAGTAAGAAATACTCCGCCATATCCTTTGATTATTCATCCATTTCTAAACATGAGCATAAACCTCTATTCCATGTTCCCACGGGCAAGTTGGCTCATTTTGATGGGACTAACTTTGCCAAGTGGAAACACTTGATGAAAGCATATCTTGTAGGTCTTCACCCCCGTGCTTGGGAGACTGTTCATAAAGGATATGAGCCTCCGATGGATCCCACAAGCCCCACCACCACCGAGCTCCGTTGCATACAACTAAATGCATAAGCAACTAGTGTGCTGCTAAGTGCATTGGATGGTGATGAGTACAACAAGGTCATGGGCTTGGAGGTTGCCAAGGAAATTTGGGATACTTTGCATCTTGCACATGAGGGTGTGAGCAAAGTAAGGCAATCCAAGATTGATCTATTCATGGCTAAGCTCAACCGGTTCGTGATCAATGAAGGTGAAGGGCCACTAGAGATGTTTGATAGATTGATGGTGATAGTTGGCAAGATTAGAGGACTTGGTGGTCAAGAAGTCAATGACCACAAGGTTGTCAAGATCATGCTTGAAGCCTACTCTCCAAGAAATGAAACCGTGGTAATATTGATTAGAGACAAGAAAAAGTTGAGTACTTCATACCAAGTGATGTGCTTGGAAGAATAATTACCTTT
>CM039133.1:29426712-29450178 GCA_022036555.1 Microstegium vimineum | reverse complement strand
AAGTAACCAACATTGAAGGGTTGATGACCATCGCAAACACGTACACCGACCAATATGACGCCATTCGTAGTCGCGACGACAGGCGACGCCGCTCTCGCTCTCCAGGAAGCGCCAGGGGTAGCGACTGCCGGTCCGACCACCGCGACGAAAGGCGACCTGACAACCGAGACCGCGACTGTCGCTATCATTGACCACGCTATCTAGAGGGATCTTAGCCGGGGTCCGACAACATGCGAAACAACCGCTACGTCACCACCACGAACACTCGACCAAGGCGCAACTTCGACGCTAGCTATGAGAAGATCCTAGATGGCCAATGCCCCATCCACAAGAACTCCAGACCCTCCATGCGCGAGTGCGAAGTCCTCGAGTCGGCAGTGCAAGAAAGGAGCGACAAGATGCTGAAGCACGACGACACTGACAACGACAAAGATTGGGAGCCCTCGGCACCTGAATTCCGACCAGCGTCAAGGACCTTCACCATCTTTGGGGGAAGCGTGGTTGTTGAAGGCGAGAGGCGACGCTGTCAAGTTTGCAAATATGCCCTCTCCATTGGCGCCGTCCGAGATGACCCGACCAACGCCCGCTATCTCGATTGTTCGGAGCAACCCATAACCTTCTCCAGGGATGACCAGTGGACGAACTATAGGGACCCAGGACGTTTTCCCGTAGTCATCGACCCAATCATCCCCACTTGCTGCTTCTAGAAGGTGCTAGTCGACGGGGGCAGCGCCCTCAATATAATCTTCGCTGACGTGTTTCCGCCAGCTCGATTACTCGAAGAAAGATCTCTCACCAGTGAACTTCCCCTTCTAGGGGATCATCCCGGTGTAGTTCAGCGACCCGGACCCCTTCTGAGTGGAGAACATCCACTTCATCGTCGCCGACTTCGAGACCTCCTACCATGCCATACTCGGTCGACCAGCGCTCGCTAAACTCATGGCAGTCCCGCACTACACCTACATGGTGCTCAAGATCCCAACATCACAAGGTGTCCTCAGTCTTTGCACCAACCCGCAGATAGCATATGAGTGAAAACAACAAACACTCAGTGCCATCGGAAAGCTCCCCACCACGGACACCTACCCCTCTGAACTTTGCGAGAAGACCGCCACGAAGAAGCTCAAGGAAACAGGACCAACGACGACCAGCGACGACCTCATCCGCAACTAGGCGTAGAGACCTCCGGCCCCTAGAGGCGCGGGGCATTTTTTAGAAGTCTAAGTACCTCAGTGGCTTGTACTACGTACCCCTTCAATAATAAATAAAGGTTCGCCATTTTTTCTCGATATATTGTCTTTTCCTCCTCTTCCCGCAAAGCTCCAAAACGCCCCCGGTGTTCGACGACCACTACAAAATGCTATCAGCATTAAACGACCACTACAAAACGTTCTCATTGTTCGATGACCTCTCCAAAACGCTCTCTATGTTTGACGACCTCTCCAAAACGCTCTCAGCGTTCGACGACCTCTCCAAAACACTCATAGCGTTCGACGGCCTCGCCAAACAGCTTGGCTATAACCGGAAAGCTGCCGAAGCTGGCCTGCCAATTAATCATAAGCGCGCAGGAGTAGCTACCCTACACGCCATGATTACATCGACAGACCTCCCGAACAATGCCTCCCGACCAGGAGGCATTACTCGGGTCGAGGCACCTAAAGTTATATGCCCAGCAAGCTGTATTTACGACCACAGAACAGTTGATGACTCTACAAGCAGCATGGCAATTCGCCTAGTGTCTGTAAGAACGGTCTCTATAGGCCCTATTCATGCCACGATCCAGCCTCTCGGAAAAATCCCTATCACTGGTATCTCCCTATGCGTGCACGTGCGTTCGCCCTCTGCGCTGCGGGTTATCAGCAGCGTGCCCCTTGGTAATCCTCATGACTCCTACGCGTGTAGTGGCTTTGAGCCCTACGATCCGAATCACGGGGAACTGTTGACACTAGAAGTGGCAAACGAGTATATCATCGCAAGTGTACGGCTATCAATTGTAGCTTTCACCATGAGTATTCCAGGTATCGTATTTTCCTCAGGGAACGAGAAGTGAATTAACTAGCGATCAAGGTTGTGTCCTATGATGAGATAAGGGAGTCTATGGTCTTTGGGTAGAGAGGTTCATTTTAGCAATGATATATAACTAGGCAAAGTTGGTTATACTGGCTTTATCAACCCTTCTCTTGCAGGAGGCTGAAAGTGCAATCAAGCCCTAAGTGGGTTTTGGTGACATGACAACATATTTAGGAAACTAATGAGACTTTACAAGTATGACTAGCAGGTTAAATTTAAGGAGGTTGATGAACAGGTTGGCGGACCCCTCCAATTACAAAAGTGCATGGCAACAAACTCAAAGAGTTTAAATTCATTTTATACTTTGAAATTGAGTTAGGTATGCCATACTATAAAGAGGGATTCAACACGCATGCCAACAAGTGAACCAAATGCTATATCTATCCAAATATCATACACCTCCACAGACATAGTGGGCAAAACAGCCAGCTATTCAGAGATCATCTTCTTGCTGTTTTTGTTAGGCCGGCAGTGCTAGCCTCCAGGCCAGCACTGCAGCGACTTGTTCTGCCCGTTGGATAGTGAAGGGGTATTTCTTACCCCCTGACTCACCCCCAACAACTAGTTCTGCCATTCTCACTCTCTAACTTCGCAAGAATAGAAAAGAAGCTCTCTTCTAGCTCTCCCCTTCTCCCTTGGTGCTCAAGCACTCTGCTCCATTGATTTGCAATCAACCTTTGAGAGATTGAGCCTCCAAGCTTGAGAAGAAGCTTCTCCCTTAGATCTTCACCTCCTACAAGCATTTGGTTTGCGTGGTGGCCGGCGATTTGAGTTCTTTACTCTTGGAGCTTTGCTCCTAGCTGGCTAGAGGTTGCCCTTGAGCTTACCTCCTTCGTGTGGCAGCCTAGGGAAGTTTGTATCACCCAACTATTGCTAATACATTCCTCTCATCTCAAGAGTTCATCCTCTTGACTTGAGACCGAGAAAAGAGCTAGCCTTTGTGGTGAGCTTGATCCTTGTGTGGAGCACCTCAACAACGTGGACGTAGGCAAGCCTTGGTGGCGAGCTGAACCACGGGTCAAATCTTGTGTCCCCTTGTGATTGTCTCTATACTTTGATATATATTGTTTGCAAGGTGATTTCTAGGGTTTGGACCCGATCTACTCGGTGGGTGTGTTGCTACCACTTTCAGGTGGTCTAGAGGTTCCCTACACCTCTAGGAAGGTTTCTATTCAATCACAATTTCCATTCTATCTTTACATTTTGAATTGTGCTCAGATCTGTTTGGTGACCAGCAGTGCTGCCCCTGAGAGTAGCAGTGTCGGCCACCCCGGCAGTGCTGAACCCAAGGCCGGCAGTGTCGGACCTGTGCTGACAGAAAGTTGCTAAGTGTTTTAAACATGCCTATTCACCCCCCCCCCCTCTATGCTAATCAGGTCCTTACAAGTGGTATCAGATCAAGGTTATCTCATTAAGCACTTAACCGTGTGAGATAATGGCCGAAGAGGGAAAGGTCACGGTGGTTGACCCCAAGAAGGTGGACTTGCATGACATAGACAACAGTGAGAGTGTGGACTCGGAAAATTATTTGACCACTCCTCTCATGTCCACTAGAGAGAAAGCAAGAAGAAAAGAAGATAGAAGATTGAGGAGAGAAGCAAAGAAAAAGCAAAAAGAAGAAGATGCAATCAATGAAGCCAAAAGCTTGAAGCTTGCCGAGAATCTTCATAGAAGAGAAATAAGAGCACTCAAGAAGGAGCTCAAGGCCAAGGAGGAGGAGCTAAAGAAAATCAAAGAACAAGCCTCTCAAGTGGAGGTTGAGTCTAGTAGCTCCGACGGTGATGATGATGTATCATACCGTTGCTCCAAGATAGAGAAGAAGGATGAGAAGAAAAAGAAGGAAGAGGGCAGTAAGAAATACTCCGCCATATCCTTTGATTATTCATCCATTTCTAAACATGAGCATAAACCTCTATTCCATGTTCCCACGGGCAAGTTGGCTCATTTTGATGGGACTAACTTTGCCAAGTGGAAACACTTGATGAAAGCATATCTTGTAGGTCTTCACCCCCGTGCTTGGGAGACTGTTCATAAAGGATATGAGCCTCCGATGGATCCCACAAGCCCCACCACCACCGAGCTCCGTTGCATACAACTAAATGCATAAGCAACTAGTGTGCTGCTAAGTGCATTGGATGGTGATGAGTACAACAAGGTCATGGGCTTGGAGGTTGCCAAGGAAATTTGGGATACTTTGCATCTTGCACATGAGGGTGTGAGCAAAGTAAGGCAATCCAAGATTGATCTATTCATGGCTAAGCTCAACCGGTTCGTGATCAATGAAGGTGAAGGGCCACTAGAGATGTTTGATAGATTGATGGTGATAGTTGGCAAGATTAGAGGACTTGGTGGTCAAGAAGTCAATGACCACAAGGTTGTCAAGATCATGCTTGAAGCCTACTCTCCAAGAAATGAAACCGTGGTAATATTGATTAGAGACAAGAAAAAGTTGAGTACTTCATACCAAGTGATGTGCTTGGAAGAATAATTACCTTTGATCTTGAGAGACTTGAGAGGAAGAAGCTTTGGAGAGATGCAAGCAAGGATGGAAGGGATGAAGATCAAGGATGATGAGGACATCACCGGCTTAGATATAACCATGCCAACCACTTCTATACCAAAGGTGAAACCATTCTATATGAGGCTTATTATTGTTACATTTGATGAATTGGTGCTGCACCACAAATTATGTATATTGTTATTTTCAGAATTGCTTACATGGATCAAGGGAAGGTTCGATTGGATATGGAAAGCATGGATGGTTAATGAAGTTGATTGGGGAACAGATCCAAGTGTTCCTAACGTCCTCCACTAGGCCACCACGACACTCTGGATCCAAGGAAACAAAGAGTCCAAGTCCAACACGTTTTGGAAAGTTCAATTCGGACTGCAGAAGAGTCCAAACTTACGATGGTTGTCACGACTTTATACGGACTCTGATTGGGACGTTCTAGAACTTTTTTGGAAAGCTTATCAAGTCTACTTTCCAATGGGTCTTTACTCGTACCTATATCTAACTAGATGCGACCGCAGTCAATGATTTAATGCCGAGATCTTTTCTGCCAACGGTACTGCGTCACCCTATTTTGGGCCGATGGCCCGTGTATTAAGTTGAGTCCATTAGGGACTCATCCTAGGGTTGTAGGACGACACCAGGACCCTTGTGGTCGTCCTCCCTCCTCCTTATATTCCCCTAGAGCCGCCACAAACAGATTGGGTTTTGTTTAGATGAAAGTTTAGCTGCTGCTACTTCCTTGTAGACGCGTGTGTCGACTAGACCATCCGTTCTACTTGATTCGGAACCCCACCTTCATGAGTATCAGATTTGAACCTTTATCTCTTATTTGCAATTGAGTGCTTGTTCTACTTGTTCTTGCTTGTTCTTCGATTGCTTGCAGGAATAACCCTAGTGGTTTGGTTGGTTGTGATCCGCAAGATCGTGAGCAACCGCTGGATTTGGTGTATCGATCGCTAAGGCGCAGCGTCCTTGGATGGTTGTAGATGGATCGTGAACGTCTTTCCAGTCAAATCGTAGTTATCTATCTCCACCGAAAGATTGGGACACCCATACACTCATCAAGTGGTATTTAGAGCAAGGTTTCATCGGTGAGAGATTTCAGTTTGCTTTTAATTTCCTAAAGTCCAGAAAAAGCCAACAAAAAATAGTAGATTCGTTTCCCATAATCCCATAGACCTTTTGAGCCTTTTACTAGTATTGATTAGTTCGGGCTTGTTGAGTTTGGTTGACATCGGTTGAGTCGTGTTGCTGGTCTTAGGGTTAGGCTTTTAGAGTTTCGAGTTCTTGTCACGTTTTGGTCACTATATCCGCTGTGTTTACCATCACCATATACATCTCCACTACATCATATATATTTCTTTTGCAATCGTTGCTACCATATACATCTTCGCTAAACCATATCCATCCACAATTTTTTTTTCATATCCAGATCTGATTTAGGCACACAAAAAAATATCAGCATTGCTAGTTCTTCAAGAAAGAAAACATATTGTTACGTTGCTTATTGGAATCTGATTTGTCAAGATCCAATTTTGTTATAGTTGTGCAAAGTAAAATAAAAGAAGAAGAAAAGAATTAGAAAGAAAATAGAAAAAAAGAAGAAAAGAAGAGAAACAGAAAGAGAAAAGAAAGAAAAGAAGAGAGGAGGAAAAAAAGGGAGTGTTTTGCTTGCTATTCTTGTGCCTTTTTTGCTGTATCGTGACTTCGTTTGTGTCTAGGCTCGCGTCTCTAGCACTGTCTAGCCTAGGACCAGCACGGTACCTCCGTTGAACGATCTCTCAACTTGCTTTTGCAACTAATGTGGTGCTAGTACTTCCTTGCACATTATTGTTTAGCCCTCCTATAGCTCCACATATCCGGATACAACTTTACAGGTGTTGTTGCTACGGTGTCGATACACTATTCCAGGGTTTCCGACTTGTTGGTTGCTGCCACCTCCTGTTTTGCTTGGTAAGAACTTGTAAGAGTTTGTTTGAACAGGTTGAGAATGAGTGAATTACAACAACCACATCCTAATAGTTGATGGGAACATAAATATTATTGTGTATGTTTCTTATTTTTTTCTAATCATGATAGAAATCTACATGAAAATTGGAGATGATCAGATTGCCTATTCCAATCACTTTGCTAGGGGTGTGACAAGTGATAACCATTCTACTCATGAGGTATGTGATGCTTGGTTTGATGAAATAAAATCTGCAGTACCTTATTTTGAAGGAAACTATGATTAATGAGGACATCACAGGCTTAGATATGACCATGCCAACCACTTCTATACCAAAGGTGAAACCATTCTATATGAGGTTTATTATTGTTACATTTGATGAATTGGTGCTGCACCACAAAGTGTGTATATTGTCATTTTCAGAATTGTTTACATGGATCAAGGAAGGGTTAGATTGCATATGGAAAGCATGGATGATCAATGAAGTTGATTGGGGACCACATCCAAGTGTTCCGAACGTCCTCCACCAGGCCACCACGTCACTTTAGATCCAAGGAAACAAAGAGTCCAAGTCCAACACGTTTTGGAAGTTCAATTCGGACTACACAAGAGTCCAAACTTGCGACGGTTGCCACGACTTCATACGGACTTCAATTGGGACATTCTAGCACTTTTTGGAAAGCTTATCAAGTCTACTTTCCAATGGGTCCGGACGCATACGTATATCCTATCAGATGCGTGCGTAGTAGACAATTTAATACCGAGATCTTTTCCGCCAACGGTGCTGCGTCACCCTATTTTGGGCCGATGGCCCGTGTATTAAGTTGAGTCCATTAGGGACTCATCCTAGGGTTGTAGGACGACACCAGGACCCTTGTGGTCGTCCTCCCTCCTCCTTATATTCCCCTAGAGCCGCCACAAACAGATTGGGTTTTGTTTAGATGAAAGTTTAGCTGCTGCTACTTCCTTGTAGACGCGTGTGTCGACTAGACCATCCGTTCTACTTGATTCGGAACCCCACCTTCATGTGTATCACATCTAAACCTTCATCTCTTATTTGCAATTGAGTGCTTGTTCTACTTGTTCTTGCTTGTTCTTCGATTGCTTGCAGGAATAACCCTAGTGGTTTGGTTGGTTGTGATCCGCAAGATCGTGAGCAGCCGCTGGATTTGGTGTATCGATCGCTAAGGCGCAACGTCCTTGGATGGTTGTAGTCGGATCGTGAACGTCTCTCCAGTCAAATCATAGTTATCTATCTCCACCGAAAGATCGGGACACCCACACACTCATCAATGATCCTCATGCATATATTGAATAGGAGCTACATGCAGATAAGGAATTTAAAAAATATGATTTATTTGAAAAACAAAAGGTTAGCATTGCTTCAAGTGTTCTTATCAACTATGCTTTAACTGAGTGGAAACACCTTTGTAGATTTGATAAAGCTCCTCAATCATAGAAAGATATGAAAAGACATTTAAGAGATGTTTTTGTTCCTAGCTATTATTCTGAAATTTTGAATGGAAACTTAAAATCTATAAAACAAGGAAACAAAATTGTAGCAAAATATTTAGAGAAACTAAAATTGGGTTTGCTACGTTGTGGCTTAGAAGGAACCGATGAGTTTCTGGAACATAGATTTTTGCATGGTCTTAATGTGGAAATTCAGAATATACTTGTTGATAAACATTATAAGAATTTTGATGAGTTGTTTGATCTTGCTTGTGATGCTGAAGTAAAGCTACAAAGGGAACATACAAATACTATAGAAGCATTTGTCTCTCCTATTACTGACAATTTGCAGGAAGTAGATGATAATATACATGTCGACAACAATCAATTTGAGATAGGAGGTGAAATATTTGAAGAGAGCATGAATTTGGCTACACCTACGCCAATTGAGATGAGCATCCAAGGTATGTCAAATGCTTGTAAACTAAATAAAGGTGAGAATACTTTAGTTGACTTACATTTGTCAACTAATCATGATATTATAGATCAATCAATTATTGAACTGGTCACTGATTTTCCTTTGTCACACTTTGATATGCTTGATTTTACTTGTGACAAAGAAGAGTTGTGTGATAGTGCATCACTTATATCCATACCACAACTAGTGAATAAAGCTACAAATTCTGTATTAATGAGTGCTGAATTAAAGCATGTTGTTCATATTGTAAATGAAAATGAAGAAGCTCAATTGTTGTCATCTTTACATATAATCGGATATATTGAATTCGATGATCTTTGTGAGCTTAACTATTTGCAGAATAATCTGACTGATAGATTTGAATTGCCATGTTCTTCTAATATCAGTTTTCATGCTATTGGCAAATATAATTATGAAGATGAGTATATGGTAAACCGAATTTACATTTGCTCAAATATACAAACTCCTTTTATAGTGAACAGAACTAATCAATTAGACGTATGCAATAACAATAACCATGCCATGTCAAGCTTCCCTAGTTTTATTTTAAAGAAACGGGATAACTATCAAGAATGGGAGCATGGTTTGCTTGTATCTACAACACATCCTTCGACAGTGGTCAAATCGAGGACGGTTTGCTGTCAAGAAAGGGAGAATGATGAGGACATCACCGGCTTAGATATGACCATGCCAACCACTTATATACCAAAGGTGAAACCATTCTATATGAGATTTATTATTGTTACATTTGATGAATTGGTGCTGCACCACAAATTATGTATATTGTCATTTTCAGAATTGCTTACATAGATCAAGGGAAGGTTCGATTGAATATGGAAAGCATGGATGGTTAATGAAGTTGATTGGGGACCAGATCCAAGTGTTCCTAACATCCTCCACCAGGCCACCACGACACTGTGGATCCAAGGAAACAAAGAGTCCAAGTCCAACACGTTTTGGAAAGTTCAATTCAGACTGCAAAAAAGTCCAAACTTGCGACGGTAGCCACGACTTCATACGGACTCCGATTGGGACGTTCTAGGACTTTTTGGAAAGCTTATCAAGTCTACTTTTCAATAGGTCCTTACTTGTACCTATATCTAACTAGATGCGACCGCAGTCAATGATTTAATGCCAAGACCTTTTCTGCCAACGGTGCTGCGTGACCTTATTTTGGGCATATGGCCCATGTATCAATTTGAGTCCATTAGGGACTCATCCTAGGGTTGTAGGACGACCCCAGCACCCTTTGGTTGCCCTCCCTCTCCTTATATTCCCCTAGAGCCGCCACAAACAGATTGAGTTTTGTTTAGATGAAAGTTTAGCTGCTGCTACTTCCTTGTGATGAGTGTATAGGTGTCCCGATCTTTCGGTGGAGATTGATAACTACGATTTGACTGGAGAGACGTTCACGATCTGACTACAACCATCCAAGGACGCTGCGCCTTAGCGATTGATACACCAAATCCAGCGGTTGCTCACGATCTTGCGGATCACAACCAACCAAACCACTAGGGTTATTCCTGCAAGCAATCGAAGAACAAGCAAGAACAAGCACTCAATTGCAAATAAGAGATGAAGGATCAGATGTGATACACATGAAGGTGTGGTTCCGAATCAAGTAGAACGGATGGTCTAGTCGACACACCGTCTACAAGGAAGTAGCAGCAGCTAAACTTTCATCTAAACAAAACCCAATCTGTTTGTGACGGCTCTAGGGGATATAAGGAGGAGGGAGGACAACCACAAGGGTCCTAGTGTCGTCCTACAACCCTAGGATGAGTCCCTAATGGACTCAAGTTGATACACGAGCCATCGGCCCAAAATAGGGTGACGCAGCACCGTTGGCAGAAAAGATCTCGGTATTAAATTGTCTACTACGCACGCATCTGATAGGATATAGGTATGAGTCCAGACCCATTGGAAAGTAGACTTGATAAGCTTTCCAAAAAGTCCAATAATGTCCCAATCGGAGTCCGTATGAAGTCGTGGCAACCGTCGCAAGTTTGGACTCTTCTGTAGTCCGAATTGAACTTTCCAAAACGTGTTGGACTTGGACTCTTTGTTTCCTTGGATCCAATATGACGTGGTGGCCTGGTGGAGAACGTTAGGAACACTTGGATTTGGTCCCCAATCAACTTCATTGACCATCCATGCTTTCCATATGCAATCTAACCCTTCCTTGATCCATGTAAGCAATTCTGAAAATGAAAACATACACACTTCATAGTGCAGCACCCATTCATCAAATGTAACAATGATAAACCTCATATAGAATGGTTTCACCTTTGGTATAGAAGTGGTTGGCATGGTCATATCTAAGCCAGTGATGTCCTCATCATTCTCCCTTTCTTGACAGCAAACCGTCCTCGGTTTGACCAATGTCGGAGGATGTGTTGTAGATACAAGCAAACCAAACTCCCATTTTTGATAGTTATCCTGTTTCTTTAAAATAAAACTAGGGAAGCTTGACATGGCATGGTTATTGTTATTGCATACTTCTAATTGATTAGTTCTGTTCACTATAAAAAGAGTTTGTATATTTGAGCAAATGTAAATTCGGTTTACCATATACTCATCTTCATAATTATATTTGCCAATAGCATGAAAACTGATATTAGAAGAACATGGCAATTCAAATCTATCAGTCAGATTATTCTGCAAATATTTAAGCTCACAAAGATCATCGAATTCAATATATCCGATTGTATGTAAAGATGACAACAATTGAGCTTCTTCATTTTCATTTACAATATGAACAACATGCTTGAATTCAGCACTCATTAATACAGAATTTGTAGCTTTATTCACTAGTTGTGGTATGGATATAAGTGATGCACTATCACACAACTCTTCTTTGTCACAAGTAAAATCAAGCATATCAAAGTGTGACAAAGGAAAATCAGCGACCAATTCAACAATTGATTGATCTATAATATCATGATTAGTTGGCAAATTTAAGTCAACTAAAGTATTCTCACCTTGATTTAGTTTACAAGCATTTGACATACCTTGGATGCTCATCTTAATTGGTGTAGGTGTAGCCAGATTCACGCTCTCTTTAAATGTTTCACCTCCTATCTCAAATTGATTGTTGTCGACATGTATATTATCATCTACTTCCTGCAAATTGTCAGTAATAGGAGAGACAAATGCTTCTATAGTATTTGTATGTTCCCTTTGTAGATTTACTTCAGCATCACAAGCAAGATCAAACAACTCATCAAAATTCTTATAATGTTTATCAACAAGTATATTCTGAATTTCCACATTAAGACCATGCAAAAATCTATGTTCCAGAAACTCATCGGTTCCTTCTATGCCACAACGTAGCAAACCCAATTTTAGTTTCTCTAAATATTTTGCTACAGTTTTATTTCCTTGTTTTATAGATTTCAAGTTTCCATTCAAAATTTCAGAATAATAGCTAGGAACAAAAACATCTCTAAAATGTCTTTTCATATCTTTCCATGATTGAGGAGCTTTATCAAATCTACAAAGGTGTTTCCACTCAGTTAAAGTATACTTAATAAGAACACTTGAAGCAACTTTAACCTTTTGTTTTTCAGATAGATCATACTTTTTAAATTCCTTGTCTACATGTAGCTCCCATTCAATATATGCATGAGGATCATAGTTTCCTTCAAAATAAGGTAGTGCAGATTTTATTCTATCAAGCCAAACATCACATACCTCATGAGCAGCATGGTTATCACTTGCCACACTTGTAGCAAAGTGGTTAGAATATGCAACCCGATCATCTCGTTTTTTCATGTAGATTCCTGCCATGATTAGAAGATAATAAGAAATATACACAGTAGTATTTATGTTCCTATCAACTAGTAGGATGTGGTTGTTGTAATTCTCTCACTCTAAACTCGATCAAACAAATTCTTACAAGTTCTTACCCAGCAAAATAGGGGGTTGCAGCAACCAGCAAGTCGGAAACCTTGGATGTAGTGTATCGACACCGTAGCAACAACACCTGTCAAGCTGTATCCGGATATGTGGAGCTATAGGAGGGCTCCAAAATAATGTGTAAGGAAGTACTAGCACCACATTAGTTGCAAAAGCAAGTTGAGAGATCGTTCAACGGAGGTACCGTGCTGGTCCTAGGCTAGACCGTGCTAGAGACGCGAGCCTAGACACAAATGAAGTCACGGTATAGCAGGAAAAAGGCACAAGAACAGCAAGCAAAACACTCCCTTTCTTTTCCTCCTCTCTTCTTTTTTTTTCTTTTCTCTTCTTTTGTTTCTTTTCTCTTTCTCTTTGTTTTTCTTTTCTGTTATCCTCTTTTCTTTTCTTTTTCTTTCTGATTTTTTTTTCTTTTCTTTAACTCTCCTCAAAAACCTTTTCTTTAACTCTCCTCAACTAGAACAAATCTGAAACTTGACAAATCAGATTTCAACAAAAGCAATGGACAATGTGTTTCTCGAACAAGAGTAGAACTAGCAATCCTGATTTTTTTTTGTGTGCCTAAATCAGATCTTCTCGATGAGAAAAAATAGGGTTGATGAATATGGTGCAGCAAAGATATATATGGTAGCAATGATGGCAAAGGAGATTTATCTGTGTGTGCCCAAATCAGATTTTCGTGGTGTAGAAAAAAAAATAGCGGAGATGGATATGGTGTAGTGGAAATATGTATGGTGGTGGTGATGACAGTGGATATGTATACAAATATAGTGAACAAAACGTGACAAGAACTCGAAACTCTAAAAGCCTAACCCTAAAACCAGCAACACGACTCAACCGATGTAAACCAAACACAACAAGCTCGTACTAAGTAATACTAGTAAAAGGCACAAAGGGTTTATAGGATTATGGGAAAACAAATCTACTATTTTTATTGGTTGTTCTGGACTATAGGAAATTAATAGCAAACTGAAATCTCTCACCGATGAACCTTGCTCTGAATACCACTTGATGAGTGTATAGGTGTCCCGATCTTTCGGTGGAGATTGATAACTACGATTTGACTGGAGAGACGTTCACGATCCGACTACAACCATCCAAGGACGCTGCGCCTTAGCGATCGATACACCAAATCCAGCGGTTGCTCACGATCTTGCGGATCACAACCAACCAAACCACTAGGGTTATTCCTGCAAGCAATCGAAGAACAAGCAAGAACAAGTAGAACAAGCACTCAATTGCAAATAAGAGATGAAGGATCAGATGTGATACACATGAAGGTGGGGTTCCGAATCAAGTAGAACGGATGGTCTAGTCGACACACGCGTCTACAAGGAAGTAGCAGCAGCTAAACTTTCATCTAAACAAAACCCAATCTGTTTGTGGCGGCTCTAGGGGAATATAAGGAGGAGGGAGGACGACCACAAGGGTCCTAGTGTCGTCCTACAACCCTAGGATGAGTCCCTAATGGACTCAAGTTGATACACGGGCCATCGGCCCAAAATAGGGTGACGCAGCACCGTTGGCAGAAAAGATCTCGGTATTAAATTGTCTACTGCGCACGCATCTCATAGGATATAGGTATGAGTTCGGACCCATTGGAAAGTAGACTTGATAAGCTTTCCAAAAAGTCCTATAACGTCCCAATCGGAGTCCGTATGAAGTCGTGGCAACCGTCGCAAGTTTGGACTCTTCTGCAGTCCGAATTGAACTTTCCAAAACGTGTTGGACTTGGACTCTTTGTTTCCTTGGATCCAATATGACGTGGTGGCCTGGTGGAGAACGTTAGGAACACTTGGATTTGGTCCCCAATCAACTTCATTGACCATCCATGCTTTCCATATGCAATCTAACCCTTCCTTGATCCATGTAAGCAATTCTGAAAATGAAAACATACACACTTCATAGTGCAGCACCCATTCATCAAATGTAACAATGATAAACCTCATATAGAATGGTTTCACCTTTGGTATAGAAGTGGTTGGCATGGTCATATCTAAGTCGGTGATGTCCTCATCACCTTGTAGACGTTGTGTCGACTAGACCATCCGTTCTACTTGATTCGGAACCCCACCTTCATGAGTATCAGATTTGAACCTGTCACACCCAGTTTTAAGAACAAAACCAGATATACCCTATATGTGAGTCCAGGAAGTCAAATCTCACATATAGTCACATAACAAGGTAATATCAAAAGACAATACTTAAGTATATAACATATATGGTGAAAGGAATAACCTTGAGAGAACAAACAGAGGTAAGATGCTCCGAACTTCTGGTGAAGACTCCACTCCACAGGGACCAACTGACTGGTTGATCACAAGCCTAACTCTTCCAACTCTTGCAAACTGGTACCCATCCGGGATTTTT
This sequence comes from Microstegium vimineum, assembly GCA_022036555.1. Lineage (NCBI taxonomy): Eukaryota > Viridiplantae > Streptophyta > Magnoliopsida > Poales > Poaceae > Microstegium > Microstegium vimineum. The sequence continues at coordinate 29,435,430 of CM039133.1, read as the reverse complement.
ATCCAAAGATTAAAAAGAAAAGAACAAGCGTAAGTACTTTCGTACTCAACAAGTATACATGGGGTTCATGAGGCTCAAGAAGGATAGACATGGGTTTAACTGCATCAGCTTTTAAGTGATCACAATTTTAGCATTATAGTAGCATCAATGTTATCAATAGCCCAATAACTATATGATCAAGTTAACAGGATATAATGCTTATATGAACATGTAACAATAATAAATCACCCATAACAACTGATGAGCCATGACATAAGAACATCACATAGCAAGGAGCCCAAGCCACTCTTAACCATGAGCACGGCTATCATGATAGTTTTTTTTAACTCTGCGCAGAGGTGTACATCTTTACCCATAAGTCGTGAATTGCCCCTTCGCCAGAGGACGCGACCCTCTTAACCCACTTCCAAGGTAGGCCGGTAGGGTTCACTACGAGACCTTTCACAAGTTCCACTAGAAGGTAACAACCCGCTACAAGTTCCCTCAACAAGATCCCAGAAGTCACCGCAGCGCTTCCAAACATCTCAAAGCACTTCTTGCGCCCTCTCAGGTAAGTTGTCACAAACTAGCAAAAGCCTAATACTGAGTCAAGCCAGAGCCCATTAGCTTATGGTAGTACTGTTTTCTCGGGGTAATCTCTTATAGAAATATCCCTATGAGTGAGAACATAGGTGTGAGTTCCTGATGTTCCACCTATGATCCACGTTGCTACAAAGTCATCTTTTATTGTCGATTCAAATATTCATTAATCAAGTTTACCTGATCATAATCATTCTCAAAGAGCACTAGCTTGATCTACCCAAATGCATAAGTTCCCAGGGTAACAAGGTATAAGGTACAAAACTAGGGTAATCCTTATAGGGTAACAAGGAAACCCATGCATATGATTAATGAGTGATTATCATGAATAGGACAATAAGGATGATCCCATGTAATACTTGCCTTAAAATCTTAGATCCTTTGCTCAACTGCTTCTCAACTTCAGACAACTTCTTCTTGATCACCAACACAAAACTCACCGATTGAACGACAATTAACAAATCACCACACAAGCATTCTGATCATACAAAGCATACAAACATGACTAAAATTAGAACAATACACCAATCAATAAAAAGGATTTAGAAGGAACCTACGCAACTCTACGATCACACAGCCGCGAAGATCACACTAAACGGAGCTACGATGATCGAGATACAACTAACTGAAGATTTGCTTTTATAAAAGAGAACTACGATTTTTATTAGTTTTAACTATATAAAAGAGTGTACAAAGTATTTCTAGGAAACACCTTGATTAGATTAGGTCAAAATTGTATTTGGATTTCGAAAACGAAAGTTGAAGCTATCATTATTTCATGTATAAAACAAGTTATAAAGTGGTTAATCAATTTAGGTTTTGATCTCATGAAAATACAGAGCTATTAACATGGTATTAAATATCACTGTTGAAAAGGTTACGTCGATACAAAGCCAACGCAACTTGAACGGATCGAAACGGATTTGAAACGGAGAAGATATAGATTAAACAGGATTTTGAAAAGACATGATTAAAGCATTAACAAATTAATTAACTTTGATTTTCAAAAGTAATTAACATAGATTAAATCTACACTACTAGATAGATTATGAAATTACGGATCTAACGCAACTCGTTTGGGTCAAAACGGAGTTGAAACGGGGAAATTACAAGCATTTGAATAGGAGGGGCAGCTCTGTAAATAGAAGAAAAGCGTATTTTGCAAAAGCCGAGAAGGTATTACGTTTTCCAAAACGAGAAAGCGTAAACCAGAGGGTGCGCCAAGGGATCTGCGGTGGGAGCTGACGGGTGCCACATGGCAGCATGGGATAGGGCAGGCGCATGGGAACAGTGTGGACCGGGCGCTGGGACGCGGTCCACGGGTCCACGGTGGACCAGAGGGCATACCCCTTCGGGGTTTCTAATCTAAACCGTCGGTGCGAGATCGGACGGTCCAGAGCGAAGGGGAGAAAGAGCGCGGGCGTCTGGTCATCGGGGCGGCGCTCCCGTGGCGGCGCAGAGAGGAAAACTCGCCGGCGCTCTCGGAAACGGCGATTCTGAGCTTCACTGGTCAAGAGGGAAAGCACCGGGAGGGAGAGGAAAGAGAGGGTAACTCGACTGCGGTGTTGGTTGAGGCCGAGAGGGACTCAGGGAAGTGGCCCATGCGCGGTGGCGGCACGACGGCTCTGGTGAGCGCGTATCGCAGTGCAGAGGGCTAGGACTCAAATTGAGGGTATGGGGAGGTTCGGTGTGCGCGTGCGATGACGGTTGGGTGCTCAGACGAAGCGGTGGGTGGCCGGAGCGTGGTGCTCACGACGGCGCCATTGTCGCCGATCTCTGTATTGTGCGGATGCCGCGGTACGGGACGCTAGAAGTGAAATTGAAGGCACGGGGAGGGAGAGGAGTATACCGCGAGGATGTTGGAGGGGTTCGCGGGGTCCAGAGATGCCCCACGGGGTCCATCGGCGATCGGCGGCGATCTGTGAAAAGAGAGAGCGCACGGTGAGCGTGGATAGGTAGATACACGGGATGAAAACGTTCGGCGAGGAGCGTTACAGATGCACGACGTCGAGGCGAAGCTCCGAGGGTCCCTACTGGCGGTGTTGAAGCTCTAGAACGGCGAGAACGCGGCGGTGGCGCGACCACAGCGGCTACGGCGGGGGCGGCGCTCTGGTGGTTCTGCGGGGCTCGGGAAGGGCGCACTGGAGGCGGCGGGTGGGGTGCTCGGCTATCTATAGCCCCGAGCAGAGCTAAAGAAAGGAAGGGGGAGGATTGGAGAGGGATTCTGCCGCAGCGAAGATGGAAGGCGGCGGTGCTGTTTCCATCCGGAAGTAGGAGACGGCGGCGGCAGAAAAGGAAAGAAGAGGGAAAGAAGAAAGGGAAGGCGGCCGGTGGGCGGTTCGGGTGCCACGGAAAAGGGAAGGGGTGGCTTACTTGCTCCGCATCGAGCTCGGCCGAGGGACGTCGGCGCGAAAGAACAGGGAAGGGGGAGGAAGAAGAAGGAAAGGAGGGGGAAGAGACTAACAGGTGTGATGAGGACATCACCGGCTTAGATATGACCATGCTAACCACTTCTATACCAAAGGTGAAACCATTCTATATGGTCACTATATCCGCTGTGTTTACCATCACCATATACATTTCCACTACATCATATATATTTATTTTGCAATCGTTGCTACCATATACATCTTCGCTGCACCATATCCATCCACAATTTTTTTTTCACATCCAGATCTGATTTAGGCACACAAAAAAATATCAGCATTGCTAGTTCTTTAAGAAAGAAAACACATTGTTACATTGCTTATTGGAATCTGATTTGTCAAGATCCAATTTTGTTATAGTTGTGCAAAGTAAAAGAAAAGAGAAGAAAAAAAATCAGAAAGAAAATAGAAAAAAAAGAAGAAAAGAAGAGAAAGAGAAAGAGAAAAGAAAGAAAAGAAGAGAGGAGGAAAAGAAAGGGAGTGTTTTGCTTGCTATTCTTGTGCCTTTTTTTTGCTGTACCATGACTTCGTTTGTGTCTAGGCTCGCGTCTCTAGCACTGTCTAGCCTAGGACCAGCACGGTACCTCTATTGAACGATCTCTCAACTTGCTTTTGCAACTAATGTGGTGCTAGTACTTCCTTGCACATTATTTTTTTAGCCCTCCTATAGCTCCACATATCCGGATACAGCTTGACAGGTGTTGTTGCTACGGTGTCGATACACTACATCCAAGGTTTCCGACTTGCTGGTTGCTGCAACCCCTGTTTTGTTGGGTAAGAACTTGTAAGAATTTGTTTGATCGAGTTTAGAGTGACAGAATTATAGCAACCACATCCTACTAGTTGATAGGGACATAAATATTATTGTGTATGTTTCTTGTTTTCTTCTAATCATGGCAGGAAACTACATGAAATTAGGAGATGATCAGGTTGCATATTCGAATCACTTTGCTAGTGGTATGACAAGTGATAACCTTGCTACTTACGAGGTATGTGATGCTTTGCTAGATAAACTACAATCTGCACTACCTTATTTTGAAGGAAACTATGATCCTTATGCATATATTGAATGATAGCTACATGTAGACAAGGAATTTAAAAAGTATGATCTATCTGAAAAACAAAAGGTTAAAGTTGCTTCAAGTGTTCTTATTAAGTATGCTTTAACTGAGTGGAAACACCTTTGTAGATTTGCTAATGCTCCTCAATCATGGAAAGATATGAAAAGACATTTTAGAGATGTTTTTGTTCCTAGCTATTATTCTGATATTTTGTATGGCAAATTGCAATCTATAAAACAAGAAAACAAAACTGTAGCAGAATACTTAGATAGACTGAAATTATGTTTGCTACGTTATGGCTTTGAAGAAAATGATGAGTTTCTAGAACATAGATTTTGGCAAGGTCTTAATGTTCAAATTCAGAATACCCTTGTTGATAAACATTATAAGACTTTTGGTGAGTTGTTTGATCTTGCTTGTGAATTTGAAATAACACTAAAAACCGATCTCACAAATACTATAGAAGAATATGTCTCTCCTATTACTAACAATTTGCAGCAAGCGGATGCCAATATACCAATGGGCATTGATCAATCTGAGATTAGAGGTGACACATTAAAGGAGAGCATGAATCTAGCTGCAAGAACACCATTTGCGAAGAGCATCAAAGGTAAGTTAGATGGTTGTAACATAAATCAAGGTGAGCATGCTTTAGTTGAACTGCATTTGTCCACTAATCTTGATATCCTAGATCAACCAATAGTGGAACCCATCGCTGATTTTCCTTTGTCACACTTTCATATGCTTGATATTCCATGTGACAAAGAAGAGTTGTGTGATAATGAATTACTTATATCCATACCACAACTACCAAATAAAGCTAAAAATTCTAAATCAATGAGTGCTGAATTCCAACATATTGTTCATATTGTAAATGAAAAAGAAGAAGCTCAATTGTTGTCATCTTTACATACAATAGGGTACATTGAGTTTGATGATCTTTGTGAGCTTAGCTATTTGCAGAATAAACGGATTGGTAGATTTGAATTGCCATGTTCTTCTAATGTTAGTTTCCATGCTATTGGAAAATATAATTGTAAAGAGGAGTATATGGTACATCGAATTTACATTTGCTCAGTTCTACAATCTTCTTTTATTGTGAAAAGATGTGATCAATTAGAGGTATGCAATAATTATAATCATGCCATGTCGAGCTTCTCTAGTTTTATTATAAAGAAACAGGATAACAAACAAGAAAGGGAGCCCGGTTTGCTTGTATCTACAACAGATCCTCCGATAGTGGTCAAACCGAGGACGGTTTGCTGTCAAGAAAGGGAGAATGATGAGGACATCACCGGCTTAGATATGACCATGCTAACCACTTCTATACCAAAGGTGAAACCATTCTATATGAGGTTTATCCTTGTTACATTTGATGAATGGGTGCTGCACTATGAAGTGTGTATGTTTTCATTTTCAGAATTGCTTACATGGATCAAGGAAGGGTTAGATTGCATATGGAAAGCATGGATGGTCAATGAAGTTGATTGGGGACCAAATCCAAGTGTTCCTAACGTTCTCCACCAGGCCACCACGTCATATTGGATCCAAGGAAACAAAGAGTCCAAGTCCAACACGTTTTGGAAAGTTCAATTCGGACTGCAGAAGAGTCCAAACTTGCGACGGTTGCCACGACTTCATACGGACTCCGATTGGGACGTTATAGGACTTTTTGGAAAGCTTATCAAGTCTACTTTCCAATGGGTCCGGACTCATACCTATATCCTATTAGATGCGTGCGCAGTAGACAATTTAATACCGAGATCTTTTCTGCCAACGGTGCTGCGTCACCCTATTTTGGGCCGATGGCCCGTGTATCAACTTGAGTCCATTAGGGACTCATCCTAGGGTTGTAGGACGACACTAGGACCCTTGTGGTCGTCCTCCCTCCTCCTTATATTCCCCTAGAGCCGCCACAAATAGATTGGGTTTTGTTTAGATGAAAGTTTAGCTGCTGCTACTTCCTTGTAGACGCGTGTGTCGACTAGACCATCCGTTCTACTTGATTCGGAACCCCACCTTCATGTGTATCACATCTGATCCTTCATCTCTTATTTGCAATTGAGTGCTTGTTCTACTTGTTCTTGCTTGTTCTTCGATTGCTTGCAGGAATAACCCTAGTGGTTTGGTTGGTTGTGATCCGCAAGATCGTGAGCAACCGCTGGATTTGGTGTATCGATCGCTAAGGCGCAGCGTCCTTGGATGGTTGTAGTCGGATCGTGAACGTCTCTCCAGTCAAATCGTAGTTATCTATCTCCACCAAAAGATCGGACACTCATACATTCATCAAGGTGGGTCCCAGGTGTCCGCGTGTGAGGGAGAGAAAGGGTGCGGGGCCGGGCTGTCGGTGAGCAAGAGAGAGAGGGCGGGAGGGCAGAGTGGGCCGGCCTGTGGGGCGTCGGTCCATCCGAGAGAGAGAGGGGAGAGCTTGGGCCGGGGGGGGGAAGAGAAGGGTGGGCCTCTTGGGTCAGATAGAGAAGGGAGGGGATTTTGTCTTTTTCTTTTTATTTTCTAAATTTGCAAACACATTTTCAAATAAAGTTTTGAATTCAATTTGGATTTTGCAAATTCCAACCAAGACAAAATACTATGCATCAACATGAATGCATCAACCACGTTCCTGCTAAAAGGAAATTTTAATTTCATAAAAAGTTTTATCTCCCTATGATTTCATGAACACCAAAAATTCAAAATTAAATCATTTTATTTCTATTTTCCATAAAGTAAATTTTAGGTTGTTACATAACCTTTATCTCTTATTTGCAATTGAGCACTTGTTCTACTTGTTCTTCGATTGCTTGCAGGAATAACCCTAGTGGTTTGGTTGGTTGTGATCCGCAAGATCATGAGCAACCGCTGGATTTGGTGTATCGATCGCTAAGGCGCAGCGTCCTTGGATGGTTGTAGTCGGATCATGAACGTCTCTCCAGTCAAATCGTAGTTATCTATCTCCACCGAAAGATCGGGACACCCATACACTCATCAAAGGATGTGGCTCTCAAAGCCAACAAGAGCACAAGGAAATCAGCCCCTAGCTGTTCTAAAAACAGCAAGCATGCTTCTTCAAGCAAAGTTCAAGCAACCAAAGCCATCAAGCACCAACCCGAAGCTTCAACATCAAGTGATGGGGAAAGTGAAGATGAGAAAGCGGAGAACATAGATGACATGGACCTATTCATGAGAAGATTCAACAAGGGCATAAAGAAGAATGGATACAAGCTCATGAGGAGAAAGTTCCCAAGCAAGAAATCAAGAACTTGCTTCAATTGTGGTAGCACCGAACACTTCATTGCCGAATGCCCAAATGAGTAGAAAGACAACAAGTTTGGCAAAGGCAAGAGAGAAGACAAGGGTGACTACAAGAAAGGCAAGAGATATGTGGGTGAAGCTCACATTGGGCATGGTTGGGATTCATCAACCGATAGCACAAGTGAAGATGAAGAGATGGCTACAATTGCTATTCACAAGCCATCCACTTCACAAAGGCTCTTCAACAACATGTCCGATGATGATGAAAGCTCCCCTCACACTTGTCTCATGGCAAAGGGTGAGAAGGTAAAATCAAAACCAAACATCCTAGCTCCTCCCCCCAAAGATATCTCTAGTAGTGATTCTAGTGATTGCTCTAGTGATGATGAATCTAGTGATGAAGAAATCAATGCAATAACTAATAACATGGATCCTAAGACCAAACTCTTCATTGCTAACATATTGGACGAATTATAGGCAATCAAGGCTGAGCTAGCATCTAGAGAAAAGACTCTTATCAAACAAGAGGATCTTTACATTGCTAGTGAGGAAGCTATTGCATTAGAAAGGAGTGAGGTGAGCTCTTTGACTAAGGCTTTGGCCAAAGAACAAGAAGCTCATGCTCTCACTAAGGAGGAGTGTAGTGACCTCAAGCAAAACCATTGTGGCTTAGTTGAAAAGCATCAAGAGCTTGAGGCACAATACTCTCTTCTTTGGGAGGGCAACTCACATCTTCCTAAAGCAAATGATGCCTCTTCTCCATCCATTAGCCAAGGTTGTGGAAAATGCTATAATATTGATTTGAATGATTATTCCACTAACCTTGCCAACATGGAGGCCATGAAGAAAGAAATAGCAAGGCTCAACAATGTTATCTTAGTTTCAAAGAAGAGTGATAAAGACAAAGTTGAGCCAAAGAAAATCCAATACAAGGATGGAAGGCATCCATCAATCAAAGATGGGCTTGGACACACTCAAGGAGGTAAAACCAATGGAAGAAAAATAGTGAAAGGCATTGAGTGTGTCAAGTTTGAGAAGAAGGGAAGCATTGGTGCATATAAGCCTGCACAGACAACTACTCTGCTTGACCAGAGGCCGGCAGTGCCGGACCTCAGGCCGACAGTGTCGTGCCCCACTAAAGGGAAGGCTACCATTGCTTCACCTAATCAAGCTAAAGCCCAAGTCCATGCCAAGAGGATGCCCAAGCAAAAGCAGGTTTCTCAGAAACCCAAGAACTCAATCTTGGTGGCCAAAAACAAGTTTGCCTATCAACCCAAGGCAAGGTGACCTCAAGGAAGTTTGTCCTCATGCTACATGTTGAAATGCAATGACCATGATAAAGTCATTGCAAATTTTGTGGGTGATAAGAAACATGATAAGAGAAGCATGAACATTTGGGTTCC
>CM039133.1:29394934-29426612 GCA_022036555.1 Microstegium vimineum | reverse complement strand
GCCCAAACTACCGGTGGCTGGTTTCCGGGTTTTGGGGCCCCAAAAAAACCTAGGCGGAGCTTCCGAGGAATCGGGGATACACTTTGGCAGAATCCTGGGGGTTTTGCGTCGAGGCAAAAACAACTCCTGGCAGGAAGCGGGGCCACCATTCAAATGGGGGGGAAAGATTTTTACTGGAGTTTTGGACTGCAATGCTTAGGCTAGGTAGTTCACTCATTGTATCTGGGTGGGTATTTTGGGAAATAGCCAAAGCCCCCTGATAAATAGAGGATGAAGGGGTATCCTCATCCAAACCCTCTTGAATCCAAATCTTTTGCCCCAACTCTCTTTTTTCTCTACCCTCTCTCTATTTTCATGAGATCCCAAAGGTTGATTTCACCAACCTCTGTAAGAATTTAAATTTTTGTTGCGAGGAATCAGGGGGCCGTAACCTCCGTAACCATGGGGGCTTCGCTTTCTTGTCGTGTCCCCTTTTTTGCTTGTGTTCTTCCGTTTTGCTTTTGCTCCTTTTTTTCCCGAATGATTTCTCTTTGTGGGGAGTAGCTCTTGCAAATCCGTTTGAACCAAGTTGTTCATATTCGTGAGGAGCATCTTTGCACCGAAGGAATTTTCCTCAAACCTCACGAGTGCGTAGATCGGGCGATTTCTTTGCAGCGTTCTTCGTTTTGCTCTCTTCTCCCCCAAATCCAAGTGTTCCCATTTATCCTCTCCAAATTGAGCGATGATTTCCTTGGGATAGCTCTCCAACTGTTCAAGGATCATGCCTACAAAGTTTGGTTGCAGTTGGAGTTCATTTGGTTGAGTTTTGGGAAGATTTGGCGAAGAGAAATCAGTTTTCGCGGGTTTTCTGCGCTCTGTTCGTCAGCGCCGGACCAGGCGTCAGACCACTTTGCACAGGCTCTGGACCATAGCTCATTGGTCCGGTGGTCTGCCCAAATTCCAGCAGAACAGCCCCTAGCACCGGACCATACCACCGGACCACTCTGCATAGTCCTGTGGTACCGTCGGACCACTTGTCCTGAGCTAGGGTGCTCACTGTGTGGCTGATTTTTTCTGTCGGACTACCCTCCGGACCACCCACCGGACCATAGCACCGGACCATAGCGAGTGGTCCTGTGGTCTGGCCGAAAATCTGCAGGGAAGCACCTAGCTCCGGACCATACCACCGGACCACTCTGCATAGTCCTGTGGTCACTGACTGAAGTAGTCCTGTGCTCGTTTCTCTCTCGTTCGAACTCCGAATCAAGTTCTGTTTATTGCGTTGGATTCGTATTCACATAAGGAACATGATTAGGTACTTTTGAGACCAGTTCTCATAAGTATTTTTGGGTGTTCTCTTGCCTCTTCTCTCTAGGGGTTGAGAGTACCGCTCTCGGTGTATTGGTTTCGAGTTCGTGGCTTCGATCGTTCTCCATCTTCTCCGACCGCTCGCTGCACCTTTAGGGGTCTTCCTAAGGTGTCCACCTACTTGTTAGGTCGTGTGCGAATCGGTTCTTCCGAGGTGAAGTTTTGGGTGTGATTTTGGGACAAGGGCCAAGTCTTTGAGTTGAATTTTATTTCGCTCCCATTCATCCCCCCCCCCTTCTGGTCGCCATTCTCGGTCCTTCAATTGGTATCAAATCCGGTTAAGCATCATTCCACCTTAAACTGTTCTTGATCCGCGAAAGCGACATGGAGCGAGGTGTTGGCAAACCTCCATTTTTCGATGGTACGAACTTCTCCTACTGGAAGGTACGCATGTCCGCCTATCTACAAGGAGTTGATTCGAACATATGGGAGATCTGTGAGAATGAGGGCTATCATGTTCTTGCGGATCGTGTTGACCAACTCCAAATCACTCAACACAACGTAAATAGTCGAGCACGGAGTACCCTCTTCTCGAGTTTGTCACTTCTTGAGTTTGAGCGAGTCTCGAATCTCACTATGGCGCGAGAGATCTGGCAAACACTTGTGTGATATCATGAGGGTAATCCTCAGATCAAGTCCAGACTCTTCGACACATACCATAGGGAGTACGAGAACTTCGTATAGTTGGCCGGCGAATCTATTGACGGGATGTTCACTCGCTTCCAATCTATCGTCAACAAGATGCGTGCTAATCGAGCCAACTTGCCCTATGATGATCATGAGATGGCTATCAAGCTTTTGCATGCTCTTGATCGGAGGGTGTGGGAGATGAAGGTGGCTGCCATTCAGGAGTCACCAGGCTATGATGCCCTGACCGTGGACGAGCTGTTCAGCAAGCTCAAGTCCTCGAAGATTGACAACCAGACCCGGGCCAAGCTTGAGAACCCATCGAACCCATCCATGGCGTTGGTTTCTGACCCGGCGGTGTGTCTTCTTCTTCCTCTAACCCTTCACACTCTTCGTTCGCTTTGTCCTTGATGTCTGTGACAGAGGAACAAGTGGAGGCGCTTGGAGATGATGAGCTAGCTTTGGTCATCACTAAGTTCTCACGGTTTCACAACAACCGTTTGAACCGACGACGTGGGGGCTCGGCCAAGGGGTGCTACCGTTGCGGTGATGAGGATCACTTCATCACAAACTGTCCCAAGAAAGCTATGGATGACTTCACCAAGCGCAAGGACAAGCGCGAGCACCGCTTCAAGGACAAGCACAAGGCCAAGGGCGGCTACAACCGAAGGTCCTCCATGAAGGTGATCGACAAGGTGAAGGCCAAGCACCAAGCCTTCCTCGCCTCCCTTAGCGACATCGATGCCTCCTCCGACGGGGGCTCTTCCTCAAGCGACGATGAGTCGAAGGGAAAGGTTGAGGACAAGCTCAACGACCTCTACTTCTACGCCGACGCCAAGCACGGTGGCTTTTGGACCATGGCGATTGAAGAAGGCAAGGTCGGGAAGCACAAGGATGGCCCCGACTACGACTACGACTCCGACACACCCAAGGTATCACCCACCATCGAATCCCTCTCTCTCGAACTTGAGTCGCTGAACGATACCTTGCTTAGTCAGGATGCTTTGCTCAAACGATACCTTTCAAAGCAAAGTACCTTAGCACGCTTCATGAGCTTGAGTTTGCTAAGGCACAAGTGGTGGTTACCGAGGAGGTAGAGTGTGATACTTGTGCCATCCACATGTCTGATCTTGTCACACTCCAGGAGAAGTATGGCACTCTACTTGAGGAGATTAGTGAGCTAAAGGCTAGGCCTAGCTTACTTGGTGCGTGCAAGTCTTGCTTAGGCTTGCGTTCTGAGCTGGCACAGAAGGATGCTAGGTTCGCTATGTTAGAGAAAGTCAACTCAGATAGCACTAGAGAGTCGGATCGGTTTGAGGCTTTGGAGCTTGAGATCGCGTCGTGCAGACACGACAAGATGCGCATCGAGGAAGAAAACACATACCTTCGGTCCATCTTGAGCTGGGTGTCTTGTCGAGAGCCACAGTTGGGGATGATGCTTAGCCAATGCAAAAGGGCTGGCAGCACGGGAGTAGGCTTTGCTGTAGGTGGGAAGGACGATAGCTTGTTCGGTAAGATCGGTGAGTGCAGTGGTTTGAGCGAGAGTGAGAAACCCACCACAACACCCAAGCTTACCAAGATCACTCCACCTAAGCCTACCAACCCCTTTGAGTTTCCTATGAGAGATGGTGTGTTTGAAGAGCCACCCAAAACCACTCCATAGAAGCAAGTGTGGATTGCCAAACCGAACCATCTTCGCAACCCACTTGATACACTGCCAGACATCTCTAGTGATCCCCTTCCTAAGAAAGCTAGAGCCACCCAACCCAACAAGAGAGTGCCTACCAAGAGTGTGGTGAGGTACCATTGTGAGTATTGTGAGCGGGATGGGCACTTGGCTAAGTTTTGCTTTAGGAGGAAGAGAGATGATCGGAGCAGGTTGAGTTGAACAACCGGGACATGTACCACCCACGAGTTGGGATGTGTGAACCGGAAGTTCAGAGGCGCACTTCTAGGCCTAGAGGTACAATGCCTCAAGGTGCTAGGCCTCAGGAGGCGAGACCACATGGTGGTCGTGCCCGGCGGGGGTACCGGTCGTGATCCATATGACTACGGGCCTCGTGGCGGTGGCTTTACTCCACCCTTCTTTAGCAGACCATGTTTTCCCTATCGTGGTGATCGCTATCCTCCTGTGGGGCAGGAGATGATTGGTTTTTCTCCTAACCCATTCTTTGGGCAAGTGGGACAACACTGGTATCCTTCATAGTTTACTAACCCCAGTGTTGGTCCGTTTGCTCACCCTATGTCTTTTTATTGATGTAGGAAGGAGGACTGGAGGAGACTTGGCTTGTGGATTCCGGATGTTCACGTCATATGACCGGAAGTGCCAAGTGGTTCTCCAGCCTCGACCCCGTGCGCCACATCGAGTACATCACTTTCGGGGACAAGAGTAAAGGTAAGGTTGTCTCCCGGGGGTCCATCCGAGTCAATTCGTCTTTTGTCCTCAAGGATGTTGCTTTGGTTGCGAATTTGCATTTTAATCTTCTCTCGGTTTCGCAACTCCTTGAAGACGGTTTTGAAGTGAGCTTTAAGCCAAACTTGTCTCGGATTTTGGACTCTCGTGGTGAGCTTGTTTGCCGGATTTTACCCTTCGGGAAGGTTTTTCGTGCGGATTTTTCTATCTCTTCCGGACCTTCTTGTTGTCTTCTCGCTGGCTCTTCTTCTGAGCTTTGGAAGTGGCATAGGAGATTGGGACATTTGAGTTTTGACTTGCTTGCAAGGCTTAGCTCAATGGACCTTATCCAAGGATTGCCAAAGCTAAAGTTCGAGAAGGATTTGGTTTGTCATCCTTGCAGACATGGCAAGGTGGTTGCTGCTTCCCATCCTCCCGTAACTCAAATTATGACCTCACAACCCGGCGAGCTCTTACACATGGACATAGTTGGTCCAGCTCGGGTTAGGTCGGAAGGAGGGAAGTGGTATGTGGTTGTAGTCGTTGATGACTACTCGAGGTACTCTTGGGTGTTCTTTTTGGAGAGTAAGGATGAGGCTTTTATGCATGTGCGTGATCTGATTTTGAGATTGCAAAATGAGCTACCTAAGCATGCCATGAGAGCTATTCGCAGTGACAATGACACAGAATTTAAGAATGCTCAATTTGCATCTCTCTGCTCTTCTTTGGGTTTGGATCACCAATTTTCCTCTCCTTACACTCCCCAGCAGAACGGTGTTGTTGAGCGCAAGAATAGGACCCTTGTTGAGATGGCCAGGACGATGCTCGATGAGCATAGGACTCCTAGGCGGTATTGGGCCGAAGCACTCAGTTCTGCTTGCTATGTTTCCAATCACATTTTTCTCCGAGCTTTCAAGAAAAAGACCTCTTATGAGCTGCGATTTGGGAGACCACCCAAGGTATGTCACCTACGGGTGTTTGGGTGCAGGTGTTTCATCCTCAAAAAGGGCAGTAAGTTGGATAAATTTGAATCACGGTCTTCTGACGGTATCTTTCTTGGTTATTCTACTCACTCTCGTGCTTATCGTGCACTTAACCTAGAAACTAACCGAGTGATGGAGACTTGTGAGATTACATTCGATGAAACTATGCCCTGTGTTTCCACTGCTTTTGAGCTTGTAGGTGATGATGAGGTGAACACTAGCATTTTTGTGGAGGAGGAGCAGGATGATGCCGATTGGGGTGATCCCGAGCCAACTCCACTGGCTGCCCCCGTCGACCCTGCGACATCCGCTTCGGCTCACGGTCCCGATCCGACTACTTCCTCTACATGGGGGCCGTTCGAGTAGCTTCCTCAGTCGATGCCCGTTGCACCTGAGGGAGCTCCATCTGCTGTCGAGGGGGAGGCCACTTCGTCTAGGCAGGCTCCCGTCACATCCAGCGACAGCATCCGCTGGAAAACATCATCGGTGATATTGACCGTCGAGTCACACGGTCCAGGTCCTATATCTCTCACTTTGCTCATTCGTCTTTTGTCGCGTCTTTTGAGCCCCGAGATGTTGGACATGCTTTGATGGATCCGTATTGGGTTAATGCCATGCATGAGGAGTTAGAGAACTTTGAGCGAAACCGCGTTTGGGTCTTAGTGCCACCACCACCAAGTTGCCACCCTATAGGAACCAAGTGGGTTTTCAAAAACAAACAAAGTGAGGATGGGGTGGTAGTGCGTAACAAGGCTAGGTTGGTAGCGCAAGGCTTTTGTCAAAAGGAGGGGATAGACTATGAGGAAACCTTTGCTCCCGTAGCTCGTTTAGAAGCCATTAGAATCCTTCTAGCTTTTGCGGCTTCCAAGGGTTTTAAACTTTTTCAAATGGACGTTAAGAGTGCTTTCTTAAACGGTTACATAGAGGAGGAAGTTTATGTTAAACAACCTCCCGGTTTTGAAAATCCCAAGTTTCCAAACCATGTTTTTAAACTCCACAAAGCTTGTATGGTTTGAAACAAGCCCCTAGAGCATGGTATGATAGGTTGAAAACGTTTTTACTTGCTAAGGGTTTTAAAATGGGATCGGTAGATAAGACGCTGTTTCTCCTCAAGCAAGGCAAAGACACTCCCCTGTCCAAATTTACGTGGATGATATCATCTTTGGTGGTTCTTCTCATGCTCTTGTTGCCAAGTTTGCAGATCTTATGAGCAGGGAATTTGAGATGAGCATGATGGGAGAGTTGACTTTCTTTCTCGGGTTGCAAATCAAGCAAACCCAAGAAGGGACGTTTGTGCACCAAGGCAAGTACACAAAGGATATCTTGAAGAAGTTTGACATGGGCGAGGCAAAGCCCCTCTCCATGCCTATGTCAACTACTACTGCCTTGGATGCGGATGAGGAAGGATAAGCGGTGGACCAGACGGAGTACCGTAGCATGATCGGGTCGCTTCTGTACCTGACGGTGACCCGGCCGGACATTCAGTTCGCCGTCTTCTTGTGTGTGCGCTTTCAGACATCCCCACGGACTTCGCACAAGCAGGCGGTGAAACGCATCATGAGGTACTTGCGCTTCACTCCCGAATTTGGACTTTGGTTTTCCGCCTCCTCCTCTCTTGTGCTTTGTGGTTATTCTGATGCCGATTTAGCCGGTTGTCGTCTTGATCGGAAGTCCACTTCTGGGACTTGCCAGTTTCTCGGATCTTCTCTGGTGTCTTGGTCTTCTCGCAAACAGTCTAGCGTGGCACAGTTGATGTGCGAAGCTGAGTACGTTGCTGCGGCTAGCTGTTGTTCGCAGTTGCTTTGGATGATTGCGACTTTGAAGGATTTTGGTCTTGAGCTTACTAAAGTGCCTCTGCTTTGCGATAGCACGAGTGCCATTAGTGTAGCCAAAAATCCCGTGCTTCACTCTAAGACCAAGCACATTGATGTTCGATTTCATTTTCTGAGAGATCACTATGAGAAGGGCGACATTGACCTCCGGCATGTCGATACCCAAAACGAGCTTGCGGATATTCTCACAAAACCTCTTGTTCAAGCTGCATTTTCTCTCCTTCGGGGTGAGTTGGGTGTTTGCTTCCCCTTTTAGTTGAGGGAAGCTCTTTGTGCTTCATATTCTTTTGGTTCTTATTTGCCTCTTCTTTCTCTTTCTTTTAATTGGTGTCTTTTTAGTTGTTAATTGGTGTTATTGCTTTTTGCATCTCATTTGCATTTGTGACATAGTTCATTTTAAGCTTCATACCTATAGCCAATATAATGAATCTATGCTCTGTTTGAGGTGCTTTATGTGTCTATGGTGTTGCCTAACTTAGACTCTCTTTGATCGCTTGATATGCAATAGAGCTAAGTTAGAAAAGCTTTAAAACTGAATTTAATTCCCCATGTCACCTCTGAAATGGCACTAGCATGTGTAAGCTTTTGAAGATCCTTCTTGGCTGCCTTATCTATAGCTTGTAACTATGGCTCTTCATTGTTTCATTCACTTTCATTGAGCACCATGCTTAAAATTGAACTAAAATGAAATTGCTCTCTGTTTTGTGAATTGCAAAGATCGAGTTGGGTTTGCATTGTGAGAACTTCACCGTGTGTTCGAGACTGCTTCCCATATGGGTTGATACTTGAGCGGTGTCGTGTATGACCAAAACCGGTGTGTTAAGTCCTTTGACTTCGCCCGGTTGGTAAGCAGTGGCATCACTTTGCTTACAACCACTCGCATACAACTTAAATGTGCATAAAACTGAAATTTGGCTGCAAAACTCTGAAATTTGAAAAATTCATTCAGTTGGGTCATTGGCTTGTTGTATGAACTTTGCTAGGGATAGTTTTACTTGCTATACATGAGATTGCTTTGAGATAGGTCCTATCTTGTTTGCCATGTCTAGTTGTCTCTAGGAGGTGATACCCATTCCTTGCTCACACATGTAATGCTCTCTAAAATAGCTTCTAAAGTGATCTTTAGCTCAACCTAAGTCTTAGTTGGGCACGTAGAGCTTTTCCTATTCTCACAGGATCACATCACTTAGAGCATCCTTTCATTGTCTTTGCTCTATGTATGAAGCTTGTTGCACTCATTTTGCATATCATGGCATTTGTGGCCGGTTCTTGAGTTTTGAGCGTTGATGAGATTCATGTGTCAACAAGGGGGAGAGATGTGCGTGCATTTCACTCCATCTACACTTAAGGGGGAGAGTTGTGCATTGTGGGAAGAAAGCATGGGGGAGAGATATGTGTTGAAGGGGAAAATGTGACTCTTTTCATATGTGTTCAAGGGGAAAATGTGACTCTTTTCACCTTTTCTTGGTATCTTGTGTATGCTTTCGCCCAGGGGTAGCTTTTGCTAGATGTGTTGAGCCTTTGCCTCTTCTGGAGGGTCTAGTTTGTGTTTTGGCTCCGACTGGTTTCGATTGGCATTTTGAGCTTTATGCGCTTCAATTGGTATCTTTGAGCTTCTCTTGTTGCTTCTTTTGGTATTCTGAGTTTTGAGAGCTGTGATTGGTATCTTGCTTTGCTAGCGGTGTTGAGCCCGTTTTCTGCCTCTTCTTGAGGGCTAGTTTTGTTTTGCTTGGTTGCGTTGAGCCGTTGCCCATGTCTTTGGGAACCAAGTTTTGGATGGGTTTTGCTTCTCTCAAGTGACCCCGTTTTGGCTTTCTTAGCTTTTGGTCATTTGGAGAGCTTTACCTTGTTGGCTCAAATCTGAAATGCACTTGTGTTGACAATGCACTCATCAAGGGGGAGATTGAGAACACATGGTAGATAAGTACCCATGAATGTTCAGTTTTGATGATGAGTGATTGACCAACACATGAGTGTTTCAGTTTGAGCGTTTACTTCTAACCTCTTTGCCAAAGAAAATGTGTGCCTGTCTATCGGCTTGTGGTGTGCAGGAACTATGTCTAGTGACAGTGGTCAATGGCGTGGAGAAGGTCGAGTAGAGGCTTGCCGTGTCGATGGACTGAGAGCGGTGAAGGGCGGAAGCGGGGCTCGGACTGAGGGACCATGGGCGCCGGCGGACTAGCTGTGGTGGCTAGTGCCTGGCATCGGCGAGTGTGAGAAGACATGGAGGTAGACCGAGTCGACCGAGTCAAGACGGCGGACGAGCGGGTCGAGCAGAGGCTCATGGGACTCGGAGTCCGACTGGGCGAGGACAAGGTGGCTCGAGTCGAGTGGTTTGGTGGTTTGGGCCTCAAAACCATAGGAGGACGGTTTCCGAGTTTGGGCCTCAAAACTCGGGGTTCGGTAGTTGAGCCCAAAGCTACCGGTGGCGGGTTTCCTGGGTTTGGGCCTCAAAACCTAGGCGGAGCTTCCGAGGAAGCGGGGATGGCACGTGGTGGAATCCTGGAGGTTGCGTCGAGGCGACGGCAACTCCTGGCAGGAAGCGGGGCCGTCCATTCAAATCAAGGGAGATTTTTACCGGAGCTTGGATTGCAATGCTTAGGCTAGGTAGTTCACTCATTGTATCTAGGAGGGTCTTTGGGAAATAGCCAAAGCCTCTGATAAATAGAGGATGAAGGGGTATCCTCATCCTATCTCTTGAACCCTAATCATTTGCCCCAACTCTCTCTCTACCCTCTCTCTAGTTCATGAGATCCCTAGGTTGATTTCATCAAACTCTATAAGAACTTGAGTTTGTTGCGAGGAATCGGAGGCCATAACCTCCGTAAGCCATGGTGGCTTCGCTTTCTTGATCGTGTCCCCGTTTTGCTTGTGTTCTTCGCGTTTTGCTTTTGCTCCCTCTTTTTCCCGAGATGATTTCTCTTTGTGGGGAGTAGCTCTTGCAAATCCGTTTGAACCAAGTTGTTCGTATTCATGAGGAGCATCTTTGCACCGAAGGAATTTTCCTCAAACGTCACGAGTGCGTAGATCAGGCGATTTCTTTGCAGCGTTCTTTGTTTTGCTCTCTTCTCCCCAAATCCAAGTGCTCCCATTTATCCTCTCCAAATTGAGCAATGATTTCCTCGGGATAGCTCTCCAACTGTTCAAGGATCATGCCTACAAAGGTTGGTTGCAGTTGGAGTTCATTTGGTTGAGTTTTGGGAAGATTTGGCGGAGTGAAATCGGTTTTCGCGGGTTTTCTACGCTCTGTTCGTCAGCGCCGGACCAGGCGTCGGACCACTTTGCACAGGCTCTGGACCATAGCTCATTGGTCTAGTGGTCTGCCCAAATTCCAGCAGAACAGCCCCTAGCACCGGACCATACCACCGGACCACTCTGCATAGTCCTGTGGTACTGTCGGACCACTTGTCCTGAGCTAGGGTGCTCACTGTGTGGCTGATTTTTTCCGTCAGACTACCCTCCGGACCACCACCGGACCATAGCACCGGACCATAGCGAGTGGTCCTGTGGTCTGGCCGAAAATCTGCAGGGAAGCACCTAGCTCCGGACCATACCACCGGACCACTCTGCATAGTCCTGTGGTCACTGACTGAAGTAGTCCTGTGCTCGTTTCTCTCTCGTCCGAACTCCGAATCAAGTTCTGTTTGTTGTGTTGGATTCGTATTCACGTAAGGAACATGATTAGGTACTTTTGAGACCAGTTCTCATAAGTATTTGTGGGTGTTCTCTTGCCTCTTCTCTCTAGGGGTTGAGAGTACCGCTCTCGGTGTATCGGTTTCGAGGTCGTGGCTTCGATCGTTCTCCATCTTCTCCGACCGCTCCGCTGCACCTTTAGGGATCTTCCTAAGGTGTCCACCTACTTGTTAGGTCATGTGCGAATCGGTTCTTCCAAGGTGAAGTTTTGGGTGTGATTTTGGGACAAGGGCCAAGTCTTTGAGTTGAATTTTATTTGGCTCCCATTCACCCCCCCTTTCTGGTCGCCGTTCTCGGTCCTTCACTCTCTTCTTCCCCGGTAGTGCTGCCCTTCGGGGGTGCTGCCATTGGAGTAAGTGTGGAGGATCTTCCTCCCTGCATCAAGCTCCGTTCAAGCCCGACCTTCTTCATCCTCTTCCCTCTATTTCAAAGGTAATAACATGAAACCCCAACTTGGGTCGATCTATGCAATGTACGGATTTTGAGATGGCATTCAGGTTGTTAGTAGTTGCATTATGTATGGTGATGTACCTCCAGTAGTTAGATTTTGTCAAAACTGAGATTCCATGGTTGATTGAAAAAGCATGCATAGGTGTTGTCTGCACCAGGGCAGCAGTGTCAGGCTCTGGGCAGCAGCACCCATGTATTTGCTTCTCCAATCAACCATAGACTCTCATTTTTGATCAAATCTCTCCGCTAGAGTTTCAGTGACTATTCTAAGTGCAGCAACTTAACACTCTCTCCTTTTAAATGCATAGATGGACGCCAGAGGATCAAGGGGTGGTGCAAGAGGAAAGGTGTCAAGGTCAAAGACTCGTACTCCCAGAACTGATGATGGCCTGAATCCCAGGCAAAGGATCATTCAAGTGGAGGAATTATAGAGGGCAGGGAGGACCATCATGGAGGGTGCTTTCCCTAACACACCTCCAGATCTTGGTTTCTTTGATGGCTCATATCTTATTGAGCATCCTGAGGAGGTGCTTGTCAGAGAGCCTCAGGACACCCATGCAAGGCCAAGGGTAAGCTATCAAAATCATTGGCGGTCTATCCAAGAGTAGAGGGCAATCTATCCTTATGATGTGCCAAAGGACATGGGTGTGGACTACAGGTTTTGGAATGTGTTTCATTCTGATTATTATTCTACTGTCCTCTTTCATGCTGCTAAACCCAAGATTACCAAGATGAAGTATGTAGATTGGGAGCACTTGGAGAATAAGAAAGACCCTATTTTTGATAGAGTCATTGATCAGTGAAAGCAGCTTTGCATGTATCATTGGATGGGATTCCAGAATGGCTAGAACATAGAGATCATCCACCAGTTCTATTCCACTTACTATCTTGACAGAGAGAACATGGTGATGCCCTGGATGACAGAGGGCACTATGTGACTTTTGCTCGCCTTATTGGCTTTGGAGAGGAGGACAGAGAGTGCTCCAACATTCATGATTAGAGAGGGCTGACAAATGAGGAGATCTCTCAGCTTTACATTGAGCCTCAGTATGCAGATGGTCTGGTGAAGGGTTTGAGGAGTAAGTATTACATCTTGAACAATCTCTTCAGGACCACACTTTATCCCAAGGTGGGATCATCTTCCAACCTCTATAACACATCCAAGAATGTGCTAAGAAGGATGAGAGGTGGACCACCACCCTTTTCAGTTGCACGCTTTCTATGGGATGAGATATGCATTGCAGCTGAGGATGCTAGAAAGGGACTCCCTATGCCCCCTACCTCATGTTCATAATTGAGATGGTGACTGGCCGGATCTACAACAAGGACATAGTCCATGAGCCTTATAGAGCAGAGAAGCCAATTCACTCCACAGCTATTCAGGAGGTGGATACTCCTCCCAGGGACAGCACCAGGGCAGCAGCTCCAGATCACCCTGAGTCCTCCAAAGCAGTAGCTACTAGAGGCAAGAAGAAGGGTAAGCTTGGTAGGTGTTGACACAAAAAACGTCGGATCTGCGAACACCTCGGGCTTATACCCGAAATTTCGATATCCAAGGTGTGCCAGTTGATTTGGCCAGCTAATCGACAAGGACGATAACTAGAACAACGATGAACAAGACGACAACGGTGCGCCCGGATGTCAAGGCTCAGATTGCTCAAAACGCGGAACTCGCAAGGTTGACTGAGATCGTGTAGATGCAGCCCGTCGAGACTTCATAAGACCTCGTAGATAAACTATAGCTAATGCGATAAAAGTAGATGCTAAAAAGTAGATGAAAATAATAGATGTATTTGATTGATTGTCTCTCTTTTCATGCAAGCCCTAGGTACATATTTATACTCCGGCAGGAGGAGTTGTACACAGACATGACTCATACCTAAACAAAACTCCTACTTTTAATGAAATAAACGACTCGTGCAAGAGTCGGACTCAAACTAATATAATAATACTGGTATAAAATCACCAGTTTCCTTATCTATTTTCTTTGCGATGACACCTTCCATCGGCAGATCTCTTTCCATCTACCACCTAACCCTAATGCCATCGGCAACATTTGTTGACATCAATCCCGTCATCCTGCATCCATTAGCATACTCAGATCGGCAACCTTCCCATCGACAAGCAAACTTCTTCCTCTGATGCTTTTCGTCATCGGCAACCTCCTTTGTTTCCATCAGTGGTTGACTAGTACCATTTCGACGCTAATAAAAAGAAATGACCATCTCTTTACCGATCAGCATATTTAGATCATATTGACACATCCAAAAACGACGTCAACACATGCCCCCCAATTTCGGAGTATGATATATATCATGCGCCAAAATTTCTTCTACTGTAATCTTTCCCTCCAAAATGCTCATACCATCATTTCGATTACCGCGCGCTATCATTGTAAATTACCAACAACCCCTGCAACTGTAGTGCCAACAGCGATAATTCCTCAATCAGCGTGCAAATTCATCGCGATACCCTTCCATATTCCTGCTCAGTTAAAAAGGAAAACTCAAAAACACCCTTTAACCTAGGCCTATAAAGCCCACTGTCCGCTCTCCCTTTACATCCTGAGCTCATACTTTCATCTCCTATTTCATCGGCATTCCCGAAGAACACTCCAACAACACAAATCGGCGGCCTCTTCTTCCATCAGAAGGCTCAAAATCTTGTAAGAACTCCTTCGTTCTGATGGCGATCAACTTCAACGCTCCTGCGGTAACTTTCTTTTCCTGTTTCATACTTTGCGGTTCCCTCTCTCTGCGTTGTTTCTTGATTTCTTTTCCTCCCCTTTATTTCACTTCTCGAATCTAGGAAATGCGCAACAGAATAGTGATCCCCACTCATCAAGCACACCTCTGTTGTTTGGGTCCAATGGGAAATGTCGATCCAACCAACCTCATCAACGAGGAAACCAACTGCGTCCCTTTTACATCCGAATACTTCGATCTAGGGTTATGGACAGACACCTTTCGCTCCTGGCCCAAACCCACCAAAGGGTGGAAGAACTGGTATCTCCGGATAGCTAGGTCACAACAACTCTATTGGTCAGAACGCAACATAGATCAATGCATCAGATTATCTATTGCCGATATGGCCAAGAATGAAAATATGATGATTGCTGCTTCTTATTTCTGGTCCGATACAATGAACGCATTTCTATTTAGACATGGACCAGCCGCCCCCACACTTGCCGATGTACACATGCTTACCGGCCTCGATGTTTCTTCTGCCGATCCTACCACTCTTTTCCGCAGGAAGTCCGAACGTCGGGTAAGCACACGTAATATCGGTGGTTGGACCGGATAGATCCAAGAGTATCAGAAGACTGGATCGGTAGGCCCAAGGGAGCATGTCATCTTCCTAAACATGTGGTTGGAGAAGTTCATTTTCTGTGACAGAACAGTCGAACCCACCAACATGTATCTTCCCGCAGCAGAGCTTTTGGCTGATGGAGGATTTCCCCTTGGCCGATACCTCCTTGGCTCAGTTTATCACCTCCTACACCAGATATCGGGAAAATTACTACTAGGCGAGCCCATCGGCAACCTTGGAGACCCCTAGTGGTTCATCAACTTGTGGTTGAACGCCCACATGCATAAATGTCTTCAATTTGATCTGTTTAGCCAGCAGTTCCCAAGAGATATATCTAAAGACTATGTATTTGATGATAATGAATTAGCAACCCGTTCCCCACTCAATTTTGGGGAAGCCATAATAGTGCTACCAGGAACCGATGCCAACGAAGATCAATTTGGCATGTTCTTTCAGAGGCTATACTGCAGAATTCCTACTGCAGAACGAGTCTGGTGGCCTTATGTTGATGAAGATAACCGATTTCCACTATCCTTCAACCTTACCGATGGGAATATACCACAAAACGAAGGAATCATGAAGGCTACCCTCATTCCCCGGGCTATTCCAATTAACATCTTTGGGACCGGGAAGAACATTCATCCATCATATGAATTCTATTATCCATCGGCAGCAGTAAGACAATTAGCATTTGGTCAATTGCCGATCAAACTCAGCTATGTCAATGTGATAAAACCAAGAGAGGTCATCTCCAGTGCTATGGATTGGAATAAAATTGTCACTCTCTCTCCTCCTGCCGATGTAGCCAACATCGATTTATCCTCTTGGCCGTCGACATCCTTTATCACTGAGTCATACAAACCTGGTGGCAAGAGTGGATGAAGGACCAAGAATGGCGACCAGAGGGGGGGTGGTGAATGGGAGCCTCAAATTTCTCTCGAAATATTCGGGCCACTCTTCCCAAAAGCCAAACCCAGTTGACGGGTGCTCAACCTCCCCCTCGCGTTGCTCGGGGGATTCAGACAAAAATGGAAAAAAGAGAGCTCACCGACAGTGGAGAAAAACTCAGCGGAAACCCCAAAACATAGGTTCTCAACCCCTAAGGGAAAGAGACAAGAACCTAGGAAAAACAGGCGAAAACAGCAACCGTCGGACTACTCTGTCAAGACCACCGGACCAATGGAAGTGGTCCGGTGCACAGCGAAGCACCACCGGACTAGTCCGACGCCCACTTTGGAAAGTCCAGAGCTCACCGCAAAAAAACATGAAGTAAGTGCCTAGGCTCCAGACACCTAGTCCAACGCTCACCATCGGACTATTGGAAGTGGTCCGATGCACACACTCGCCATAAAGCAAAAACCACAGCAAGCACCCTACCTCCGGACACCTTGTCCGACGCTCACCGTCGGACTAACGGGCCTGGTCCGACGCGTGAGTGAAACTCTCAGCAGAGCCACTGGACTACTTGCAATGGTCTGGTGCTCACAAGCTGGGTGGTCCGATGCCCACAGACAGAAAACTGTTCCCCACGAAAATGAACTTCTCTTCGCCAAATCTTCCCAAACCTCAACCAAATGATCACCAACTGCAACCAAACTTTGTAGGCATGATCCTAGTGCAGTTGGGGAGCTATCCCGAAGAAATCATCGCTCAATTTGGAGAGGATAAACGGGAACACTCAGATTTGGGGAGAAGAGAGCAAAACGAAGAACGCCACAAAGAAATCGCCCGATCTATGCACTCATGAGGTTTGAGGGGAATTCCTTTGGTGCAAAGGAGCTCCTCATGATTGCCAACAACTTGGTTCAAGTCGATTTTGCAAAGCTACTCTCAACAAAGAGAAATCGTCTCGGGAAAAAGAGAGAGCAAAAGCAAAACGGGAAGA
Organism: Microstegium vimineum; assembly: GCA_022036555.1. Lineage (NCBI taxonomy): Eukaryota > Viridiplantae > Streptophyta > Magnoliopsida > Poales > Poaceae > Microstegium > Microstegium vimineum. The sequence goes on along the minus strand of CM039133.1, from coordinate 29,410,094 downwards.
ACACAGGCAAACCGGGGACACAATCACAAAATCGAAGCCACCATGGCTTACGGAGGTTACGGCCTCCGATTCCTCGCAACAATCACAAGTTCTTACACCGGTGACACGGTGGATCTCAAGCAAGAAGAAGCTAGGGAAGGGAAAACCTAGGAATAGGTGGGAGAGAGAGTAATGCAAGAGATGAGGATGAGGATACCCTTCATCCTCTATTTAACGGAGCTTTGGCTATTTCCCAAGGACCCCCAAGATACAAGACCGAATTACCTAGCCCTAAGACATTGTAATCCAAGTCGGTAACTCCCAGCCACTCATTTGAATGGACGGCCCTGCTTCCTGCCGGGAGTTGCCGTCGCCTCAACGCAACCTCCAGGATTCCGCCACGTGCCATCCTCGCTTCCTCTGAAGCTCCGCCTAGGTTTTGAGGCCCAAACCCAGGAAACCTGCCATCGGTAGCTTTGGGCTCAACTACCGAACCCCGAGTTTTGCGGCCCAAACTCAGAAACCGACGCGGATGGTTTTGAGGCCCAAACCACTCGATGCGAGCCACCTTGTCTTCGCCCAGTCGGACTCCGAGTCCCCTGAGCCTCCGCTCGACTCGCGCGTCCACCGTCTTGACTCGGCCGACTCGGTCTACCTCCATGTCTTCTCGCACTCGCCGATGCCAAGTACTAGCCACCACAGCTAGTCCGCCGGCGCCCATGGTCCCTCAGTCCGAGCCCCGCTTCTGCCCTTCACCGCTCTCAGTCCATCGACACGGCAAGCTCTACTCGACCTTCTCCACGCCATTGACCACTTTCACTAGGCATAGCACCTACACACCACAAACCGATAGACAAGCACATGTTTCTGCTTTCGCAGAGGTTAGGGTAAGCCACTCAAACTGAAACACTCACGTCTTGATCAATCACTCATCATCAAAGCTAAACATACATGGGTACTTATTCACCATGTGTTCGCAGTGGAAGGATCAACTATTCGCTGCATCATCACACTACTATCGGCACCTGATTGACGCCGATCACATTATACCTGATGATGCGGTAAGTTTATTTCCGATACTATTTTTCGTTAACTTTTCAAATGCATCGGTAACTAACCCTCTGTCAACAGGTTAATGATTTGATCCCGAAAAAGAGCAAGAGCGGCAAACATTTTAACCTACGATCGATGAACCCTACATCGATAATCGGCAGCAAAGCCCCTTCGTTGGCTGCCCTCATGCATCGCAAAGCAGTTCCTAAGGTCACCATCAGATCTAAACCATTGCCAACCGATGATGCTGCCGCTGCTGCCGCCACCTTGGCGCAAGCTTTCACGGTAACAAGTTTTCATTTATCCGTGTCAATCACAACATTTTTAATCAACAATTTTTACTCAATCTGCATCAAATTCTCTTCTGCAGCAGACAAGTTCATCGGCAGCCGTTCCAAACGTACAAACTTCTACGGCCCAGCCTACCGATGCCCCCCAAGTGCAACAGCCAAAACGCCAAGGCTCATCAAGTACCGTTCCCCGACCGAAACACCCAAAGTTGTCAGCTCCAAGCACATCACCAGCTGCATCTCCTCAAGCTCCTGCCGATACACCAACACCAGAGCCAGCATCGGCACCCATCCCTGACCAATCAACAGCCGAAATTCCTAACCAAGAAACACTACCATCACCACAGAGACCGGCCGCAACAATAGAAACAACACTGGCATCGGCATCAGTACCATCATCAACTATCCCTCCTACCGAGGCAAGTTCATCGGCAACATTTGTCGATCAAGACACAATTACGCCAACTACTCTGCCAAGTCCAAGGCGGGAGATCGCTCTCAAGCAGGTAAACCAAATACTTATTATAACTCGCCAGATACAAGTTTACAGCCGACAAATCTTAATCCTTCTCTTTTTAGGCTCAAGATTCTCCCAACAGTCTATTCTCCTTCGCTATCAACTTGCCAGACGAAGATGATGAAGACGAAAGTTCCGCTCCAGCCTCAGGCATCATATCGACAGAAATAAAGAAGAAGAAGCTGAATTCCAACATATTGTTCATATTGCAAATGAAAAAGAAGAAGCTCAATTGTTGTCATCTTTACATACAATAGGGTACATTGAGTTTGATGATCTTTGTGAGCTTAGCTATTTGCAGAATAAACTAATTGGTAGATTTGAATTGCCATGTTCTTCTAATGTTAGTTTCCATGCTATTGGAAAATATAATTGTAAAGAGGAGTATATGGTACATCGAATTTACATTTGCTCAGTTCTGCAATCTTCTTTTATTGTGAAAAGATGTGATCAATTAGAGGTACGCATTAATTATAAACATGCCATGTCGAGCTTCTCTAGTTTTATTATGAAGAAACAGGATAACAAACAAGAAAGGGAGCCTGGTTTGCTTTTACCTACACCACATTCTCCAACAGTAGTCAAACCGAGGACGGTTTGCTGTCAAGAAAGGGAGAATGATGAGGACATCACCGGCTTAGATATGACCATGCCAACCACTTCTATACCAAAGGTGAAACCATTCTATATGAGGTTTATCATTGTTACATTTGATGAATGGGTGCTGCACTATGAAGTGTGTATGTTTTCATTTTCAGAATTGCTTACATGGATCAAGGAAGGGTTAGATTGCATATGGAAAGCATGGATGGTCAATGAAGTTGATTGGGGACCAAATCCAAGTGTTCCTAACGTTCTCCACCAGGCCACCACGTCATATTGGATCCAAGGAAACAAAGAGTCCAAGTCCAACACGTTTTGGAAAGTTCAATTCGGACTGCAGAAGAGTCCAAACTTGCGACGGTTGCCACGACTTCATACGGCCACTTCTATACCAAAGGTGAAACCATTCTATATGAGGTTTATCATTGTTACATTTTATGAATGGGTGCTGCACTATGAAGTGTGTATGTTTTCATTTTCAGAATTGCTTACATGGATCAAGGAAGGGTTAGATTGCATATGGAAAGCATGGATGGTCAATGAAGTTGATTGGGGACCAAATCCAAGTGTTCCTAACGTTCTCCACCAGGCCACCACGTCATATTGGATCCAAGGAAACAAAGAGTCCAAGTCCAACACGTTTTGGAAAGTTCAATTCGGACTGCAGAAGAGTCCAAACTTGCGACGGTTGCCACGACTTCATACGGACTCCGATTGGGACGTTATAGGACTTTTTGGAAAGCTTATTAAGTCTACTTTCCAATGGGTCCGGACTCATACCTATATCCTATCAGATGCGTGCGCAGTAGACAATTTAATACCGAGATCTTTTCTGCCAACGGTGCTGCGTCACCCTATTTTGGGCCGATGGCCCGTGTATCAACTTGAGTCCATTAGGGACTCATCCTAGGGTTGTAGGACGACACCAGGACCCTTGTGGTCGTCCTCCCTCCTCCTTATATCCCCCTAGAGCCGCCACAAACAGATTGGGTTTTGTTTAGATGAAAGTTTAGCTGCTGCTACTTCCTTGTAGACGCGTGTGTCGACTAGACCATCCGTTCTACTTGATTCGGAACCCCACCTTCATGTGTATCACATCTGATCCTTCATCTCTTATTTGCAATTGAGTGCTTGTTCTACTTGTTCTTGCTTGTTCTTCGATTGCTTGCAGGAATAACCCTAGTGGTTTGGTTGGTTGTGATCCGCAAGATCGTGAGCAACCGCTGGATTTGGTGTATCGATCGCTAAGGCGCAGCGTCCTTGGATGGTTGTAGTCGGATCGTGAACGTCTCTCCAGTCAAATCGTAGTTATCTATCTCCACCGAAAGATCGGGACACCCATACACTCATCACTGCCGATGACGACGCCAAGGAGATAGAGGAAGCGAACCAAATCCGCCTTTGCACGATTTTATCTATTCAATCTCTGTTGTAATCGACAAAATATGAACTTGATGCCCAATCACCTTGTAATATAACTTTAATGCTTTTTTCTACCGATGTCTTTGCACGATAACTTTGTCATCGGTATAGATATACCGCGTTATGCGTCTATCCAGATACTAGGATAATATTTCTTCAAATATTTACCATTAATCGCTCTGGAAAATGCAACTCCTTCGAGAGTCTCCAAAATATAAGTGTTGCCAGAAACAGACTGATTTATCCGAAAAGGACCTTCCCAATTAGGAGACCACTTCCCAAACTTCGAACTCTTGGTTCTAATCGGTAAAATCAGTTTCCATACTAAATCGCCATCAGCAAACTCTTTCACCTTCACTTTCTTGTTATACCACCTGGCAACCCTTTTCTTATTTTCCTCGATACTGACTAGAGCTCTTAACCGATGACCCGCTAGATCTTCTAACTCATCCTTCATAAGGATATCATACTCATCGGCTGCTAATTGGTCTTGGGAAGACAATCGCCTAGAACCATTTTTAATTTACCAAGGTAGAACAACATCGTGTTCGTACACCAACTGATATGGCGAAACTTTAGTAGCACCATGACATGCCATCCGATATGCCCATAAAGCTTCATTTAATACCGTATGCCACCTCCTAGGGTTCTCTTCAATTTTGCGCTTGATAAGCTTGATTATTCCCTTATTAGTTGCCTCAGCCTAACCATTAGCTTGAGCATAATAAGGAGAAGAATTCAACACCTTGAACCCCATACCGGTAGCAAATTCATCAAACTCCCCCGACGTAAACATGGTCCCTTGATCAGTTGTAATAGTCTGAGGAATTCCAAATCAGTAAACAATGTTCCTTCACACAAAATCTATCATGTTTGCCAATGTCACATTCTTCAAAGGATTGGCTTCAACCCACTTCATGAAATAATCTGTAGCAACGAGTATAAATTTATGCCCTTTGCTCGATGGTGGGTAAATTTAGCCGATGAGATCAATGGCCCATCCTCTAAATGGCCAAGGTTTGATGATAGGATTCATTGCCGATGCGGGTTCTCTCTGAACATTACCAAACTTTTGACAGTCTTGAGACCCTTTGAAATACTTAAAACAATCTTCAAGAATTGTCGGCCAGTAATATCCATTCCGCCTAATCATCCATTTCATCTTGAATGCCGATTGATGTGCTCCACATACTCCCTCATGAATTTCACCCATCAACATCTTTGATTCTTCTTCACTAAGACATCTGAGCAAAACTCCATCAATCGTTCGATAATATAATTCATCATCAAAGAGCATGTACTTGGTAGCCTGAAACCTCAACCGTCTTTCAACTTTCCTAGATGGATCTCTTAAGTAATCGGCAATCTCCCTTCTCCAATCATCGGAAATCATTACCGACATCATTATTTCTTGAATCAGCTGATATCCCGAGGCGTGTTGCGCTATCTGATTGGCTTCTTCATTATGCAACCTGGGAACATGTTCAAGACAGTATTCTTTAAATTCCTTTAATAACTGCAAGCACTTCTCATGATATGCAATTAAAATATTACTTTGGCACTCACATGTACCAATCAACTGATTGATTACTAACATAGAGTCACCAAAGACTTCAACGGCATCGGCATGCACTTCCCTAAGTAATTCCAACCCTTTCAGCAACGCCTGGTACTCAGCCTGATTGTTTGTTGAAGCAGCAACAATCGGCAATGAGATCTCATACTTCTGTCCTTGGGGTGAAACTAAAATAATGCCGATACCTGCTCCCTCCTTACACGTAGAACCGTCAAAGAACAAAGTCCAAGGAGCAATCTCTACGGAATTCACCATACCACAATGCTAAGTGACAAAATCAGCCATCACCTGTCCTTTAACTGCCTTAGTTGATTCATACCTCAGATGAAATTCTGACAGCGCCAAAATCCATTTGCCGATCCTCCCACTCAATATCGGCATCGACAGCATATACTTGACCACATCATCTTTGCATATGACAGTACACTCGGTCGATAGCAAATAATGCCTTAACTTAGTACAAGAGAAGTACAAACATAAACACAATTTCTCAATAGCCGAATACATGGTTTCAGCGTTCACCAGCTTTCTACTCAAATAATAAATCACACGTTCTTTCCCTTCAAATTCTTGAATCAAGACTGACCCGATAACGCCGACATCGGCAGACAAATATAATCTGAAGGGTTTCCCGTGTCGAGGTGGAATCAAAACTAGAGGATTCACTAGATACCTCTTAATTTCTTCCAAGGTCGATTGCTTCTCCTCTCTCCACACAAATTCCTGACCGGCTTTTAGCTTCAGCAATGGGCTAAAAGATTTAATATTTCCAGACAAATTACATATAAATCTTCTAATAAAATTAATCTTGCCGATCAAAGATTGCAACTCAGTCTTGTTTTTAGGAGCAACCACTTTGTTAATCGCATCAATGGATTTTCTACCGATCTCTATACCCCTTTGATGCACCATGAACCCTAGGAATTGACCTGCCGATACGCCAAACTCGCACTTATTTGGATTCATCTTTAGCCCATGCTCCCTTGTGCACTCCAGAATCCTCCGTAGATCGGCAAGATGCTTCTCAAAGTCCCCGGACTTAACCACCACATCGTCAATATAGATTTCGACCAATGTGTCGATGTACTTATGAAAAATAAAATTCATCGCTCTTTGATAAGTAGCATCGGCGTTCGTCAACACAAAAGTCATTACGACCCACTCAAACAAACCAACATGACCTGGACACCTAAAAGCAGTTTTGGATATATCTTCTTCAGCCATGAATATTTGATTATATCCAGGATTACCATCCATAAAACTGATAATTTTATGTCTAGCAGAAGCATCAACTAGTAGATCGGCCACGGGCATTGGATAGCCATCCATTGGCATAGCTTTATTAAGATTCCTGAAATCAATACAAACACGAGGTTTTCCATTCTTCTTATATACAGGAACCACATTAGAAATTCATTCAGCATATCGGCATTGCCGAATAAACCCAGCTTCGATTAACTTTGTAATCTCAGCTTTAATATTTGGTAACACAGTAGGGTTGCACCGGCGTGCTGGCTGCCGATGTGGTTGAAAACCCGACTTGATAGGTAACCAATGTTCAACTATCGATCGGTCTAGACCAGGCATTTCTATATAATCCCAAGCAAAACAATCTTTATATTCTTTTAATAAATCACTCAACTGTTGCTTACATTGGGAATCTAACTTAGCACTAATAAAAGTTGGCCTAGGCTTGCTACCGTCGCCGATGTCTATTTCCAGTAAATCATCGGCTGATGTGAACCCCTGCCCAAGTTTTCCATCATCGGTGAACTGATCCATTAAACCTCTTCTTCAGAACCGACTGCTTGGATCGGTGTAATTCGGTAATTGGCCACCTTGAGGAACTCTGTACCCCAAGCTTCACCCGATATGCACTTGGTATGCTCATAGGTTTCCGATTCTGCCGATGCAACAATTGATGGGGCTTCACTTCGGATGACTTCAATCCTATCCCCGACCCATTGCATGAGGCTTTGATGCATCGTGGAAAGAATACATCAATTAGCATGGATCCAATCCCTTCCCAGGAGCAAGTTGTAGGTACCTTTACCGCTGATCACAAAAAACGTCGTCGGCAAAGTTTTGCTGCCGATAGTTAACTCTACGCACACTGCTCCCGTAGCCGGTGACACATTCCCATAGTCTGTCTTGACTAGATCTTGGTCACCTTTTCCATGCTTCCTGAACATGACATACGGCATTATATTAATCGACGCCCCACCATCGACTAACATCTTCGACACCGGTTGCCCATCGACTTTGCCCTTGACAAACAAAGCTCTCAGATGTTGCCTTTCATCATTGGCAGGCTTTTCAAAGACAGCTGCCATTGGATCCAGAACTAATTGTGCCATCTCAGCAGCTTCTTCTTCAGCATCAATGGGTGCCATAAATTCCATCGGCAACATAACAACCATATTGATTTCTGCCGATGGACTCCTCTCCTGGCGTTTTGGCCTCCACTCCCAAACTGGAGATTCTCCCTTCGAAGGATTCTCACCATAACACAAATCGTTCTGGCGTTCACGCTGAATCCTCCTCCTCTGAGTTTTCGTCAAAGCCTTAGGACACCATTGAGGAAGCTTAGTTTTACAAACATGTTGATACTATTTTTCATTGCTGGTATTTGCACCACTCCTTATGTTTGGATCCCTAGAGAATATTTCTTCATCGGGCACCCTTGCGTTAGCCTTCTCTTCGAACTCGTCTTGACGGATACGCTTGCCAAGCCTGTCATGCACACTGAGCTTGCCCCCCAGCCGATCATGTACTGATCCCTTTCCTCTGATCGGCCTAGCATAGCTTGATCTCTGACCTTCAAAGCGAGACTTCTTTTCTGACCGATCGACAGGATAGTACCCATTGCATTCATGACAATTATCGGCAGTGGGCAGCTTGATGCCTTCTTCCCAACAATGGACAAAGAAGGGGCACTTCCAATGATCATTATGTCGATACCACTCTTGGCGTCTCTCTTCTTTCCACTGCCGATGTTGTTCTTGCGAACGTTCATATTCTTGTTGCGGTCTTCTATGCGTGATCATAACACCATATGACGCACGTCTCTGAGGCCTCCTGGAGCCGTTGTTTTCATCGGCAGTTCTTTTACCTTCTCTTTCATCGGCAAGCTTCTTCCCCTTTACATCATGCATAGCTATTTGATGCTCAAGATCTACCGATGCATTTTTCCTGGCCACTTCCGATGTCAGTACCTTGACTTTCCCGCTAGTTTCCACCATATTATTTGGAAACGGATGCTGGTCAATTTTCATCGGCTTTTGAGCTTTAGAATTTTCAAACTTGATTCGCCCAGACTCAATTTCTGACTGCAACTGCTGCCTAAAGACTTTGCAATCATTGGTACTATGTGAAGTTGCAGCATGCCACTTGCAATATCTGATTCTTCTAAGCTCTTCTGCCGATGGAATTACCTGATTAGGCGATAGCTTAATACGCCCTTCTTGAAGCAACAGGTCAAATATCCTATTGGCCTTGGTGATGTCAAAGGTGAACCTTTCAGCTTCTTTCTGGCTGAATGGATAAGATATCGTCTTCTTGTCTTTCACCCATTCAGCAACACCGATGTTTGGTTCTTCATCTGACTCAGAATCCTCTTCTTGCTCAATGAAGGACACCTTCTTATTCCAAGTTTTTCTGGGCTCGAAATCTTTAACTTCCTAATCGGCAACCCTTTGCACGAGATGGCTCAAACTCTCAAACTCTTGGGATGCATATTTATCTCTAATATGTGGTAGCAACCCCTGGAAAGCCAAATCCGCCAATTGTCGATCATCAAGCACCAAACTGTAGCACTTGTTCTTCCCGTCTCGCAATCTTTTCACAAAGCTTTCCACCGATTCGTCACTGCGCTGTTTCATCTTGACTAAATCGGTAATCCTCTTCTCATGTATGCCAGAGAAGAAGTATTTGTGAAACTGCTTTTCCAGATCGGCCCAAGTAACCACAGAATTTGGAGGAAGCGAGATGAACCATCTAAACGTTGATCCAGATAAAGACGATGAGAACAATCTTACCCTTAGTTCATCTCTGATGGCTGCCTCTCCACATTGGATAATGAAGCGGTTGATGTGCTCCATTGTTGACGTGTCATCTTGGCAAGAAAACTTCATGAAATCTGGCACCTTGTACCGATTCGGGAGAGGGATCAAGTCATATGCCTGAGGGTACGGCGTTCGATAATAGTACGTATTGACCTTAGGCTTGATACCGAACTGCTCTTTCATCACTTCGGCAATTTTATCGGCCCAGTACGCATCTTGATCCTGCCGATGGATCGACTAGATATTAACTGGCTAGACTGATTGATACTCCCCTTCTTGCCTTTGTGGCAAATAAGTTGATCCGATTGGCACAGGCGCAACACCACCTTGCTGAATATTATGCACCGGTTGATTTGCCGATGTATAACCTTGGGAACCCACTGGGGCATACTGCGGCATGATATTCATCGGTCGGTATACCGATGTTTCATTCTGAGTGTTCGCCGAGTAATGGTACTGTTGCGCTCCCGCTACTTGATGTCCAGGTTGCACCACCTGTTGTTGAATTGGACCAGTCCACCCAGGATTATAAGTCATCGACATGTGATTTGCCGATAATTGATAGTTACCCGGTGCCTGTTGCTCCTGCATCCTGGAGTAATCAACAAATTGGCCTCCTTGGTGCACTGATACCCTAGTTTGAGGATTCGTCATCATCATGGGATGGTTTACAATGGCCAAATCTTGTTGCATCGGCAAAGAACTTGCCGATGGTTGCCCGTAAGGCACTTTGGGTATCGCCATCTAAAGATTTCCTAGCGGCAACTGCACATTCGGAGAAGACGTAGCATAATGTACTATCAGGCTCATCGGCTGTGCCAATATTGCCGATTCCATAGAGGCCTTTCCCACTGCACTATTGCCTTGGATTAATTTAGCATCGGCAGATGAATCCGGAGGCATACCGTATCCCCACCAGTTAGCGGGAGTTGGCTGACTCTGGACCACATGTCCTGACATTGCCGATGCCACCGGATCGGTGTTCAACCGAACGACGCTTGCAGGGCTCGATCTTGGTGGTGTAGCTTCATCGGTAGAAGGATTCACAGGTTGGAAAGATATCACTGGAGCCACCGATGAAGTAATGGCAGATGCCGATCCAGGTTGATGATACGCTAGACCAACATACTTAGGTGCCTGTCCTTCTTTGAAAGATTGCATGACAGCATTGTACACAGTATTGGACAACACATTGGAATGGCTAATCAACGCCTGATTTAACGCAGAATTAACCATATCTTGCAATTTACCAGGACTGACATCGAAGGTGACCTGACGCGGCAACGGCGGATCTTGCTTCTGGACAGCGTCGCCACTCCTGTTTAGGCTGAAGGACTTCAGATATAGTTTCTTGTACTCCTCCATAGCCTGCTCCATAGCTTGCTTCTAATCATCTTTCAGATCTGCTTCGGAGACTTCAATGACATTCCTTGGATTGACGTCAGTAGAATCACCCATGATCATGATCAAGAGATGTATCTAGGGTCCCACTGGGTGTGCCAAAAGAGGTGTCGACACAAAAAGCGCCGGATCTGCGAACACCTCGGGCTTATACTCGAAATTTCGATATCCAAGGTGTGTCAGTCGATTTGACCAGTTAATCGAAAAGGAAGATAACTAGAACAACGATGAACGAGACGACGGCGATGAGCCCGGACGTCAAGGCTCAGATTGCTCAAAACGCGGAACTCGCAAGGTTGACTGAGATCGTGTAGATGCAGCCCGTCGAGACTTCATAAGAACTCGTAGATAAACTATAGCTAATGCGATAAAAGTAGATGCTAAAAAAGTAGATGAAAATAATAGATGTATTTGATTGATTGTCTCTCTTTTCATGCAAGCCCTAGGTACATATTTATACTCCAGCAGAAGGAGTTGTACACAGACACGACTCATACATAAACAAAACTCCTACTTTTAAGGAAATAAATGACTCGTGCAAGAGTCGGACTCAAACAATATAATAATACTGGTATAAAATCACCAGTTTCCTTATCTATTTTCTTTGCGATGACATCTTCCATCGGTAGATCTCTTTCCATCTACCACCTAACCCTAATGCCATCGACAACATTTGTTGATGTCAATCCCGTAATCCTGCATCCATTAGCATACTCAGATCGACAACCTTCCCATCGGCAAGCAATCTTCTTCTTCCTCTGATGCTTTTCGTCATTGGCAACCTCCTTTGTTTCCATCAGTGGTTGACTAGTAGTATTTCGACGCCGATAAAAAGCAATGACCATCTCTTTACCAATCAGCATATTTAGATCATATTGACACGTCCAAAAATGGCGTCAATAGTAGGATTCTAAAGATCTTTTCTGGCATTTGTTATGCCAATGACCATGCTTACCAGACCAGGCTTGAGATCAGGCAGCTCAGACAGGAGCAAGGCCTCAGACAGATCCCTCCACCTACACCTCCACCAAAGCTCAGTGAGGAGTCCACCTATGATGAGGACGATGATGATGAGGAGGAGGATGATCATGATGAGGAGGAGATCCAGCAGCCACAGACTCGTTGATGCAGCAAGCGTGCATCAGCTCCTAGTGTTCACTTCACAACCCTGATGATGATGAGGAAGAGGAAGATGAAGATGAACAAGATGATGATGATGACCAAATGGATGAGGACAGCGACTAGCTTGTTCTCTTTTCGCTTTGTTCTTTTCCTCTTTTTGGTGATTTGTTGCCAAAGGGGGAGAATTACTAAGTGAAGGGGGTACAACATCTTCGACGGTCATGGAGGAGCAGCTGCTAGAGTTATCTTTTGTTTTTATTTTTTGTGAGATGAGAGAGCAACATAAAACTATTTTATTGTAATATTTCCACTTAAGTACTTTATTTGTGTCATTTGTGGACATGTACTCTCTCATATATATCATGCTTGTCTTAGTATGCATTTAGTTTATATTTATATTGTGTTGTGTGGTCGTGTCTCAGCTTCCGTAGGCTTGCTGTCTGCAGCTAGGCTGGCAGTGCCGGGCTACTCAACAGCAAGCCCTCTAATTGTGTCTTGACACAGGTTTGTACCTACACGTATATTCTTGTGACATTTGTTTCAGCACCCCACAGCAGCCATGGATGTAGGGGAGCCCCATTTCACTCCAATGTGTGGATCTTGGCTTTTCATGCCAAGTTTGGAAATTCAAATTCCCATTCACACATTTAGGGGGAGCTCCGACACCCATGACTTGCACTATCTTAGATTATTATTCACTTTTGTAAGTTCTAAGTGTGTTGTCATCAATCACCAAAAAGGGGGAGATTGAAAGTGCAATCAAGCCCTAAGTGAGTTTTGGTGACATGACAACATATTTAGGAGACTAATGAGACTTTACAAGTATGACAAGCAGGTTAAATTTAAGGAGGTTGATGAACAGGTTGACGGACCCCTCCAATTACAAAAGTGCATGGCAACAAGCTCGAAGAGTTTAAATTCATTTTATACTTTGAAATTGAGTTAGGTATGTCGTACTATAAAGAGGGATTCAACACGCATGCCAACAAGTGAACCAAATGTTATATCTATCCAAATATCATACACCTCCACAGACATAGTGGGCAAAATAGCCAGCTATTCAGAGATCATCTTCTAGCTGTTTCTGCCAGGCCGGCACTGCCCGGCACTGCCGCGACTTGTTCTACCCGTTGGATAGTGAAGGGGTATTTCTTACCCCCTTACTCACCCCCAACGGCTAGTTCTGTCATTCTCACTCTCTAACTTCGCAAGAACAGAAAAGAAGCTCTCTTCTAGCTCTCCCCTTCTCCCTTGGTGCTCAACCACTCTCCTCCATTGATTTTTAATCAACCTTTAAGAGATTGAGCCTCCAAGCTTGAGAAGAAGCTTCTCCCTTGGATCTTCAACTCCTACAAGCATTTGGTTTGCGTGGTGGCCGGCGGGTTGAGTTCTTTACTCTTGGAGCTTTGCTCCTAGATGGCTAGAGGTTTCCCTTAAGCTTGCCTCCTTCGTGTGGCAGCCTAGGGAAGTTTGTATCACCCAACTATTGCTAATACATTCCTCTCATCTCAAGAGTTCATTCTCTTGACTTGAGATAGAGGAAAGAGCTAGCCTTTGTGGTGAGCTTGATCCTTGTGTGGTGCACCTCAACAACGTGGACGTAAGCAAGCCTTGGTGGCGAGCTGAACCACGGGACAAATCTTGCGTCCCCTTGTGATTGTCTTTATACTTTGATATACATTGTTTGCAAGGTGATTTATAGGGTTTGGACTCGATCTACTCGGTGGGTGTGTTGCTACCACTTTCAGGTGGTGCTAGAGGTTCCATACACCTCTAGGAAGGTTTCTATTCAAGCACAATTTCCATTCTATCTTTACATTTTGAATTGTACTCAGATTTGTTTGGTGACCAGCAGTGCTGCCCCTGAGAGCAGCAGTGCCGGCCACCCCGACAGTGTCGGACCCGTGCTGACAGAAAGTTGCTAAGTGTTTTAAACAGGCCTATTCACCCCCCCCCCTCTAGGCTAATTAGGTCCTTACAGAGGCGATGGGATAGATCAGTAGGAGATGAAACTCCTACCGGACCGCTCCATCATGTTGTATTGAGGCCCTACCTTTTAAGAACTTATATTACACACGTGGTGAAATACAAAGACTAGACAGGATTGTCACCACCTACTAGCTACCACAAACAATCCGTGCCATAAGCAGTTTACAAAGGCAAGATCTAGTCTAGAGACCAACTCTACACTATTCTTACTACTTTAACCCTAAATTAAGGCTAAAGCACTCTACTTAAAGTAAAGTGATGAACAAGCACGAAAAGATGTATAATAGCTATGCCAGAATTAAAAGATCAAATACTATAAATAACTCAGATGTATCACTTACTTGTGTATAACTTACAAGAGGATCGCATCCACCGAGGTACGGCGAGAAGACGCCAAACAGGCCCGGCTCTCCTCCAGACTCTCCTCACTCTCTTCCATCTAGCATAGCACTACAGCAGAGCTTCGCTAAAGCTACTAGAGAGTGGTTTCCTCCAATGTGTCATGCTTACAAGTGAAGGCCTAGGGGGTATTTATAGGTAGAGGTGGAGTAGGGGCTACTGATCTAGTGCCACATCAGCAATCTAGGAGAGCTCCATCAAGCACCGTAGGATCAAACCATCTTTGCAACCACCTTAAATCAATGGTAGGGATGCTTCTGGTGCATGGAGGCATGTAGAGAAGCCGTGGGAGCCTTGGGGAGCCCTAGAAAGTACTTAGGGCCATTGGCCGATGCCCCTATTACTCCATGGTTAGGGGGCCCTATCACTCCTTCTAGAAGGGGTCCCCAATGGTTAGGGGCCAAGTTGGAAGGTCGTAGCCCCCATAGGCATATCAGCCGACCACCCCTAGGGGTCCTGGTCCTACCTGCACCTTCTAGAAGGTGGCCCCATGTGTTATGGAGCTTGGTTGAGTCTTCTGAGGTTTTTGTCACGTCGATTCCTTTGTTGTGGGCCCATGGATCCTTATGCACTTGATCTGGAGCATTGAATGAAAGCACAAGCTCTATCCAAGGGTTGAAATGGTTTTGGCATGGATCATGCTAACTTGGCTAGCCATAAGGGTCAAAAACCATATCAGCCGATTAGAGTTTGGATCCTTTGAAGCCAGGCTTCCTTGTGGGAGCTCCTGGACGTGCCAGGAGTC
>CM039133.1:29189552-29380317 GCA_022036555.1 Microstegium vimineum | reverse complement strand
TGCTAAGAAAGTACCCTGAGCATTTTGTGATCAACATTAGGAAAGGTGGGGCTTGAGCACTGAGTTTGTCTCTTTGGTCTCGCTACAATCTTGATAATTTCTCAAACACTACTCCAAGGGTGTTGTTGTATAGCTTAGAGTATTCTTTTGCTACCTTTGTAAAAAGATAGTTAGAGGGTAAAAGGATTTGAGCTTTTATTTTCCTTTGCATTTTGGTCGATACATCTGTTGTGAAGAATATTCCCTCGGCAAATTGACAAAACAGAGTTTAATGATTAGTATTGATTTAGCCTTGTTATTACTTTGGGGGCCAACTTGTTGATGTGTTTGTGTGTTGCCCGAAGGTATCAGCATTGTACTCCCTCTGTCCAACGCTGGACGGTGCATTTTACATTGGAAAAGAATTCTACAATGAACTCCTATAGCAGAAGCAATCATACTCCAAACATATACGATGGATGTTGTGCATCTAAAAAATAGATAGCACATGTAGGATGGTAGTCATGGTGTCATTTTAGTCAAAACCACGTTTTCTAAGAGAGGCGACCCCTTTTGTGATAACTAAGAGAGATGAGCGTCCTGTTCGGGTGATCATTTTGGTGGCTGATAAGCTGGCTGATGCTGTTTTTGACTATTTTGTTGTGGGAGAAAAACACTGTTTTAGTGGCGGATAAGCTAAGCGAATAGGACGGTGATTTTTTTTCCTTTGAAAATCCATGTGGAGAGACTCGCTTCCATACTTCAGTTCCCTATGGAAGTTGGTCCATGACATACTGGCAAGCCAACAATCTACTAAGCACTCTCACTCGGTTCTTGAGCCCTAGGACTGGCCAGTCTCAATGGCTATTTCATAGCACTATTTTCAAGAGTGACACGTCAGCTTTAAATACCAAGATTAGTGAATGAAACTTATCCTCTCACTGCATAGTTTCCATCTCATGGTTTCACAGAAAAATCATAGCATTAAAACAGTAGATGGCATTGTGATCGGATGTGTCATGTTTTTTTTAGTCCCGTATAAAATTTGCTTGCAACAACCTGTACTAAAGAATTGGGAGCCACAACAGATCAGGGAAGAAAGCTTTGGATGAAACGAATTGTGCCTTAGTGCATGTTTCACCCGCTTTCCAAGACATTGGAAACACCGCGCAAACGTTTCATCCTGATGAAACGATGATCTCCTCTTTCTTCATAATTACATCGCCATGTCATCAAATTTGCTGATTTGGCATCTTGTTTAATGTCTTGAAACCCCATGAAATGTCCATTGAGACTGGCTTAATCACAGATTTTATCCCCAAATCAAAAAACTTTGGGCTCTCATGTGTAGAGTCACCATGGGATTTGCGGTGTATCCCCAATCTAGGGAGCAAAAACCAAACCAAAAAATGTCAGATTGTATTCAAAATCAAATCCACACATCCGTAGTCGGCCAAGGACGAAAGGGCGTGAGGTGGGTGCATTTTATTAAAAAGTTAAAACCGGCTAGGCTGATGCTGACGGAGGAGGGCAGGGGGCAGCAAATGAACGGGAGGCAATCACGCAAGGCAGGGGC
The DNA here is from genome assembly GCA_022036555.1 of Microstegium vimineum. Taxonomy (NCBI): domain Eukaryota; kingdom Viridiplantae; phylum Streptophyta; class Magnoliopsida; order Poales; family Poaceae; genus Microstegium; species Microstegium vimineum. The sequence continues at coordinate 29,378,762 of CM039133.1, read as the reverse complement.
ACCCCCGCTAGCGCTAGGCCTCACCAGTCACCACATAAATGGGCAGCCCGTGCATCGCATCCCTCCTGCTGCGTGCTGGCTGCTGGACTGCACTGGTCTGCCTCTGCTCTGCCCGACGCGAATAAATGGTCTGCCTCTGCATCGCATCCTTCCTCTACCATTCCAGTCTGCACACCCTGCCACAAAGATGGCTTCGTGACGAGGACATCACCACGCTGGACACGTCTACGTCATCGTCTTTTCCAATTTGCAACTCATCTCCAACTCAGCTGCCACGTCGACTTCAAGGTTGTTTCGGAGTCCAGGACCAATAAGAAGTAAAACAGACGCCCAGGATGCATACAGACTCCGTTTTCGATGATTCACCCACGGATGGAAAGATAATTTCATAAGGAAACCAATGGCGTTGGTTTGACGTCTAAATTCCTTCAAGTCATCGGGACACGTCGAAATAAGTCAGCGTCCAGAATATGTTCCGGTGCTGCGTCACCTATTTTGGGCCAATTTGGCCATGTATCGCGAGTCGGGCCTTAAGCCCATGTTGGGGGCGCCTCCCCCTGGTTGCCACCAACCCTAGGAAGTCTCTCTCTTATATTACACGTAGCTGCCATTGAGACTCGGGTTTTGTTTTAGAGTTTAGTTTTCGATCGAGAAACTGAATCATTCATTGTAACTGTGTCGATTAGTCCTTTTACAGTGATCCAGGGCCCCTCGTTCTTGATCTCCTCCACTGTGTCGATTAGTCCTTTGGAACCGAGTTCTTAAACCCTCTATTGATATTCGCATCATTCATATTTACAATTTTAGATTGCGTGTTTATACCTTCTTGCTTGTGTTCTTCGATTCGCTTGCAGGAAAAGCCTTATTGGCGAGGTCAATCAAGTTGTGTTGGTTGATAACCAACGGAGTAGTGGTATAACGGTTCCAGGGTTCGAATCATGTCTGATTTGAAGCTGGATCGTCAACATCGAGACCTCCACCAATCGAATTTATCGAGTACCTCACGGAAGATTGGGTTACTCCTCATCACTTCCTGTTCCTCATCACCAGGGCCGCCCATCCCTCTCCTCCTGCTGCTCCTCTTCCTCCTCCACTTCTCCGTCCTCGCCACATCAGCTCCTCTAGCCTCATCACAACTGGTACGACTCCCTCCTTCGCCGCCGCCCCCCACCGCCCAGATCTGCTTTGACTTCTTCCAACGATCACTTTTGATCGGTAGTACCGGTGCTGCACTAGTAGTACCGGTACCGCTTCGGGGCTGAGCATCTTAAGGTCTATCTGTTCCCCTCTCTCACTGATTTTCACTCATTCATTCACTTCCCACACACCTAGAGACGAAAAAGAGCACTCCAAGCTTGACTCACCCCCTTCTCTCTCCCTCTTGCTCTAGAACTTCGAATCTTTCTAGCTTAGAGCAAGAGAAGCGAGATTAGAGAGCGGGGAACTTCGATCTTCGATTTGAGCACTTGGATCCCTCTTCTTGCTAGCCGGATTTGTGTCTTTTTCTCTTGGGTTCTTGGAACCCTAGCCGGCTAGGTGTTCTTCGTGGTTGCCCGTGTTGCTCCATTTGTGAGGGCACCCCGAAGTGTTTGTACTCACCCTTTGATTCTTAGTGGAAACCTCGGGCTAACCTTTGTGGTTGCTTTGAGAGAGGCAAGGAGGTGGAAGAGACTCTGACCTTTGTGGTCACCTCAACAACGGGGATGTAGGTGCTCCTTGTGTGGAGACCGAACCTCAGATTAAATCCCGTGTCTCGTGTGCTCTTTACTATTTCATATTATTGTGCTATCACTTGTTGTTCGTGTTCTTCGTGTTCTTCCTCTCTCTCTCTCTCTCTCTTTCTCTCTCTCTTGTTCTTAGGGTTGGAGAGGTTGATCTACGATTTGGTGAAGAAGCAAGGTAAGGGGAGTCCATCTACTACCTCTACATCACCTAAGGATAGTAAGGAATTAGCAGATCTAAAATCTAAGTTGAATTTCATCGTGATTTCTTAGTTCTTGTAGGAACCAAGTCCTACCGGAAGTAGCACCGGTAGTACCGGTCTCTCACTGGTAGTACTGGTAGTACTAATTCCTGCATCAAGTTTTTTGAGTTTCAGGTTTTTAGAATTGCCTATTCACCCCCCCCCTTTAGGCCAATTAGGTCCTTTCAATTGGTATCAAAGCAAGGTTCCTCTCTCATACGCTTCACCGCGTGAGGAAACAGAATTGGTCAAGATGGATGAAGCCGCAATAAGTCAACTACTCGAGCAACTCACTGCCAAGATCACAGTCAAAATGCAAGAGCAACAACAAGCGCAAATGAACAAGATGCAAGAAGAACTTGACAAGATGAAGGAGGTCTTGAGCAAGAAAGTTGAAGATGCGGCAAGTATGAATGAGAAAGAGGCACAAGGTGGTGGAAATGAAGAAAAGTCACCCAAGGGATTTGCTAGAATTCAATACGATTATTCATCTTCAAGCAAAGGCCCCAATACTCATCTACCTATCATCAACCCCGGCAAGCCTCCTGTGTTTGATGGAGTTAGATACACCGATTGGTCTCATAGGATGAAGCTACATCTTATTGCCGTAAGATGTTGGGAAGTGGTGGATGTTGGTGTAAGGATTCTGGAAGAAGGAAGTGAGATGACATCGGAGGATTACATGGAGATGCAATTCAATGCTACAGCGGCAACCTTGATATTGCAATGCCTTACTCCGGAAGATAACAACAAGGTTAATGGGCTAGAGAGTGCAAAGCTCATTTGGGATAATTTGAAGGTATCGTATGAAGGAGAAAAGAGTGTAAGAGTGGGAATGATTGAACTATTGCAAGGAATTATTGAGAACTTCACTTGGAATGAAGATGAAACCACCCAAGAGATGTTTGATAGATTCATGACATTGGTCAATAGAATAAGAGCTCTTGGTTCAAATCGATGGGATGACAATTCCGCCGCAAGGAAATTGTGTCGAGTGTATAGAAAGAAGAACTCTATACTTGCCTCCGTTATAATGGAGAGAGACAACTACGATACAATAACTCCTCAAGAGATGCTTGCAAAGTTGAAGCATCATGAAGTGCTAGATGATGAAGCTAAGCAAGTTGTGGGACAAAAGAAGAGTGTTTCTCTCAAGGCTTGTCAAGATAGTGGCTCTAGCCGATGCACCAAAAGGCATGAAAATGAAGATAGTAGTGACAATGAAGAAGATCAAGACCTTGATGAAGAACAAGCCTTATTAGTGAGAAACTTCAAGAGGTTCTTATTGAAAAAGAAAGAGAAGATGAGAAGTGGTGGTAGAAGCAAGCCTTACAAGAAGAGATTTTTCTATAGTTGTGGGGATGATGATCATTTCATTGTTGATTGTCCAAAAGAGAAGAAGAAGAAGCAATGGAACAATAATGACAAAGATAGGAAGTTCAAGGGCAAGAAAAGAGGTGAAGCTCATCTTGGTGAAGGATGGGAATCAAGTGATGAAAGCGATGATGACACTCAAGAGAAGAAGAAGGGTGTTGCCAACATAGCATTGCAAGAATCTTCTTCACCCATCATCCACAACAAGGCTTCATCAACTTCGCTCTTCACAAACTTGTCCTCCCCACCTAGACTCTTCGCCAACCTCATCGACAATGATCATCACACTCCTACTTGCCTCATGGCAAAGGGAGATAAGGTACCACCTAACTCTCCCTCCCACTCTAGTGATGAGGATGATAGTGATGATGAGAATGATGAGGAATATGCCATGAAAATCATTAAAACTTATGGAAAGGCCGCGACATCTAAAATCTTGAAGTTAATCTATAAAATTGAGAAGCGTGAGACATGAATTGAGTCGCAAGGTGAATTGCTCCTAGCGGAAAGGAAGAAGAACCAAGGACTTGAGGCATGTCTTGCAAAGGAAAAGGGGAAAGTTGAGAAATTAGGTGTAGAATTATCTTTGACCAAGGACTCTTATGAGCGCTTGTCTAAGGAGCATTCTTCGCTTAATAACTCTTTAGCTAATCTCAAGAATGAACATAGTTTGGTCCAAGAAAGCCTTACAAGCTTGACAAGCAAATATCATGAACTTGAACTAAACTATGGCACTCTTTGGAATAGCACTTCCTCTTCTTCTAAGGAGTCCGATGATTCTAAAGCTTCAACTAGCAATGGTTGTAAAAGATGTTATAAAGTTGATATAAATGCTTGTGCAACTAACCTTGTTGAGTTAGAGAAGAAGCACAAGGAGATTCATAGGTTGAACACGATTGTGAAGAATGGTTGCAAGTGCAAGGATAAGCAACTATCAACCACCTACAAGGGCTCAAGACACCCCTCCATCAAGGATGGCATTGGCTAAAATAGGTATGATGGAAAGGCCAATGGAAGGCAAATGATCAATGGAGTGTCTTGTGTCAAGTACAACAAGAGTGTTCCACTCAATGACCTTCTCAACAAGGTCAACAATGTTGTCACTCCTCCTACCCCACAAGCTACCAACAAGAGCAACAAGAAGAAGCAAGAGGAGGTGCCCAAGCAACAAGTGCCTATCTCACGAAGCTATGCTAGTGACTATATGTGTTGTTGGGGCAAGGATGGCAAGATTGTTGTGAAGTATGTTGGTGCCCTCAAGAAGAGGCAAATCATGAGGAGTGTTTGGGCCAAATCTTATATGACTAACCCCCAAGGACCCAATTCTATTTGGGTACCTAAAACAAAGGCTTAACTTGTCTTGTAGGAATACCTCTCTGGTGGAAAGAGTTGGGTGATTGATAGTGGTTGCACAAATCATATGACCGGAGAGAAGAACATGTTCACCTCCTTTCAATCAAGTCAAGATTCAAGTGAAAGGATTGTGTTTGGTGACAATGGTAAAGGTGAAATACTTGGATTGGGTAAAATTGCTATCTCAAATGATAATTATATTTCCAATGTATTACTTGTAGATTCGTTGGGATACAATTTGTTGTCCATGTCACAACTTTGTGAAATGGGCTACAATTGTCTCTTCACGGATAAGGGTGTGGAAGTCCTTAGAAGGAAGGATTCCTCTATTGCTTTTACGGGTCAATTAAAGGGCAAACTCTATTTAGTTGATTTCTCATCTAATAGAGTGGAGTCCGAGACTTGTTTAATGGAAAAATCTAGCATGGGTTGGTTATGGCATCGCCGACTTGCCCATGTTGGGATGAGGAACTTGGCCAACCTTCAAAAGGGTGAACACATTCTTGGACTAACAAATATTTCTTTTGAGAAAGATCGAATTTGTAGTGCATGTCAAGCAGGCAAACAAGTTGGAGCTAAGCATCCCGCCAAGAACGTTGTGTCAACAATTCGACCTCTAGAGTTACTCCACATGGACTTATTTGGTCCCAATTCTTACATAAGCATTGGAGGTAACAAATATGGCTTTGTAATTGTTGATGATTATTCTCGCTTCACTTGGGTGTTTTTCTTGAGAGATAAAGGTGAAACCCAAGGAATCTTTAAGAAGTTTGCAAGAAGAGCTCAAAATGAGTTTGATGTAAAGATCAAGAAAGTGAGAAGCGACAATGGAACGGAGTTCAAGAACACCAAAATAGAAGAGTTCCTTGATGATGAAGGGATCAAGCATGCGTTTTCGGTTCCCTACACTCCCCAACAAAATGGGGTTGTAGAGAGGAAGAACCGGACGCTCATAGAAGCCGCAAGAGCAATGTTGGATGAATACAAGACTCCGGAGAAAGATTATTGGGCGGAGGCAGTCAACACGACGTGCCATGCTATCAATCGCCTATATCTTCACAAGATTTTGAAGAAGACCGCCTACGAGCTCCTTACTGGTAACAAGCCTAAGGTGCATTACTTTCAAGTTTTTGGATGCAAGTGTTTCATACTTAATAAGAAATCCAAAAGCTCAAAGTTTGCACCAAAGGTAGATGAAGGTTTCTTACTTGGTTATGGTACTAACGAACATGGATATCGTGTTTTCAACAAGACCTCTGGTCAAGTTGAAATAGCGATAGACGTGACTTTTGATGAAACAGACGGCTCTCAAAAGGAGCAAGTCAATGTTGACATATTAGGTAAAGAAGAACCTTCTCATCAAGCTATAAAGAAGCTTGCTACCGGTGAAGTAAGACCCGTTGAAGATGATGAAGATGCACAAGTACAAGTCACTCATGACCCAAGCATGCATCATGGGTCACCCAATTCCCATGGTGATGACTCTACAACAAAAAGTGGGCATGAAGCAAGAGATCATTCAACTCAAGATCCACCACAAGTTAATGATGACAATCAAGACAATGATCAAGATAGAAGCCCAAGACAAGATCATGATTCATAAGTCAATCAAAATGATGGTAGTGAAGATGAAAGTCCAATACAAAGAAGAACTCAAGTGCCTCACCCAAGAGTACCGCAAGCAATCCAATGGGATCATCCCGTTGACAACATTCTTGGAAGCATTCAAAGAGGAGTCACTACAAGATCAAGGCTAGCAACCTTTTGTGAGCACTACTCTTTCGTGTCTCCAAAAGAGCCTCAACGAATTGATGAAGCACATGAGGATGAATATTGGACGATGGCCATGCAAGAGGAGTTGAACAACTTCACACGGAATGAAGTCTGGTCCTTAGTGGAAAGGCCCAAGCAAAATGTGATTGGAGCCAAATGGGTCTTCCGCAACAAGCAAGATGAGCATGGCGTGGTCACAAGAAACAAGGCACGGTTGGTGGCTCAAGGATATACTCAAATTGAAGGTTTGGATTTTGGGGAGACTTATGCACCAGTGGCTAGTCTAGAGTCAATAAGGATCATGTTAGCCTTTGCCACTCATCATGACTTCAAGTTGCATCAAATGGATGTCAAGAGTGTATTCCTCAATGGCCCCATATCCGAAGAAGTGTATGTGGAGCAATCACCAGGTTTTGAAGATCCCCAGTATCCTAACCACGTCTACAAGCTCAAGAAGGTACTCTATGGGCTCAAGCAAGCCCCTAGAGCTTGGTATGATTGTCTAAGGGATTTCCTACTCAACCAAGGGTTTGAGATAGGAAAAGCCAATCTCACTCTATTTACTCGCAAAGTCCATAATGATATCTTTATTTGCCAAATATATGTCGATGACATAATATTTGGTAGTACTAATGTGACCTTTTGTGAGGAATTTAGTAGGATTATGACTAATAGGTTCAAGATGACCATGATGGGGGAGTTGAAGTTCTTTCTTGGATTTCAAATCAAGCAACTCAAGGAAGGTACCTTCATTTGTCAAACAAAGTACACCTACGACATGATGAAGAAGTTTGACATGGAAAAAGCCAAACCCGTCAAGACTCCAATGCCAACAACCGGACATCTTGACCTTGACCAAAATGGTAAGGCCGTTGATCAAAAGGTATATCACTCCATGATTGGATCCCTCATTTACCTTTGTGATCTAGGCCCGATATTATGCTTAGTGTGTGCATGTGTGCAAGATTTCAAGCTAATCCAAAAGAATGCCATTTGATGGCTATTAAGAGAATTTTGAGATACTTTGTACAAACTCCTAATCTTGGCTTGTGGTATCCTAAGGGCTCCACTTTTGATTTACTTGGCTATTCCGATTCGGACTATGCCGGTTGCAAGGTAACTCGACAGAGCACTACCGGGACTTGCCAATTTCTTGGTCGGTCTTTGGTGTCTTGGAGCTCTAAAAAGCAAAATAGTGTTTCCTTGTCCACCGCGGAAGCCGAGTATGTGGCGGCCAACCCTTGTTGTGCCCAACTACTTTGGATGAAGCAAACCCTAAAAGACTTTGGTTGTGAGATAAACAAGATTCCCCTTTTGTGTGACAATGAGAGTGCCATTAAGTTGGCAAACAACCCCGTTCACCATTCTCGCACAAAGCACATAGATATTCGGCATCACTTTTTGAGACACCACGAAGCCAAAGGAGATATCGCTTTGCATCATGTGAGCACCGAAAATCAACTAGCCGATATCTTCACAAAGCCTCTCGATGAGTCAAGATTTTGTGCTTTGAGGAGTGAACTAACTATCATTGACTCTCTTAATGTGGTTTGATGTCTTGCACACCTTTGTTTGATCTAGATTGGATAAAATGCCTTTGAAAATTTATGTGGAGCTTTCAAAACCTATTTTCTCCTTCTCAAGCTTGTCCATTGTTATGCAATGTTGTACTGAAATCTGGAAAAGCTTGGGATGTTAGTAGCTCTTCATAAAGGTTCATCTCTCAGTGCTCAGCAGTTTTCTCTGTTCTACCGGTTGTACCGGTTGTTGACCGGTAGTACCGGTGCTCCATCGGTAGTACTGATCCGGAGTCGGTACTACTGGTGAGCTAGTCGGGGGGCGAGGGACTTGTTTTACCGCGTGGGCCCAACTTCTTTGGGCCTTATCTTTTCACTGTGTCTCTTTCCCCCACCCGCCCGACCCTATCCACAGTGCCTGCCCCCTCTCTCCTGTGTTCCTGCTCGGAAGGACCGGTGGCGGCTCCCTCCCTCCCCACCCGATCTTCCTCCTCCCTCCATCCTCTCCAAATCCCTTTGGTGGAAAGTTCCCTCCGGCCACGATGATTCGTTTGGTGGTGGTGATTGCAAGGAGGCTCCCCATTGCTTGGATTCGGTCTCTTCTCCTCGAGTAGCAAGGTACAAGGTGCTTAATGCCCAATCTCTCAATGTACTTTGTTCTAGGACGATTCCTCGCTCGTGCTTAGTCCAATAGGGGTTCTCATGGTAGTAGAATGTCTTTTGTGCGTTTGGTTTGCTCGCTTTGGCGATTCTTGGGGGGGTTGTGCTCACGCACAGTGGGTTGGTACTACCGGTCTCTGACCGGTACTACCGGTCCCTGTGCAGGGCCACCTCCCCATGTCTCGCCATCTCGAGCAAGCCTCGCCGCTTCGCTACATGTTCTAAAATCTTATATACCCTCTTTTGTTGGTTCTGTAGCATGGAAAGTCACTGGAGGAACCTGATGATGACCCATAGGGTTCGCTGTCTGATCTTTCGATGAGAGATGGTGGATAACTCGATTGGTGAATGGAGATGACGTTCATGGCTCGACTACAACCGTCCACGGACGCTGCGCCTTAGCAACTGATACACCAACCCCGAGGGTTGTCGCGATCTTGCGGCGTGAAAACCAGCCACTAGGGCTCCCGTCCTGCAAGCAATCGAAGAACCAGCAAGAACAAGATGAACAAGCACTCAATTGCAAGATGAATATGAAGGTTTTAATCTGAGAACACAATATGGTGAGGTTCTAATGATAATCAGACGGACGATTGATCCAACACGCACGCTAAAAGGCGGTAGCAATGGCTAACTCGACGAAAGAAAACCTAAACTGTTTGTGGCGGCTCTAAAGACTTATAAGGAGTTAGGAGGACGACCACAAGGGTGTTGGGGCCATTCTCCAACCCTAGGACGCGTCCCTAATGGACCCAACTTGATACATGGGTCATTAGCCCAAATTAAGGTGACGCAGCACCGATGGACAGAAAAGGACTCGATACAAAAACGACTACTCTGGATGTGTCCGATAAGATATAGCCTTGGTTCTGGATCCGTTGGAAAGTAGACTTGATAAGATTTCCAAAAAGTGCAAGAACGTCCCAATCGGAGTCCGTATGAAGTCGTGGAATCCATCACAAGTTGGTGCTGTCCTGCAGTCCAAATCCAGCTTGCGCCCATCCTGTGTCCCGCTGATCCTCTCCATTGTTCCTGAGCAAAACAAGAGTGCACGTGTCTCCATTGTCTAAATATAATGGACAAGAGTTTGAGAATGAACTTACTTGATGGTTGAGTTCACGTGCACGAGCACGAGTAATAGGACCAAGTGGTGCTGGAGATGGTGTTGGTGTGGTGTTGATGTCCTCATCATCCTCCCCTTCTTGCATTTGAGTCGTCCTCGACTCAAGCTCATCTTCCTCTCCCAAATATGGCTTCAAATCTGCAATGTTAAATGTGGGACTAATCCCAAAAGCTACAGGAAGATAAATCTTATATGCATTCTCATTAATACGTTTTAGTACTTTAAATGGTCCATCAGCTCTAGGCAACAATTTAGATTTTCTCAATTCAGGAAACCTATCCTTTCTCAAATGCAACCAAACCAAATCACCAGCTTCAAAAATCAATTGCTTTTGAAGGACCGAGAACGGCGACCAGAGGGGGGGGGGGTGAATGGGAGCCTCAAATTTCTCTCGAAATGTTCGGGCCACTCTTCCCAAAAACCAAAACCAAACCCAAAAACCAAAAACCAAACCAAGGGATCTCATGAACTAGAGAGAGAGAGGGCAAGTGATTAGGGTTCAAGAGATAGGATGAGGATAACCCTTCATCCTCTATTTAACAGAGCTTTGGCTATTTCCCAAATACCCCCTAGATACAAGACCGAATTACCTAGCCCAAAGACATTGTAATCCAAGTCGGTAACTCTTAGCCACTCATTTGAATGGACGGCCCTGCTTCCTGCCGGGAGTTGTCGTCGCCTCGACGCAACCTCCAGGATTCCACCATGTGTCATCACCGCTTCCTCGGAAGCTCCGCCAAGGTTTTGAGGCCCAAACCTAGGAAACCCGCCACCGGTAGCTTTGGGCTCAAGTACCGAACCCCGAGTTTTGCGGCCCAAACTCGGAAACCGACGCGGATGGTTTTGAGGCCCAAACCACCAAACCACTCGACACGAGCCACCTTGTCTTCGCCCGGTCGGACTCGGAGTCCCCTGAGCCTCTGCTCGACTCACCCGTCCACCGTCTTGACTCGGTCGACTCGGTCTACCTCCATGTCTTCTCGCACTCGTCGGTGCCAAGTACTAGCCACCATAGCTAGTCCGCCGACGCCCATGGTCCCTCAGTCCAAACCCCGCTTCCGCCATTCACCGCTCTCAGTCCATCGGCACGGCAAGCCTCTACTCGACCTTCTCCACGCCATTGACCATTGTCACTAGGCATAGCACCTGCACACCACAAGCCGATAGACAAGCACATATTTCTGCTTTCGCAGAGGTTAGGGTATGACACTCAAACTGAAACACTCACGTGTTGGTCAATCACTCATCATCAAAGCTGAACCTACATGGGTACTTATCCACCATGTGTTCGCAATCTCCCCCTTGATGAGTGCATTGTCAACACAAGTGCATTTCAGATTTGAGCCACAAGGTAAAGCTCTCCAAATGACCAAAAAGCTACCAAAGCCAAAACGGGTCACTTGAGAGAAGCAAACGCGATACCAATTAAAAGCATCCTAAAAAACACCTTATGACAAAGCCACTTACAGATGCCTAACAAAAGCACATGGGCAACGGCTCAACGCAACCAAGCAAAACAAAACTAGCCCTCAAGAAGAGGTAGAAAATGGGCTCAACACCGCTAGCAAATCCAAGATACCAATCACAGCTCTCAAAGCTCAGACTTTCAATAAAAACACTAAGGGAGTCAAAAGATACCAATTGAAACCACTTACGTCCCTTAATGCTCAAGAAGCAATCGAAACCTGTCGGAGCCAACAAAGCAAGCTAGACCCTCCAAAAGAGGCAAAGGCTCAACACATCTAGCAAAAGCTCCCCCTGGGCAAAAGCACACTCAAGATACCAAATGAGCTCCTTAGGGCAAAAGAAGCACACAAAACTCCCCCATGACCAAAGAAGCTCTAAACTAATGAAACCAATGAGATGCGCTCTTTCTCCCCCTTGGAAGTAGATGGCTGAAAATGGAATGAAATGCACATCTCTCCCCCTTGTTGACACATGTAGCTCATCAAACATCAACAACTCAAGATCCGGCTACAAATGCCATGAAGTGCAAAATGAGTGCAAAAGATTCATACTTAGAGCTAAGACAATGAATAGATGCTCTAAGTGATGTGATCCTGTGAGAATAGGAAAAGCTCTACGTGCCCAACAAAGACTCAAGTTGAGCTTAAGATCACTTTAGAAGCTATTTTAGAGAGCATATCATGTGAGAGCAGAGAAAGGGTATCACCTCCTAGAGATAGCTAGACATGGCAAGCAAGATAAAATCTATCTCAAAGCAATCTCATGTATAGAAAGTAAAAATATCCCTTAGCAAAGTTCATACAACAAGCCAATGACCCAACTGAATGAATTTTCCAAATTTCAGAGTTTTGCAGCCAATTTTCAGTTTTAGGCACATTTAAGTTGTATGCAAGTGGTTGTAAGCAAACTGATGCCACTGCTTACCAACTGGGTGAAGTCAAAGGACTTGAGACACCGGTTTGGTCATACACGACACCGCTCAAGTATCGACCCATATGGGAAGCAGTCTCGAACACACGGTGAAGTGCTCACAATGGAGACCCAACTCGATCTTTCCAATTCACAAAATAGAGAGCAATTTCATTTTAGATATTAATCATGGTGCTCAAGGGTAGTGAATGAAACAATGAAGAGCCATAGTTACAAGCTATATACAAGGCAACCAAGAAGGATCTTCAAAAGCCTACACATGCTAGTGCCATTTCAGAGGTGACATGGGGAATTTAAATTCAGTTTTAAAGTTTTTCTAACTTAGCTCTATTGCATATCATAAAGATCAAAAAGAGTCTAAGTTAGACAACACCATAGACACATAAAACACCTCAAACAGAGCATAGATTCATTATATCGGCTATAGATATGAAGCTTAAAATGAACTATGTCACAAATGCAAATGAGATGCAAAATGCAATGACACTACTAACACTAACAAGACACCAAAAGAGAAGAAGGACAAGGAAAAGACTAAAATAATCAAAAAGAACTATGTTACACAAAACTTTCCTCCTCTAAAAAGGAAAGCAAACACCCAACTCGCCCCGAAGACGAGAAAACGCAGCTTGATCCAACGGCTTAGTGAGAATATCCGCAAGCTGGTTTTGGGTCTCGACATGTCGGAGGTCAATGTCGCCCTTCTCGTAGTGATCACACAAAAAGTGAAAGCGGACCTCAATGTGCTTGGTCTTCGAATGAAGCACGGGATTTTTAGCCACACTAATTGCACTCATGCTATCACAAAGCAGAGGCACCTTAGTAAGCTCAAGACCAAAATCTCTCAAAGTGGCAATCATCCAAAGCAACTGAGAGCAACAACTAGCCGCGACAACGTACTCAGCTTCGCACGTCGACTGTGCCACGCTAGATTGCTTGCGAGAAGATTAAGAAACCAAAGAAGACCCGAGAAACTGGCAAGTCCTAGAAGTGGACTTCCGATCAAGACGGCATCCAACAAAGTCAGCGTCAGAGTAACCACAAAGCACAAGAGAGGAAGCGGTGGAAAACCAAAGTCCAAACTCGGGAGTGAAGCGCAAGTACCTCATGATGCGTTAAACCGCCTGCTTGTGCGAAGTCCGTGGGGACGCCTGAAAGCGTGCACACAAGCAGAAGACGAACTGAATGTCCGGCCGCGTCGCTGTCAAGTACAAAAGCGACCCGATCATGCTTCGGTACTTCGTCTGGTCCACCGCCTCTCCTTCCTCGTCCGCATCCAAGGCAGTCATAGTCGACATGGGCGTCGAAAGAGGCTTTGCCTCACCCATGTCAAACTTCTTCAAGATATCCTTCGTGTACTTGCCTTGGTGCACGAACGTCCCTTCCCGGGTTTGCTTGATTTGCAACCCGAGAAAGAAAGTCAACTCTCCCATCATGCTCATCTCAAATTCCCTGCTCATAAGATCTGCAAACTTGGCAACAAGAGCATGAGAAGAACCACCAAAGATGATATTATCCACGTATATTTGGACAAGGAGAGTGTCTTTGCCTTGCTTGAGGAGAAACAAAGTCTTATCTACCGATCCCATTTATAGCCCTTAGAAAGCAAAAAGGTTTTTAGCATATCATACCATGCCCTAGGTGCTTGTTTCAAACCGTACAAAGCTTTGTGAAGTTTAAAAACATGGTTTGGAAACTTGTGATTTTCGAAACTGGGAGGTTGTTTAACATAAACTTCCTCCTCTATGTAGCCGTTTAAAACCCTTAGAAGCCGCAAAAGCTAGAAGGATTCTAATGGCTTCTAAACGAGCTACGGGAGCAAAGGTTTCCTCATAGTCTATTCCCTCCTTTTTACAAAAGTCTTGAGCTACCAACCTAGCCTTGTTGCGCACTACCACCCCATCTTCACTTTGTTTATTTTTGAAAACCCCATTTGGTACCTATGGGGTGGCAACTAGGTGGTGGAGGAACTAAGACCCAAACACGGTTTCGCTCAAAGTTTTCTGACTCCTCATGCATGGCATTAACCCAATCCGGATCCATCAAAGTGTGTCCAACATCCCGGGGCTCAAAAGAAGCGACAAAAGCCGAATGAGCAAAGTGAGAGATATAGGACCTGGACCGCGTGACTCGACGGTCAATGTCGCCGATGATGTTCTCCGGCAGGTGCTGCTGCTGGATGTGGCGTGGAGCCTGCCTGGACGAAGTGGCCTCCCCCTCGACAGCAACTGGAGCTCCCTTAGGTGCAACGGGCACCAACTGAGGAAGCTACTCGAACGACCCCCATGTAGAGGAAGTAGTCGGGTCGGGCCCATGAGCCGAAGTGGACGTTGCAGGGTCGATGGGGGCAGCCGGTGGAGTCGGCTCAGGATCACCCCAATCGGCATCGTCCTGCTCCTCCTCCACAAAGATGCTAGTGTTCACCTCATCATCACCTGTAAGCTCAAAAGCAGTGGAAACACATGGCATAGTCTCATCAAAGGTAATCTCACAAGTCTCCATCACTCGGTTAGTCTCAAGGTTAAGTGCACAATAAGCACGAGAGTGAGTAGAATAACCAAGAAAGATACTGTCAGAAGATCGTGATTCAAATTTATCCAACTTACTGCCATTTTTGAGGATGAAGTACCTGCACCCAAACACCCATAGGTGACTTACCTTGGGTGGTCTCCAAAATCGCAACTCATAAGAAGTCTTCTTCTTGAAGGCTCAGAGGAAAATGCGATTGGAAACATAGCAAGCAGAACTGAGTGCCTCGGCCCAATACTGCCTAGGAGTCCTATGCTCATCGAGCATCGTCCTGGCCATCTCAACAAGGGTCCAATTCTTGCGCTCAACAACACCGTTCTGCTGGGGAGTGTGAGGTGAGGAAAACTGGTGATTGAGACCCAAAGAAGAGCAAAGAGTTGCAAAGTGAGCATTCTTGAATTCTGTGCCATTGTCAGTGCGGATAGCTCTCATGGCATTCTTAGGTAGCTCATTTTGCAATCTCAAAATCAGATCTCGAACAAGTGGAAAAGCCTCATCCTTACTCTCCAAAAAGAACACCCAAGAGTACCTCGAGTAGTCATCAATGACTACAACCACATACCACTTCCCTCCCTCTGACCTGACCCGAGCTGGACCAACTGTGTCCATGTGTAAGAGCTCGCTGGGTCGAGTGGTCATGACCTCAGTAACAGGAGGATGGGAAGCGGCAACCATCTTGCCGTGCCTGCAAGGATGGCAAACCAAATCCTTCTCGAACTTTAGCTTTGTCAATCCTTGGATAAGGTCCATTGAGCTAAGCTTTGCAAGAAAGTCAAAACTCAAATGTCCCAATCTCCTATGCCACTTCCAAAGCTCGGAAGAAGAACCAGCAAGAAGACAACAAGAAGGTCCGGAAGAGATAGAAAAATCCGCACAAAAAACCTTCCCAAAGGGCAAAATCCGACAAACAAGATCACCACGAGAGTCCAAAATCCGAGACAAGTTTGGCTTAAAGCTCACTTCAAAACCATCTTCAAGGAGTTGCGAAACCGATAGAAGGTTAAAATGCAAATTTGCAACCAAAGCAACATCCTTGAGGACAAAAGAAGAGTTGACTCAGATGGACCCCCAGGAGACAACCTTACCTTTACTCTTGTCCCCAAATGTGATATACTCGGTGTGGCGCACGGGGTCGAGGCTGGAGAACCACTTGGCACTTCCGGTCATATGGCGTGAACATCCGGAATCCACAAGCCAAGTCTCCTCCAGTCCTCCTTCCTACATCAATAAAAAGACATAGGGTGAGCAAACGGACCAACACTGGGGTTATTAAACTGTAAAGGATACCAGTGTTGTCCCACTTGCCCAAAGAATGGGTTAGGATAAAAACCAAACATCTCCTGCCCCACAGAGGGATAGCGATCACCATGATAGGGAAAACGTGGTCCGCTAAAGAAGGGTGGAGTAAAGCCACCGCCACGAGGCCGTAGTCGTATGGGTCACGACCGGTACCCCGTCGGGCACGACCACCACGTGGTCTCGCCTCCTGAGGCCTAGCACCTTGAGGCATTGTACCTCTAGGCCTAGTAGTGCGCCTCTGAACTTCCGGTCCACATGCCCCAATTGGTGGGTGGTACATGTCTCGGTTGTTCAACTCAAACTGCCTCCGATCATCTCTCTTCCTCCTATAGCAAAACTCTGCCAAATGCCCATCCCGTTCACAATACTCACAATGGTACCTCACCGCACTCTTGGTAGGTACTCTCTTGTTGGGTTGGGTGGCTCTAGCTTTCTTAGGAAGGGGATCACTAGAGATGTCTGGCAGGGTGTCAAGTGGGTTGCAAAGGTGGTTCGGTTTTGTAATCCACACATGCTTCTGTGGAGTGGTTTTTGGTGGCTCTTCAAACACACCATCTCTCACAGGAAACTCAGAGGGGTTGGTAGGCTTAGGTGGAGTGATCTTGGTAAGCTTGGGAGTTGTGGTGGGTTTCTCATTCTCGCTCAATCCACTACACTCACCAATCTTACCGAACATGCTATCGTCCTTCCCACCTATAGCAAAGCCTACTCCCGTGCTGCCAGCCCTTTTGCATTGGCTAAGCATCATCCCCAACTGCGGCTCTCGGCAAGACACCCAGCTCAAGATGGACCAAAGGTATGTGTTTTCTTCCTCGGTTCGCATCTTGTCGTGTCTGCACGACGCGATCGCAAGCTCCAAAACCTCAAAGCGATCCGACTCTCTAGTGCTATCTGAGCTGACCTTCTCTAGCACAACAATCCTAGCATCTCTCTGTGCCAGCTCAGAACGCAAGCCTAAGCAAGACTTGCATGCACCAAGTAAGCTAGGCCTAGCCTTCAACTCACTGACCTCCTCAAGTAGAGTGCCATACTTGTCCTGGAGAGTGATAAGACTAGACAAGTGGATGGCACAAGCATCACACTCTACCTCCTCGGTAACCACCACTGACGCCTTAGCAAACTCTAGCTCATGCAGCGTGCTAAGATACTTAGCCTTGAAATCGTTCCTCTCGCACGCGACATGCTTGATCAAAGCATCCTGACTCATCAAGGTGTCGTTCAAAGACTCAATCTCGAGAGAGAGAGGGACTCGACGGTGGGTGGTACCTCGGGTGTGTCAGAGTCGTAGTCGTAGTCGGGGCCTTCCTTGCGCTTGCCGACTTTGCCTTCTTCAATCGCCATGGTGCAAAAGCCACCATGCTTGGCGTCGGCGTAGAAGCATAGGCCGTTGAGCTTGTACTCAACCTTTCCCTTGGACTCATCATCGCTCGAAGAAGCACCTCCGTCAGAGGAGGCATCGATGTCGCTGAGGGAGGTGAGGAAGGCTCGGTGCTTAGCCTTCACCTTGTCGATCACCTTCTTGGAGGACCTTCGGTGGTATCCACCCTTGGGCTTGTGCTTGTCCTCCAAGTGGTGCTCGCGCTTTCTTGGGGCAGTTTGCGATGAAGTGATCCTCATCACCGCAACGGTAGCACCCCTTGGCTGAGCCACCACGCCGATGGTTCAAATGGTTGTTGTGAAACCGTGAGAACTTGGTGATGACCAAAGTCAGCTCATCATCTCCAAGAGCCTCCACTTGATCCTCTATCACAGAAATCAAAGACAAGGCGAACAAAGAGTGTGAAGGGTCAAAGGAGGAAGAAGACGTACCGCCGGGGCCAGAAACCAACGCCATAGATGGTTTCGACGGGTTCTCAAGCTTGGCCCGAGTATGATAGTCAATCTCCGAGGACTTGAGCTTGCTGAACAGCTCGTCCACGGTCAGGGCATCATAGGCCGGTGACTCCTGAATGGCAGCCACCTTCATCTCCCACACCTTCCGATCAAGAGCATGCAAAAGCTTGATAGCCATCTCATGATCATCATAAGGAAAGTTGGCTCGATTTGCACGCATCTTGTTGACGATAGATTGGAAGCGAGTGAACATCCCGTCAACAGATTCACCTGCCAACTGAGCAAAGTTCTCGTACTCTCTACGGTACGTGTCGAAGAGTCTGGACTTGATCTGAGAGTTGCCTTCATGATATCTTAAGAGTGTTTGCTAGATCTCCCGTGCCATAGTGAGACTCAAAACCCGCTCAAACTCCAGAAGAGACAAACAAGAGAAGAGAATACTATGGGCTCTTGCATTAGAAACATGTTGCGTAACCTGGGCATCGGTGATCCGAGCCTCAAGAACCACGTAGTTCTTATTCTCACAAATCTCCCAAAACTTTGTGTCAAGCCCTTGGAGGTAAGCGGACATGTGCACCTTCCAATATGCAAAGTTGGTTCCATCAAAGTAAGGAGGTTTACCAGCACCTCTCTCCATGTCGCCTTCGTGGATCAAGAACCATGTAAGGTGGATTGATCCTTAACCGGCTCTGATACCAATTGAAGGACCGAGAACGGTGACCAGAGGGGGGTGAATGGGAGCCTCAAATTTCTCTTGAAATGTTCGGGCCACTCTTCCCAAAAACCAAACCCAGCTACTCAGATGAAAATGGAGAAAAGAGATCTCACCGGCAGTGGAGGAAAATCACCGGAAACCCCAAAACACAGGTTCTCAACCCTAGGGAAAAGAGGCAAGAACCTAGGCAAAATGGGAGAAAACAGAAAACCACAGGAGGCTCCGGACTACCTTGGTCAAGACCACTAGACCAATGGAAGTGGTCCGGTGCCTTAAGTAAGGTGCACACCAGGGCACCTCTAGACTAGTCCGACGCCCTCTTTTGGAAGTCCGGTGCTCAACCAGAGAACAACCAGTGAGAGCCTAGGCTCCGGACAACTAGTCCGACGCAAACCGTCGGACTATGGAAAGTAGTCTGGTGCTTACACTCGCCACTGAGGAAAAAGCACAGCAAGCACCCTACCTTCGGACTCTGGTCCGATGCTTACCGTCGGACTAATGTGCCTGGTCCGACGCGTAGAGCAGCCTCCAGGATAGAGTCACCGGACCAATGGACAATGGTCCGGAGCTCAAAACAGAGAGGTCCGGAGGGTGGTCCGACGCCCTTCACTGCTTGACGCATAGCTAGTCAAGACAACCAGACCACTTGCAATGGTCCGGAGCTTAGGGCAAAGTGGTCCGACGCTCATAGACAGACAACTGTTCCTCGCGAAAACGGTTTCCACTCCACCAAATCTTCCCAAAATCCAACCAAATGATCACCAACTACAACCAAACTTTGTCGGCATGATCCTAGTGCAGTTGGGGAGCTATCCCAAAGAAATCATCGCTCAATTTGGCTTAGACCAAAGGGAGGAGAAGAGATTTGGGGAAAAGCTCAAGAACGAAGAACTCCACAAAGAAAACACCCGATCTACGCACTCATGAGGTTTGAGAAGAATTCCTTCAATGCAAAGAAGCTCCTCACGATTACGCACAACTTGGTTCAAACGGATTTGCAAGAGCTACTCCCTACAAAGAGAAATCATCTCGGGAAAAGAGGGAGCAAAAGCAAAACGCGAAGAACACAAGAAAAACGGGGACACAATCACAAAATCAAATCCACCAAGGCTTACGGAGGTTACGGCCTCCGATTCCTCGCGACAAACTCAAGTTCTTACAAAGGTTGGTGGAAGCAACCTAGGGATCTCATGAACTAGAGAGAGAGAGAGGGCAAGTGATTAGGGTTCAAGAGATAGGATGAGGATACCCCTTCATCCTCTATTTAACGGAGCTTTGGCTATTTCCCAAAGACCCCCCTAGATACAAGACCGAATTACCTAGACATTGTAATCCAAGTCGGTAACTCTCAGCCACTCATTTGAATGGACGGCCCCGCTTCCTATCGGGAGTTTCCGTCGCCTCGACGCAACCTCCAGGATTCCGCTACGTGCCATCCCCGGTTCCTCAGAAGCTCCACCAAGGTTTTGAGGCCCAAACCCAGGAAACCCGCCACCGGTAGCTTTGGGCTCAACTACCGAACCCGATGCGGCCCAAACTCGGAAACCGACGCGGATGGTTTTGAGGACAAACCACCAAACCACTCGACGCGAGCCACCTTATCTTCGCCCGGTCGGACTCCGAGTCCCCTGAGCCTTTGCTTGACTCACGCGTCCATCGTCTTGACTCGGTCGACTCGGTCTACCTCCATGTCTTCTCGCACTCGCCGGTGCCAAGTACTAGCCACCACAGCTAGTCCGCCGGCGCCCATGGTCCCTCAGTCTGAGACCCGCTTCCTCCCTTCACCGCTCTCAGTCCATCGGCACGGCAAGCCTCTACTCGACCTTCTCCACACCATTGACCACTGTCACTAGGCATAGCACCTGCACACCACAAGCCGATAGACAAGCACACATTTCTGCTTTCGCAGAGGTTAGAGTAAGACACTCAAATTGAAACACTCACGTGTTGGTCAATCACTCATCATCAAAGCTGAACATACATGGGTACTTATCCACCATGTGTTCGCAGCTTTCTACCTTTATCACCAGCAAGCTTATACTTAGCATCCATGCGCTCTATGCTTTCTTTAGTTGTTTCATGCAATTTTAACATCAACTCAGCACGTTGCTTAGCATCAAAATTCAATTGTTAAGAAGTTGGTAGAGGCATTAAATCAATAGGAGCACGTGGTAACAAGCCATAAACAACCTCAAATGGGCACATCTTGGTAGTAGAATGCAATGAACGATTATAAGCAAACTCAATATGAGGCAAATAATCGTCCCACATCTTAATATTCTTCTTTAAAACAACCCTTAACATAGTAGACAAAGTTCTATTCATAACTTCAGTTTGACCATCAGTTTGGGGATGACATGTGGTAGAAAATAAAAGCTTAGTCTCCAATTTACCCATAAAGTTCTCCAAAAATGGCTAAGAAATTTAGCATCTCGATCAGAAACAATTGTATTTGGCACACCATGCAAACGAATAACTTCGCGAAAGAAGAAATCAGCAATATGTGTAGCATCATCAGTTTTATGACAAGATATAAAGTGTGCCATCTTAGAAAATCTATCCACAACCACAAAAACACTATCACGGCCCTTCCTAGTCCTTGGCAATCACAAAACAAAATCCATAGAAATATCTTCCCAAGGTGCATTAGGAACAGGTAGAGGCATATACAAACCGTGGGGATGTAATCGTGACTTTGCCTTCTGACAAGTTGTGCGGCGAGCAACAAATCGCTCCACGTCTCTCCTCATCTTTGGCCAAAAGAAATGACCAGCAAGTATGTCCTCCGTCTTATTTGCTCCAAGATGTCCCATCAAGCCACCTCCATGTGCTTCCTGAAGCAACAACAAACGAACGGAGCTAGCTAGGATGCATAGCTTGTTAGCTCTAAACACAAAGCCATCATTTAGAACAAATTTATTCCATGTTTTTCCATCTTTACATTGCAGCAACACGTCTTTAAAATCATTATCATGTATATATTGTTGTTTAATTGTTTCCAAACCAAAGATCTTATAGTCAAGTTGTGTTAATAAAGTCTATCTCCTAGACAAAGCATCAGCAATGATATTCTCTTTCCCTTTCTTGTGCTTAATGACATAAGGAAAAGATTCAATAAATTCAACCCACTTAGCATGTCTACGGTTCAGTTTTACTTGACTACGAATATGCTTTAACGATTCATAATCAGAATGAATAACAAATTCTTTGGGACACAAATAATGCTGCCATGTTTCTAATGTCCGCACGAGAGCATACAATTCCTTATCATAAGTAGAATAATTCAGAAGAGGCCCACTTAGTTTCTCACTAAAATATGCAATGGGTTTACCTTCTTGTAACAAAACACCACCCAATCCAATTCCACTAGCATCACATTCAAGTTCAAAAGTCTTATTAAAATCAGGAAGTTGGAGAAGAGGTGCATTTATCAACTTATCTTTCAACATGTTGAAGGCATTCTCTTGTGGGGTTCCCCAAGAAAACACGACTCCCTTCTTCGTAAGCTCATTCAATGGTGCACCAATGGTGCTGAAATCCTGCACAAAGCGACGATAGAACCCAGCAAGTCCTAGAAAACTCCGCACTTGGGTGATAGTCTTTGGTACTGGCCACCCCTGTATAGCGTCCACCTTGGCTTTATCAACCTCAATTCCCTGTGGAGTAACAACATAGCCAAGAAAAGAAACACGATCTGTGCAAAAGGTGCACTTATCAAGGTTACCAAATAAACGTGCCTCCCGTAGAGCTTTAAAAACATCACATAAATGATCAATATGTTCTTCCATAGATTTGTTGTAAATTAATATATCATCAAAATAAACAACAACAAATCTTCTCATGAAAGCACGCAAAACCTCATTCATCAATCTCATGAAGGTACTAGGTGCATTAGTTAACCCAAAAGGCATGACTAACCACTCATACAAACCGAACTTAGTTTTGAAAGCAGTTTTTCATTCATCTCCCAATTTCATGCGAATATGATGATACCCGCTACGCAAATCCACTTTGGAAAACACGACAGCACCACTCAATTCATCTAGCATGTCATCTAATCATGGAATTGGATGACGACATCGAATAGTAATATTATTAATAGCCCGACAATCCACACACATACGCCACGATCCATCTTTCTTAGGCACTAAAATAACCGGAACAGCACAAGGACTTAGAGACTCACGTATGTAACCTTTCCCGAGGAGTTCTTGAACTTGACGTTGAATCTCCTTTGTTTCTTCTGGATTGGTCCTATATGGTGCACGGTTGGGCAATGAGGCACCAGGAATCAGGTCAATTTGGTGCTCAATGCCTCGAAGTGGTGGCAGGCCTGATGGTATTTCACTTGGGAACACATCCGAATACTCCTGCAAAATGTTAGTGACAACAGGAGGCAAAGAACGCTGCATATCATGAAGGGAAATCAATACCTCTTTGCATACTATAGCATAAGCAACAGTAGTGGAAGCATTCAACTCATTAATATCAGATTTAGTAGCAAGCAAACAATTTCCTTTCAATTTTATCTCCTCTTTCATATCAGCAACAGATTGGTCATTTTTATTGCTCTCACTTTTAGCTTTTGAGGCTTTAGCTACATCATCTTGCATAATAGCTTCAGGGGACATAGGATGCAACACAATTTTTCTATCATGGTATAGAAAAGAATATCGATTTGTTCTACCATAATGCATAGAATGTCTATCAAATTGCCAAGGTCGACCTAGCAGCACATTACAAGCTTGCATAGGCACAACATCACATTCAACCACATCTTTATAGGATCCAATGGAAAAATTGATTCGCACAAGTCTAGTTACCTTTGCCTTACCACTGTTATTTAACCATTGAATGTAATATGGATGTGGGTGTGGTTTGGTGGTAAGCGCAAGCTTCTCCACCATGTCACCGCTTGCCAAGTTGTTGCAGCTACCTCCATCGATTATCATGCGACATGAACGCTCCTTGATGACACACTTTGTTTGGAACAACGTGTGTCGCTGATTTTGCTCCACCTTCTCCATTTGTGCACTAAGCACACATTGTACAATGAGGCTCTCATAGCGGTCGGCTTCACCTGCATTAATATGTTCTTCTATACATTCTTCACTACCTGCATGGTCAGCGATAAGCAATGCAAGTGTATCTTCATCAAAATCACTAGCGGACGAATACTCACCATTATCTTTGATGACCATAACGCGCTTGCTGGAACACTCACGCATCACATGTCCATATCCCTGG
Organism: Microstegium vimineum; assembly: GCA_022036555.1. NCBI lineage: Eukaryota > Viridiplantae > Streptophyta > Magnoliopsida > Poales > Poaceae > Microstegium > Microstegium vimineum. The sequence continues at coordinate 29,354,979 of CM039133.1, read as the reverse complement.
CACCGGTGACACTGAATGTCTCTCGTTCTACCTATCGATGCTACGGACGAAGCACTTGCACTAGGCTTCTGGGTTGTCTTGGCTACTGAATTTGTGGGAGTAGCACTAGGCGTGTCACTTGAGGATGGCATAGTAGCATGTGTGCGGGGATGCCATGAATTTGTCTTCCTGCAGAAAAGTTATTCCGAACACTAGCACGTCGCCCCTGCACTTCCCTTTCATCTTTACAAGCAAGATGAAAAAACGGGTTACATTAGTGTACTCTTTATATGAAAGGATGTCCTGAATTTCATGATTTAACCCACCCAAAAGTCTTGCCATAGCAGGTTCCTCATCCTCCTCTAAATTACAACGCAACATACCCATTTGTAATTCTTGATAATACTCTTCTACACTTTTAGCACCTTGTCTTAGTTGTTGCAGTTTATGTAGCAAATCTCGTGCATAGTAAGAAGGAACAAATCTAGCCCTCATGTTTTTTTAAAGCATCCCAAGTATGTGGTATGTTATTAGGATTTTTCTTACTATACTCTATCCACCATACAGTAGCAAAGTCAATAAACTCACTAGTAGCAGCCCTAACACGTGTATTCTCAGGAAATTCGTGGCATGCAAACTTTTGGTCAACAACAATTTCCCATGAAATGTATGCATCAGGATCATACTTACCATCAAAAGGAGGTATTTTAAATTTAATCTTACTGAAAGCATCATTGTTATTATGTACCTCACGTCGACGGTGACCCATACCTCTCCGATTAAAGCGTAGGTGATGTCGATCACGAAGGTCATTGTTATCAAGGTCCATATCACCAGAGTAAGCATCCTCGTCATTATCTTCGACTCGCTCCTCATCCTTGTTGTCGTCATTATGTTGACCCTTGCCTTTTGTGTGGAAGTCATCAAAACGACTGAGAAGAGCGGCAAGGCTTTTGTCCATACGAGCAACCGATGCTTCGACTCTTGTAAGCTTGGTGGTGGTGTCAAGTTGGGCGGCCTCTAGTTGCCCAATCTTTTCATTGGTCACCTGTAAATCTCCATCGAGTCCTTCTGTATGCAGCTGCACTTGCCTTGTAAAATGTTGAATGATGCCCTTGGTGCGTGGAGATTGCGGCATGTTGTTATTATCCTCTGTTCCTGACATGGTTTAAAAGACAACAAGAAGAAGAAAACGGGTGAAGAAATAAAAGCCCTACAACTATTAGGATGTAGCTATAGCAAGGCACTCGCTCTCAACCTGTTTCTCAAGCTCTTACCAGTTCTTACCTTGCTCAGCAGGAGGGGTCAACAACCAGCAAGCCTGCAACCTTGGAAGTGAATGTATCGGTACCGCAGCAACAACACCTTTCAAGTTGTAGTCGAGTATGTGGAGCTATAGGTGGCAAATGTTATGCTCAAGGACAAATACTAGCACCACGTTAGTTTAAAAAGCGAGCTAAATAATCGTTCAAAGGTGGTACTGTGCTGGTCCTAGCCTAGACCGTACTAGAGACGCGAGCCTAGACATAAAGAGAGTCACAAACACCACATATCCAAAGGAGAGAAACACAAAGATCAACCCCCTTTTTTCTGTTTTTTTTTTGCTTTTTTTTCAGGGATCCTCAAAATTGATTATATGAACAAAGAGATGTCAAAAGAGCAAATCACCACACACACACTTTTTCCAAAAGTGCAGGGGTATATAGGTAATTAAAAGATACTCTCTCTCTCTCTCTAAAGTAAGTTTCGCTGTAATATGGTATGAAACTTGTAGTCCCGACTTGTAGTGCACGAACTTAATTATGGAAAACAACTCGGACAGAGGCAATTTATAGCAGCGAATAGTAGGGTAGTACTCGGACTTGATTCCCAAAATCAACTCAGACTCGAACTTGACAGCAACGAATACCAGGGTAGTACTCGGACTCGATTCCAGAAAACAACTCGAACTCGAACTTGACAGCCGCGAATACCAAGGTAGTACTCGGACTCGAACTTGACGGCAACGAAATCTACTTAGACTCAGACTAGAACGTGACAATAACTCGAAACTCTAAAGGACTATAACTAAAACCAGCAACTCGACACAACCGATGCAACCGACGACTCAACAAGCCCTAACTAAGTAGTACTAGCAAAAGGCTCAACGGGTTTATGGGATTACAAAAAACTAATCTACTATTTTTTTCTGGCTTTTCTGGACTATAGGAAAAAAATTTATGAAGAATTGGAAGTCTCTCACCGATAAACCTTGCTCTGATTACCAACTGATGACGACCCGTAGGGTTCGCTGTCTGATCTTTTGATGAGGGATGGTGGATAACTCGATTGGTGAATGGAGATGACGTTCACAGCTCGACTACAACCGTCCACGGACGCTGCGCCTTAGCAACCGATACACCAACTCCGAGGGTTGTCGCGATCTTGCGGCGTGACAACCAGCCACTAGGGCTCCCGTCCTGCAAGCAATCGAAGAACCAGCAAGAACAAGATGAACAAGCACTCAATTGCAAGATGAATATGAAGGTTTTAATCTGAGAACACAATATGGTGAGGTTCTGATGACAATCAGACGGACGGTTGATCCAACACGCGCGCTGAAAGGCGGTAGCAATGGCTAACTCGACGAAACAAAACCTAAACTGTTTGTGGAGGCTCTAAAGACTTATAAGGAGTTGGTAGGATGACCACAAGGGTGTTGGGGTCGTTCTCCAACCCTAGGAAGCGTCCCTAATGGACCCAACTTGATACATGGGTCATCAGCCCAAATTAAGGTGACGCAGCACCGGTGGACAGAAAAGGACTCGGTACAAAAAACGACTACTCTGTATGTGTCCGATAAGATATAGCCTTGGTTCTGGATCCGTTGGAATGTAGACTTGATAAGCTTTCCAAAAAGTGCGAGAACATCCCAATCGGAGTCCGTATGAAGTCGTGGCATCCATCACAAGTTGGTGTTGTCCTACAGTCCAAATCCAGCTTGCGCCCATCCTGTGTCCGCTGATCCTCTCCATTGTTCCTGAGCAAAACAAGAGTGCACATGTCTCCATTGTCTAAATATAATGGACAAGAGTTTGAGAATGAACTTACTTGATGGTTGAGTTCACGGGCAAGAGCACGAGTAATAGGACCAAGTGGTGCTGGAGATGGTGTTGGTGTGGTGTTGATGTCCTCATCATCCTCCCCTTCTTGTATTTGAGTCGTCCTCGACTCAAGCTCATCTTCCTCTCCCAAATATGGCTTCAAATCTGCAATGTTAAATGTGGAACTAATCCCAAAAGTACAGGAATATCAAGCTTATATGCATTCTCATTAATACGTTTTAGCACTTTAAATGGTCCATCAGCTCTAGGCAGCAATTTAGATTTTCTCAATTTAGGAAACCTATCCTTTCTCAAATGCAACCAAACCAAATCACCAGCTTCAAAAATCAATTGCTTTCTACCTTTATCACCAGCAAGCTTATACTTAGCATTCATGCGCTCTATGCTTTCTTTAGTTGTTTCATGCAATTTTAACATCAACTCAGCACGTTCCTTAGCATCAAAATCCAATTGTTTAGAAGTTGGTAGAGGCATTAAATCAATAGGAGGACGTGGTAACAAGCCATAAACAACCTCAAATGGGCACATCTTAGTATAGAATGCAATGAACGATTATAAGCAAACTCAATATGAGGCAAACAATCTTCCCACATCTTAATATTCTTCTTTAAAACAGCCCTTAACATAGTAGACAAAGTTCTATTCACAACTTTAGTTTGACCATCAGTTTGGGGATGACATGTGGTAGAAAATAAAAGTTTAGTCCCCAATTTACCCTATAAAGTTCTCCAAAAAATGGCTAAGAAATTTAGCATCTCGATCAGAAATAATTGTATTTGCCACACCATGCAAACGACTCTCGTCGTGCTCGCTCATCCTCTGGTGATGCCGGTGATGGTCGTGCCATTCGTGGTCGTGGCAGCAGCACGACACATGGCGCCGCTGTCCCTACCGACCCGGCGGCTCGTGAGGCCGCTCGGAGAGCTGCAGTGTCAAATCCCATGGGGGTCGTCGACTGTCCCCCTCCTCGACATCGGGTCACTGTTCGCAACAAGGTTCCTACCTCGGATGTTCTCATTGAGGGTCGTGCCATTGATCCTAGAGTGGTTGCGACGTCACCACTTCATATTGGAGTTCCGCCTCGCCAGCTTCCCTATCATGACAAACCCAATGCTCGAGTTAGGCGTCCTGGAACGAATCCTGACTTTAGTCCTTCCTATCCAATGGATTACAGGAAGAGGACTTCTCATCTGAGGACAATGCGTGCAGACAGTCCATATGAATATGTCAAGTGTGAAGGAATTGAGGAGCTCTTTTGGTCACAATTTTAGTTTGACTATTACAACTTTGTGCTTTATCATGATGGTCAGCGCCACTATCCTCCTCTCTTTATGCACAAGGCCGTGTTGCTTGAGTCTCTCAAGAAGCATCATAATCCTGATATTGATGAGTTGATTGCCCGGCTTGATGAGTGGCACCTGCTCCCATTAATGACTTTTGTCAAGGATTGGAACATAGAGGTGATTTGTCAGTTTTGGGCCACTCTATATGTTGATCGCCCCAATGATGTGCTTCCCTTCATGACCCAAGGTACTCACTACCGTTGTGACTTTGTCACTTTCGCTAGACTCTTGGGGTTTGATAAGCTTGACCGTGAGGCTCCAGATATCCATGACATATATGCAAGTGGGATCACCACCAAGGATCTTGTGCAAGCAGGCATGTACACAGCAGCTAAGCATGCCAACTTCAAGTCTGCACATCTGAGGCCATATTTCTATGTGTTGAACAATATGATTCGCCTCACCATAGACCCAAGATTGGAGACTCAATTCACATCCAAAATGATGCTCCAAAGATCTTGGTTCGCTTTGGTCCCAAAGGTGGGCGGTTCAGTGTGTCTCGCTTCATGTGGGGGAAAATCATTGAGGCATCCCAGGATACCCACAAGTCACTTCCATATGCTCCTTATCTTATGCATGTCATTGAGCAAGTGATTGGCCATCAGTTCAACTATGACATTAAGCATGCCACATACAGTGTAAGGAACTTGACAGTCAAGACTCGTGGTGGTGATGGTGATGGTGCTGGTGATAATGATGAGGAAGCAGAGGAAGAGGAGGCTGCATTTGATGTTCCATCGGCTTCTTCACCTCCTTGTCGCTCCTCTTCGGTGCGTCGTGGGCCTAGTGAAGAACGGGGTGGTTCTAGCTCCTTGCTCAGGAAATTTCTTGCCTACTTTTGTTACACAGCTGAGAAGGAGGATCGTCGTCTCCGTCGGATTGAGGAGCACCTCAACATTCCACCTTCCTCTCCATTTCGTCCTTTTGATGAGTTTGAGGCTCCAGTTGATCCTATTGCTCCGGATGTTGATCTTGGTGGAGCTGCTCATGATGTGCCCCTCCAGTGATCATGGCCATGGCGGCTATTCTCATGGTGTGCCGACCTATGGAGGTCCCTCTGCTTATGATGCTACTGCTGCTGCTGCTGAGTATGGCTTTGAGGCCATCTTTGGTGCGCCTTACTCCGGTCAGGGCGTCTATCCTGGTGAGGGTAGCACTTCCCAACCTTTTGCCGGTGCTTCTACTTTATCTCATCCGCATGGCAAGGGTGTGGGCGGTGACTATGGTGATGATGGAGATGACGATGAAGACTATGAGGATTACTAGATCTTTGCTACCTTGGTCTTCATTTGGCCTAGCCTTTTTGGCACTTGATGCCAAAGGGGGAGTGTTAGGCTCTTATGTAATAGGGTAGCTCTTTAACTTTGTTGAACTTGGTGTTGGACGGTGCCTTATCTATCTTTTGTGTTGAACTAAGTGTTGAGCTACAACTATTTATGTAATATGGATGATGCTTGATTGTAGAACTACATTTATATATCGTTTATCTTGTGTTGTTATCCATATGCTTGTGTGGTGTTTGTCTATTATCTTTAGCAAATGTGTGGATGATAAATTGTCATATGCATCACAGTTATTTGTTCATCACACACACTTATAGGCACCCATGGATTGCAAAAGTTAGGGGGAGTTTGCTCTAAATTTTATGCGATCTTGATTATGATCAAGACATGGAATTCAAATCCAATGCACAAATTTAGGGGGAGCTTCTCCCTAAAATTTGGAATTCAAAAGCTTAAATTCTTCCCATTATATGTAAGCCTAAGTTGGTTGTCATCAATTACCAAAAAGGGGGAGTTTGTAAGTGCATTCGCCCCTAAGTGTGGGTTTTGGATAATTGATAACAATCAATCTAGGAACTAACACGCTTATCCTAAGCATATTCCCAGGTGTTAGTATATGGACAAGCTTAAACGATAATATACGGTGATTGAAGCACCCCCAATTCGTTCTCATGGAAAGCGGTCGCTCAAGTGCCAAATAGATTTATCTTTTTGAATTGAGTTATAGGAAAAGCCACACTACCAAGAGGGACACATGTTTGGCTAGTTTGAAGAGGTTAAGGGTTCTCAAGTTACTAGTCTAGAAGCGTTGGAGAGAAGCAGTGCAAAACGTTCACTTAAAAGGATGCTTCGGTGGTTCTCTGCTGAGCCACCGGTACTTTGGTCTCCCACCGGTAGTACCAGTTGGCACCGGTGGTACCGCTCAACTCCCGGCAGGAGTTTCTAGAATGCGAGGGCATCAGCCCAAAATGCACACTCGGTGGTACCGGTCAGTCACCGGTTAGTACGGTGGACCGGTAGTACCGGTACCCCACTAGTAGTACCGGTAGTAGACAGCACGCCCAGATCTGCTTTGACTTCTTCCAACGGTCACTTTTGATCGGTAGTACCGGTGCTGCAGCAGTAGTACCGGTACCGCTTCAGGGCTAAGCATCTTAAGGTCTATCTGTTCCCCTCTCTCACTGATTTTCACTCATTCATTCACTTCCCACACACCTAGAGATGAAAAAGAGCACTCCAAGCTTGACTCACCCCTTCTCTCTCCCTCTTGCTCTAGAACTTCGAATCTTGCTATCTTAGAGCGAGAGAAGCGAGATTAGAGAGCGGAGAACTTCGATCTTCGACTTGAGCACTTGGATCCCTCTTCTTGCCGGCCGAATTTGTGTCTTTTTTCTCTTGGGTTCTTGGAACCCTAGCCGGCTAGGTGTTCTTCGTGGTTGCCCGTGTTGCTCTATTTGTGAGGGCACCCCGAAGTGTTTGTACTCACCCTTTGATTCTTAGTGGAAACCTTGGGCTGACCTTTGTGGTTGCTTTGAGAGAGGCAAGGAGGTGGAAGAGACTCCGACCTTTGTGGTCACCTCAACAACGGGGACGTAGATGCTCCTTGTGTGGAGACCGAACCTCGGATTAAATCTCGTGTCTCGTGTGCTTACTATTTCATATTATTGTGCTATCACTTGTTGTTCGTGTTCTTCGTGTTCTTCCTCTCTCTCTCTCTTGTTCTTAGGGTTGGAGAGTCCGATCTACGATTTGGTGAAGAAGCAAGAGAAGGGGAGTCCATCTACTACCTTTACATCACCTAAGGATAGTAAGGAATTAGTAGATCTGAAATCTAAGTTGAATTTCATCGTGATTTCTTAGTTCTCGTAGGAACCAAGTCCTACCGGCAGTAGCACCGGTAGTACCGGTCTCCCACCGGTAGTACTGGTAGTACTAATTCCTGCATCAAGTTTTTTGAGTTTCAGGTTTTTAGAATTGCCTATTCACCCCCCCCCCCCCCCCCCCCCCCCCCCCCTAGGCCAATTAGGTCCTTTCACATGCCATAGTTTTGATTGTTTTGGGTTGTACATTACTGCTAACTCAGTGGACATAATATACCCTGAAGTTGGTTGGCAGTTTTAGTCTCTTGTTTTATGGGTTTTTTTTCTACACATGTCATCACAATTAATGTGGATTTCCTGAATTTGACAGCGTGGTTTTATAAAATTATTCAGATATTTTAATTAGCAGTATTGTTCATATTTTTATTCAAGAAAAAAATGTCAGATCAATCAATACAAATGGAAATGGTCCACTAGAAGTAAATCTTTAAAACCAAATAAAATCCGAAATCAAAAGAAAAAGTTCGCCTATCTGTAATCTCTGCATAAAGTATCCTCTGCTCTTGTTGTCCTTAAATTCTTGTACCTACAAGCCTGATCTCTTCTTCAATGAAAGTCAATGGCGTGGTTGCTCATTGCCTGTTTTACACATTTGTTTTCGTCTCAAGCCCTTTGTCTCTGTTGACGATATGTTCGTGCTTTCAAGGCACTGTCGTTGACACACCGCGTCCAGGACTCAGGTTTCTATCCTATTCAACTCTTGCTGCCAATTTGCATGTGTGCGCATCACACCGCCACATACAAGACTCATGTGGTCCTGTTACCTGTTGTCATGTTGCAATACGCCTTCGATCTCTCTGCTTGTGACTCCCTTTGATACCTCCCCTGTTCGGCTCTTCGCATCTTTCCTCGACTTCTGACTCCGCGGTTGAGAGTTCTGCCGCTGCAGCTCTCCACCATCCACCACCATGGTTCCCCTCTATTCTCCTCCGGCATCTCGCTAAAGGCTAAATAGAGTGGGGATCCATTGTTTTTAATTACTTTTTTCTAGTAGATCTGAGTCATTAAGGTTAGAGTTTCTCCGTGCCAAATTTTTTGGTATTGGAGTTTTATCTCCTCCTTCTATTCCTCTCCAGCAACGGTGAAGGATAATGTTAGAATCATCTTCTCCACGACGGCTTTGTTGAAGATGAGAGCGATAACTTCGACGTCAGTATCTTCATCGATATGACGACATGGAGATTTTTATTTTTGGACGGCGGTATCAAGGCGGAGATGATGTCGCCGCCACCGAATAATTTTCTCTGGTTCTTTCTCCGTTTTACTGTGATTATAGCTGGCCATGGCAAAGGACTAGAGAGAATATTTTTCAGACTAACCTTTCTTATTCTTGTGGTAGAAAGAAGGAAGACAATAAGAAGAAAAAGATCCTCAATTCCACCTACATGAATGTTGACCATCGTTCGTTGGACAGTTGTTCTCAGACCATTTATCGAGTGTTTACCTGTGCGGTCATCCACACTACAAAGTGGTTAATATGTTAGGTTTAGAGTTGTGTTATTCACAACGTGAGTAGTAATCTAGAGTGCTTGTAGTGTATTGATGTACCTAAGGATGAAAACGGAACGGAAATATCCGAACCGAACCGCACCGTTTTCTATATTTAACCCGATCTAATCCGTATTTTCTTGTTCGACTTTACCGTAGTCGCTTCCGTTTTCGTATTTCAAATGTCCCGAATCTCGAATGGAAAACCGTTTTTCGACCAAGTTCGACCGTTTTCTACTTTTCTACTTTTAATGTGGAAATATTCCGAATTCAAATATGATTTAAACCGAATTTGGTTGCCAATCATTAACTAAGCAAAGGTAAATGTGAAACACTGATATCCATGGCATCTTAATTTTTCTCTTCTTTATTTTTTTCTCGTGCAAAAGAAACAAAATCGATAAATCTGCTCTCTTGTACTCAAAATTTGCCACAATGGCACTTGTTAATTGTTATGAATGGTAGGTCAGTATTTCGAATTGACTTTTCGTATATCGACTGTGTTCGATAGAATTTTGCTCGAATTGGTTCGTTTTCGAAATTCACAATATTTCGTAAGTTCGCGTTCGTTTTCGTGATCGACTTCACCGTTTTCGTTTTAGTTTTCGTATTCAAAATGTAGAAGTAGAAAATGGTTGAGGAGTTTTTCGACCGAGTTCAACCGTTTTCATCCCTAGATGTACCCAGCTATCATATAATATAATTTTTCTTGATCACAAAAAAAAGACTCCCTTTGATATTGAAATTGTATGAGGGCACGAACAAAATCTTTACTATGTGTTTTCTTCTTCTTCTTTGCAAATCATAGATATATGCATACACACTTCTATAAACACATGCTCACACACATTTAAAACATGAACCGATCTTGAAAATGATGAATTCCTAGTAGGCATAATCTGTCACTAGAAAATAATGCATTAAATTCTACTCTTTATCCCTAAAAATGCAATTGTGGGAACCATGTCAGTCAAGATAGCCCATGCTTGATAAACTTTATGTCAAATTGTATTAGTAGTTATCTAAATTGTTTTATTATGAAAATATAGTGCTTACCTAATCTAATGGTACTTGTTTTATATCACGAATGTTATTACTTTTTAAATATAAATTTAGTTAAATTTCAAACTATTTGACTTCTCAAAAAACGAGAATTGTATTTTTTTTTTGAATTGATAGAGTAGAATAGAAAAACAATACATCAAATTGTAGAATGAATCTAGGTCAATGCGAGCACTCATATTAAGTCAGATACTCGAATAATGAACAAGTTCCACCATAGTTGACTATTGTTTCTACAACAACACAATATTTAAATGGAAAGAGCTTACGCTATCTATACATAAGATGTTTGACAACTTATTAACGGTTACAAAGTTTTGCTTAGGTCAAACCATATTTAGGATGTAATTCTGTTGTATGACCATGTTGTCTTTTTCAACCTACATCTCCTCTATATATATGTAACAATTTTATGGCTACATGTGGGCATGTTTCATATAGCTTCATCTAGTTCTAGCTCTGGCTTCTTCATAAGTAGCTTTAGTTAAGTAAAAACACTAACTTCACTAATTTCTAGAAAAGAGAAAATCTCATTGCTAGAGTTTTGTTTGCATCTTGCAGTCTAATGTTTAGCCACTAAATTTAGCTCTTGAGGCTTCAAATAGGTGGATTAAAGTGTTATCTAAAATTTAGCCAACCTCACAAAAACGGTATTAGTTCAATAGATCTCAGAAGTGAGCTAAAGTGGTCATTAGTTTAGTATCCAACTAAGCACTAGACCATGGGATCTAAATGGGCTATAATATGTGTTTGTTTCTGATTAATATTTGATTGTAGACTAGATGAAAATAAGTGAAAATCCCACCCGTACACCTAGATTTTTCCTTGATTATATGGGCATCAGATGGAAAAAAGAATTGAACTTGCACTACATTCTAGTACGTTTTTAGTACCATGGCCTCCCACTCTGTATGTTCCTCCACTATTAACCTTTTTTCCACCATTTGTCCCTTCCTTTCCACTCCCTCGTCCACCTAACCTCTCGCATTTGCAGCCTAGCGTCGCCTCCTAGCTCAGTCGCCCATCCATGCCGCCAATGCCATGTGACACTACACCACCACTCATTCATATCGCCCATCCATGTCACCAATGCCATGTGACACTACACCACCACTCATTCATATCGGAGGCGGTAGCACAAGCATGATCAATAGTGAGGTCACCGCCATGCTTGGACCAAGTACAGCTGGAGTTAGCGGTCCATGGATACGATGTAGTTGCGGAGTGCGCGCGTGAGATCAATCACACCGTCATAGGTCATGGCGGATCGAGATGGCAATGCCATGATGATCCTGCTACAAGGCCTTGCGTAAAGAACCTCGTGCTTAAAGTCCCTTGTGCTTGATCAAGATGTGGGAGGCGTGCACCTTCTCTACCGAGGGTAATGTGGGGCCATGGTGGTGTAAGGGATACAGATAGCATGGCGCGTTTGTTTGGTGACTAGAACATGCCACGCCAAAGGTTATTCATGCCATAGTTTTTCTGGCAACTGTTTGGTTCACCGTCATAGCTATGGCATGCCACACTTTCTTAGCACACTGCCCCATGTCATAGTCTCATTCTTACACCAAGTTGTCCGGTATAACCAACCAAACTTTTTTCTGGTAGCCACGGTTTGTCAAAGGCTAGGAGTGGCAAGTTGAGTCACCAACCAAACAGGCCCGCAATTTGATGAAGGCTAAGAGGGTTATTAAGGTCATTTATCCTCTAGATTATATGCCAATTAGGATTTCCAAACATCTAGATTTTAAACTGCGGCTTACCAGGCAATTCTTTATTAGATTTCACATAAATTGTTCTAAACAGGATTACAATATAGCTACAGTGCACCAAAGAGCTAGTGACGGTGGTGTGCCAACCTTGGCTTCTCGTTATGGACCAGCCAGTGATAGATGATTGATACCTTTAGTGTTTTTATTTTATTTTATTTTCTCACCCGGTGATAAACTTGTGACACCATTCATGTGACGAATTATGACAACAAGTTCACGTGGACCATTGGTCAAAGATTCAAGTTGAACTTTACATGATGGGAAGGACCACAACCATTTTAGACGGATCAATTCATCACCGGAGACCAAGGAAATGAGGAGAGTAGACACGGAAACACCAATAGTGAAGAACTTGTAAAAGAATTGGCTGGATTGTAATGATAAGAAGCTCGCGTAATAGTGTATTCTTGGAAGGGGCGAGGGCGTTTAGATCCAAAATCTTTTGGAAAAAGAGAACAGTAACACTTTCGTTTTTATTTGATAATTATTATCCAACTATGGAGTAACTAGGTTCAAAAGATTCGTCTCGTAAATTACAGATAAATTATACAATTAATTATATTTTTATATATATTTAATATTATATGTATGATTTGATGGAGAATTTTGTAAAGTTTTGGTGTGACCAGTGGCCAGTGGCACCATGCAGGTCAACAGCAACGCCATGCCGTGTCTCCAGCCACTCATCACTCACTGGTGTTTCGGCGCAGCCCAGCCAGCAGTCGTCACAGCCAGGTCGACGACACGCATGCAGAAGGCGCTAGCTCACCCACATGGCTCTCTCAGGCGTAGGACTCCTCGGTGGAGACCATGGCCATTTGTGTCTGGTCTCTTGTCCAGACCAGACGCCAAGATCCGTCACATGGCCAAACCTCTCGGTACCCGCTCATGGCTTGCTTGAGATGCCCCCAAATCATGTCTGTCATGTCTCCCTCTCAGTTTCTCCAATTCTCCGCGGACAAAACCCATGCTATTTTTCAAATGTCTGATCTGTCGATGGACTTAAAGCAGCGTTCAATCTTTTCTCTCTCTCTTCTCATGTCATGTCACGGCCGCCTACAGATGATGCCCCGAGATTTCAGGCGCATGAGCATTTGTTGTGTTACTCCGTAGTACTACCTCCATCCTAAAAATATACAATTCTCACTTTTTGAGAAGTCAAATAACTTAAACTTTGACTAAATTTATATAAAAAATACTAAGATTCGTGATATGAAACTAGTATCATTAGATTAGTTATATATATATATTTTTATAATAAAATTATTTAGAGACATAAATGTTAATATTATATTATTATTTAATATAAAGTTGGTCAAATATAAACATATCTTGACCGACACGGTTCCTATAATTACATTTTTTTAGGGAGAAGGTAGTACGTTGCGGAGTGGGAATGCAGTTTTTTTTTTTGACGAGGTTTTTTTTTGGGAATGCAGTTTGGGGCTGCCGCTGCGCCGGCCGTGCCAAGCAGAGCAAAGCAAAGCAAAGCAGGTGTTAACTTTGGCAGGTGGTCGTTGTCTCGCCAACCAGAAATTTGGAGGGTGGTTGGGGGTTGTGAGTACACTGGTGGGATGCGTTGCGCGCTGCATTGAACACACGTAGGGCGCCATGCATTGATGCTGCCCGCTTGCGTTGCTAGTGTGCGCAGGGCATCAATCATCCATCCCCATTCATAGATGCAGGGGGGGACCATCTCCGTCCGTCCGAGCGAGCGACTGAGGCGGAGCGAGGCTGCCCTCCTTTGCCGCGCTGGCTGGGCTGCAGTGCATCGCATCCCTCCTGCTGCGTGCTGGCTGCTGGACTGCACTGGTCTGCCTCTGCTATGCCCGACGCGAATAAATGCCACCCCTCACCACAAAACCCCACTTCCTTCCTCTACCATTCCAGTCTGCACCCCTGCCACAAAGATGGCTTCCACCTCATCACCAGGGCCGCCCATCCCTCTCCTCCTCCTGCTCCTCTTCCTCCTCCACTTCTCCTCCGTCCTCGCCGCATCAGCTCCTCTAGCCTCATCACAACAGGTACGGCTCCCTCCTTCGCCGCCCCCACCCCCCCTGTCGCGCCTGTAACTGGGGATTGGTTGGCAACACGTGGTACCGACGTTTTCTCCCTTCCATCGTGTGATGGAACTGCAGGCTGATACCGGCAGCGGCGGCAGCAATGTGACGGAGCCGGTGGCGTGGACGCCGCGGCTGAGGAAGACGTTCTTGGACGGCGGCATCGAGCACTGGCGCGGGCGGCGGCTGGTGGGGCGGTTCCAGGTGTGCGCGGTGTGCACCTGCTGCGGTGGCCCGCACGGGATGTGCATCCCGGCGCCCTGCTGCTACGCCATCAACTGCAACATCCCCAACCGCCCCTTCGGCGTCTGCTCCTTCACCCCGCGCACATGCAACTGCCTCAACTGCCACCTGTAGCTCTAGCTCTAGCCTAGCCTACCCGCCGAGGATGCAGATGCAGCAAAGGAACCAAGATGTGGCCAACTGCTGGCTGGATCCATGGTTTTGATTGTTTCTCCCTTTTGGATTGAGTTGGTTGCCGATGCATGGGATTCGTGGTGACAGATTCGTTAATCTGGAGACCGATTGGAAGCGTTCATCATACTAGTACCGTTAGTAGTATATATACTCCTGTCCTACATTGTAGCCATAACTCAATAGTAAGTAGCAGTATGGTGATGGTTGAGTTAATTCAGCTTTTCTGCTCTTGCTTGGTGCTCTTCAGCTTCATCTTCATCTTCAATTGTGGATACTAGTATAGTGTCCGTGCGTTGCCATGGTTTCATTTAGAGGCGCATTTAAAAACTACAAACATGGTCAATCCATCTGATCTTGATCTCTACCAAGAAAAGATACTTCCATAATTAATTCTTACTAAAAAACAGTAAAAAAATGTTGATTCAGTATAAAAATTAGCAAGTAAGAAGCGCTAAATTAAATTTAGGAATGAAATTTCCTATAACCATATGCATACAGAATTTCTTTACAATGAGCTATTGAGTTCCAGCATGTTGATTAGGTCACATATTCGAACCAGAAAATCAGGTGTTCTTCTTCGTGCGCTTCACCTGATGAGCTACTTATCCAATCACCAGAAATGAATGGAAGGGTCCTTGCACAGGCCGTTCACACGCCACCCAATGTCAGTCTCCTGCAGAAGAGGAAAAATCTAAACTCTTTAACCAAATCCAAACTCTTTAACATTTCTATGGCTGCAGATCACCTCAAAGAAACAAGTACTAATATAACCAAACTAATCCGCAACTCATTTTGTAAATAAGAAATGAAATGTCAGAAAAGAACAGTGACATCCTGTCTGCCAAGAAGTGCCAAGAAGCAAGTCCCTTAGAATTTTGGGGGAGAGCGAGGAAGACAGGAGGGAGGTATCACCTGCTTTTTTTTAATCCAACAGAAAAGCAGCCTCAGCCATTGAAGCATAAAGTGCCTGTAACAAGATCATTGCAAAGTGCACCTATATAGATTGCACAGTAGGTGTAGAGCTTATGTCCTCAGCAAGTAACATCGAATATATTCTTGAACCCTATTTGCTTTAGCAATTACAACAAATACATAGATCTAATTTAGGTAATTACAGTTTGAAATAATATGAATGTCTAGATAGGCATCTCTGATAGCATGATAGAATTCGATATAATTTTTATTTATGTAGAGTACCAATTCTTTTATTAGACTATCAATTTTTTTTGTTAATACACAGTAACCAATCTTCTATCAGACTACCATCTCTTATTGAATCTACTAATAATTTGACATTAGCATTGGCAAAAGGAAAAATATCTACAATGTCATGGACTACAAACCTCTGACCTGATCAACTTTGACCCAGCAATCCTGCTCCTTCAGTAACCATGGTGTGAAGCTGCATTCCAAAACAAAATTTCTGCATGGTCAACTCAACTCAACTATAGATTTTATAAGCTGCAGAAATTTTCGATAGGATCAACTCAACTCACCAGCTAGCACCTAGCCACAGATATATATATAACACAACACGCATGACCTGTTTAAAGAATAAGTGTTGAACCTGAGTTGCTATCATATTTTCAGAACTGCTAGATCTTTTATTTCTACATAACCAGCACATGGTACCAAAAGAAAATACGGGTGGTATAGCATTGGAAATAGCTTACCTTGTCTCTAAGCTGGTATAAGATGTCATGATTATCAATTCAATATCAAAAAAACAATGGAGGAAAACATCATGATTGAAGTGTCCCTAATAACCTAGTAATTTACATACCAAAATTTCCTTGTTCTCTGACTGCCTTTATAGACATAGTCCAATTGCTGACCATACTGAATTGAGCTATCAAATCATTAGAATTTCAAGGCAAACTTTTTAACAAACTTTTGTCTGCTATGCTTGCTTTAGAATTTGGCAGAACTACCAAAGCATAGACGAAACAAGAAAAGCCTAACCAAACTGTAGTATGGCAACAACGTAAACTAACCTTCAGGTTGTGCTGACGAGCTGGTGCAAGGTAACTTTAGTATGAACTTGAACTGAAAGCCAACACAAATAGCTGCAGTAAGCAAAGCCAGGAAGCAAAGCAAATAGCTGTCAGCTAGGAAAATTCAGCCAGGAAGCAGAGCTTGAATCAGGCAGAATTCAAGTTCATCTATTAACATTCGTAGAGCTATAGCCTGTAGGAAAGCCAACACAAAATCAAATCAAACCATGGAAACACAACAGCTGTGGAAAACATTATGAAGATAAAATCATCAATTTATCAGTAAGCAGTGGCACCCTGATGTTAATAGACACAGTGAATGACGCACGTGATCATCTCGTGACTCGGAACATGAATTTAGTCCAATGCAGCCTATGTTATGTACATGGCAAGCATTATGACCTAGTTGCATGTGCTTCTATTTATTTCCGATAAATTTGGTGCAAAATTGCAGAACCTATTGACACTGGAACACAAATAGAACTGTAGAAGCAACACACAAGTAGATCATCAGTACTTCAACTTCACAAACATGAGTACCACATGATTATGAATAATATTTCATGGCAGTTCACCCAAACTCAGGACACAACCACAGATATAGTATGGCGTGCTGCCTCACCATAGGGCTAGAATTAAAATTTTGTTGCAGATAAAACAATAGACCAAGTAACCAAATGCCTGCATTTTACAGAAGATTTATATTTCCATAAAAAACGCAAAACTAATTACATGGTACTAAAAACCCTTATTCTTGCATTATTCCTTGCAGGTACTTCTAAGTTTGAGACATCAAGATATCTCGACAAACAATAAAGAAAAATGTATACTTAACTGTGTATCCGTGTGGCAAGTGCACCAATTTTCTACATTCAGATCTCCAGGACGACCAGGAAATTAACTCTGCAAGGATCCGAACAAGATTTTAAAGCAAATACTATATGTAAACACAAAGCACGGACAGTAAAGCAAATACTGTATGTAACACAAAGCACAGACAATAGCTTTTGGTTGTTTCTAAAATACCAGAACGACATGGCAGATTTAACAAGCACAATGAACCTGCAAGGGAAAACAACACTTTCACTTTGTTCGCTAAGAAACAAGAATGCTTAATTTCAAACAACCATAGCTACAGAACAATCATGGGGTCTAAATAGTGTGCAAATAAATTCTATAAATTAAAATTTGTAATAAAAAATAAAACAATTTGAATCAGAACAAACTGGATCGTGTACCTGCCGCTGGTGCTCGTCATCACTTGCCTTAATTTCAAACAACCAGAGCTACTAAACAATCATGAGGTCCAAATAGTCTACAAATAAATTCTGTAAATTAAAATTTGTAATAAAAAACAAAACAAATTGAATCAGAACAAACTGGATCCTGTACCTGCCGCCGGTGCTTGTCGTCACTTGCCACATCAGTCGAACCCGCATGACCGTTCTGTAGGCATTTCCACAAACATTTGGTGAGCACAAGACATATGAAGGCAAATGATGAACAGTGCAGAAGCAGATCAATCAACAGAACAATGGTCCATGCGTCACTTAGCCGCAGCGGGAGGAAGGGCGTTCTTCACCTGAACCACCCGAGTTCATCAACGTTCTCGGCAGCCAATGAGGCATGAGCTCGAGCACATGGCGTGCGTGCACCACCAATAGCGTGACGAACTCAGGTTTTATCAGCAAATTAAGATCAACGGGGCGGACGAACAAGGTCCGTCTTACCTGCGCCAGTGCGTGGCGGAGGCGCCGAAGCCATGGACGGCCCCTACCCTCTGGCGAGGTAGTTCACGCACATCTCCATCCCTCGCCACGTCCAGCTCGAGCAGCCCGGCACAGCTCCTTCAGCAGCAATGACGGCCAGGAAACCCTAGCCATGTTCGCCGCGGCCCAGCGTGCTCCGCGTCCGCCACGGCGTCCGGGGTTCACACCTAGCTGTTCTGGCGGAGTGTCAGCGTGGCGACGTCGCCGGTGCGCCCTGGTTCCGGTGCGCCGTGCTTCCGCGACGCTCTGGCCTCCGCCACAAATCGGGGCGAGCGGCGGCGCAACCACGGCACGGCGAGGCCGACAGGAGTCCCGGCGGTGCGTGCGTTCCGGCGGCCCCGGCCCCGCGCGCCTTGGCCTGCGCAGGCGGGTTGGCGCGTCCCGGCCGGTGGCGGCGGGCGTTCGGCGCGGGAGGGAGAGGAGCGTGGAGACGGGAGGAGAGGGAGAGGAAGGTCACGCGGGAGGAGAGGGAGAGGGAGATGGAGAGTCGCGCCGTCCTCGAGTGCCGAGTGCGGGACCGGGAATACTGCGGGACGGGAGACGGGGCGGTCAGGCCTCGCGCGCGCGGGATGTGGGTGAGTGACGAGGATTGATCCCAGCCATATCATTCGTTTGGATCTGAGTGAGTGAGGAAGAGAGATTATAGATTAGAGCGAATCTCATTCTTTTATTTTAAAAATTAGTAAGATATTATGTGCATTAATCTGTGTGTACTTAGTAAAATTTAGGAAAGATAATGATTATGCGGGTTATATGGGAGTTATTTTGTTGTGTGGCTTTAGAAATGTTTTTTAGTGTATTATATGTATTAGAGATACAGATAATCAAGTCACAGTATCTTTCTTTGCTCGCAGTATGTTACTTTTGTAATGTATTTTATGCCTAATGGTAGTAGTCATGACCTTTTAATTTGTTCTTGGATTGTCAGTGGTGTGCCAATTTCCAGTGAATTGAAAACGATCCGCCACAAAAAAAAACATTACACATTTCTGAATTATAATTTATAAATATCATTTCTGCATGTATCAATGCGGTATGTGCATCATGCATTACCATTTTAAATCATACGCTCTTTATCATGCCATAGTTTTGATTGTTTTGGGTTGTACATTACTGCTAACTCAGTGGACATAATATACCCTGAAGTTGGTTGGCAGTTTTAGTCTCTTGTTTTATGGGTTTTTTTTTCTGCACATGTCATCACAATTAATGTGGATTTCCTGAATTTGACAACGTCGTTTTATAAAATTATTCAGATATTTTAATTAGCAGTATTTTTCAGATTTTTATTCAAGAAAAAAAATATCAGATCAATCAATACAAATGGAAATGGTCCACTAGAAGTAAATCTTTAAAACCAAATAAAATCCGAAATCAAAAAAAAGTTCGCCTATCTGTAATCTTTGCATAAAGTGTCCTCTGCTCTTGTTGTCCTTAAATTCTTGTACCTACAAACCTGATCTCTTCTTCAATGAAAGTCAATGGCGTGGTCGCTAATTGCCTGTTTTACACATTTGTTTTCGTCTCAACCCCTTTGTCTCTGTTGACGATATGTTCGTGCTTTCAAGGCACTGTCGTTGACACACCGCGTCCAGGACTCAGGTTTCTATCCTATTCAACTCTTGCTGCGAGTTTGCATGTGTGCGCATCACACCGCCACATACAAGACTCCTGTGGTCCTGTTACCTGTTGGCATGTTGCAATACGCCTTCGATCTCTCTGCTTGTGACTCCCTTTGATACCTCCGCTCTTCGGCTCTTCGCATCTTTCCTCGATTTCTGACTCCGCGGTTGAGAGTTCTGCCGCCGCCCTCCACCATCCACCACCATGGTTTCCCTCTATTCTCCTCTGACATCTCGTTAGAGGCTAAATAGAATGGGAATCCATTGTTTTTAATTAATTTTTGCTAGTAGATCTGAGTCATTAAGCTTAGAATTTCTCTATGCCAAATTTCTTGATATTGGAGTTTTATCTCCTCCTTCTATTCCTCTCTGGCAACGGTAAAGGAGAATGTTGGAATCAACTTTTCCACGACGGCTTTGTTGAAGATGAGAGCGATAACTTCGACGTCAACATCTTCATCGATATGACGACATGGATATTTTTATTTTCGGACGGCGGTATCAAGGCGGAGATGATGTTGCCACCACGGAATAATTTTCTCTGGTTCTTTCTCCGTTTTACTGTGGTTATAGTTGGCCATGGCAAAGGACTAGAGAGAATATTTTTCAGACTAGCCTTTCTTATTCTTGTGGTAGAAAGAAGGAAGACAATAAGAAGAAAAAGATCCTCAATTCCGCCTACATGAATGTTGACAATGTGGGTAGTAATCTAGAGTGCTTGTAGTGTATTGATGTACCCAGCTATCATATAATATAATTTTTCTTGATCACAAAAAAAGACTCCCTTTGATATTGAAATTGTATGAGGGCACGAACAAAATCTTTACTATGTGTTTTCTTCTTCTTCTTCTTCTTTGCAAATCATAGTATATATGCATACACACATCTATAAACACATGCTCACACACATTCAAAACATGAACCGATCTTGAAAATGATGAATTCCTAGTAGGCATAATCTGCTACTAGAAAATAATGCATTAAATTCTACTCTTTATCTCTAAAAAAATGCAATTGTGGGAACCATGTCAGTCAAGATAGCCCATGCTTGATAAACTTTATGTCAAATAGTATTAGTAGTTATCTAAATTGTTTTATTATGAAAATATAGTGCTTACCTAATCTAATGGTACTTATTTTATATCACGAATGTTATTACTTTTTAAATATAAATTTAGTTAAATTTCAAAATATTTGACTTCTCAAAAAACGAGAATTGTATTTTTTTTGAATTGATAGAGTAGAATAGAAAAACAATACATCAAATTGTAGAATGAATCTAGGTCAATGCGAGCACTCATATTAAGTCAGATACTCGAATAATGAACAAGTTCCACCTTAGTTGACTATTGTTTCTACAACAACACAATATTTAAATGGAAAGAGCTTACGCTATCTATACATAAGATTTTTGACAACTTATTAACCGTTACAAAGTTTTGCTTAGGTCAAACCATATTTAGGATGTAATTTTGTTGTATAACCATGTTGTCTTTTTCAACCTACATCTCCTCTATATATATGTAACAATTTTATGGCTACATGTGGACATGTTTCATATAGCTTCATCTAGTTCTAGCTCTGGCTTCTTCATAAGTAGCTTTAGTTAAGTAAAAACACTAACTTAGTGCAATCTATAGCCTACTACAGAATAGCTTATTCTATAGCCAGGCCAATTCGATTGCACCATCCACCTAGTGCAATTACTGTTAGGCAAGCGCTTATTGATTCCACTAATTCGCTGGACCCATTCTAAATTACCGGAGGTTCTATTAATTAATTCATACGAGAGAGAGCCTTTATAGTAATTAATTCCATCATCGTCCGATCCAAAAAAAAAACGTGGCATGCACTCCTGCATTATTAGCGCTCGTAAATAATGCTCCTAAAATACAGTGCATGCATGTACCTGCTATTCGTGTTAGCATTTACTATATTTTGTATCGTTGAAGAAAAAATAGTTACGAGAATATTTACGAATACATATTTACTAGAATTCACACCAAGAAATATTTACGAAAATTCACATCAAGAAATATTTACGAGAATATGCACTAAAAGCATTTACTAGAATGTGCACTAAGAAATATGTACGAGAATGTGCTCTAATAATATTTACGAGAATCTACACTAAAAATAGAATGTGCTCTAATAATATTTACGAGAATCTACACTAAAAATATTTAGGAGAACCTTCAAGAATATGCATTAAGTATTTTCAAGAATATGCACTAATAAATATTAAGAAGTATTTACGGGAATTTTGTGAATACATATTTACTAGAATTCACACCCAGAATTATTTACGAGAATTCAAACAAGAAATATTTACGAGAATATGCACAAAAACTATTTACGAGAATCTACACAAAGAAATATTTTATGAGAATTTGTACTATAATATTTACGAGAATCTACACTAAAATACTTAGGAGAATCTTGAAGAATATACAGTAAGAAGTATTTACGAGAATCTACACTAATAAATATTTAGGAAATTTATAAGAATATGCATTAAGAAATATTTACGAGAATATGCACTATAATTAGAAGGGGAATTACAACAACTTACAAGAAACACTAATCCATGTGTAAATACAAAAATTTCCAACAGTAACCAGCAAGGAACATAAAAAAATCAAATATGAACATGTCGTCATTCAACGGAAATACATCACATGAACTTTTGGATAAAATCATCTATAGTGGTACAAATAAATCTAACAAAAATAAAATCAAATAAGTCATGCTGCATCAGGCAAGGGGCCTGCCGCCACGCCATCCGAGCGGGACTGACTACATCGCCATTGGGAGCGCCATCGAGTGGGGCGAGCCGTGCCGTCGTAGCGTCCACCATCCATGTGAAACGGGGTCACAAGGTGGAAGGCCGCCGCCATAGACGCGTCGCGCGATGGAGCATGGAACCGACGTCGCTGGTGGTGCGCGGGTAGGGAGGCGCGCCAGGAAAGGAGCGGAGTTGTCATACTGGATTGCCGCCGCCGTCACATGAGCTGCCGCACACCGCCGTAATGACAAGAAGGGACATGGATTAGTGGTGACGAGGAGGACTTGTTGCCAAGAGGTGCTGTCCGTGCACACGAGCATCATCGCCGTTGTGGGTGCCGTCTGTGCGAGACGTCATGGATCCGTCACGCACATCTACAAAGATCATTGCTATAAAATAAATTATCCAAATTGAGGAACATAAGGCGTTTACCAAATTGCGTGAGCGGCGACGATCTGCTCGGAGCGCCGGCCTCCCATGGGGATGGGGGTGCTCCTGCTCCATGCTCCGTCGTGTAGGGTCATGTAATGGACGACACAAACAGGCCCCCACGTAGCTCCTCGGCATGCATGCGAAGGAGCAGATGGTGTTCCTGTGGTCGGATTATGGGGCGGAGAAACAAAGCAACCTGTGTCCTTGTGTCCGGTGGAATAAATGGGAAAAATCAGTGGGATTGAATCAATCAATGCGCATGCATTCATTAGTCAGAAGGGACCACCTAGCCAAAGCCATGCGCGTGATGACTGGTTCGCTTATATATATATATATATATATATATATAATGCACATGGGTGCATTCTTCTATAGAGAATGCACCCACCTTGATTATTGTAACTAGTTTATTGTCTAGTTGCAATTGAGTTTTTGTCGAGTTGCAACTGACCCAACTCTAGTTGTAATTTGATTGCGTCAGGCTGCAACTATTTGTTGTCTTGTTACAACTGGTCTGACTCTAGTTGTAATTGGATCACATCAGATTATAATTGGTATTGCCTAGTTGCAACTGGGCTGACTCTAGTTGTAGTTGGATCACGTCAGTTTTGCAACTGTTGCCCAGTTGCAACTGGCTCGACTCTAGATGTAATGTAATTGTATCACGTCAGATTGCAACTATATTATGTACAGTTTGAAAGGATCAAGATGCCCAGGAAAGGGGTGAATTGGGATCTTTTAAATTTCTAAGCAATAATTAAAACCTATCAAGAGCCAATTAACAACCTAATGCTTTCCCAAGTGTGTCCTAGCTAAACAAGCAAGACAAGACAATGAAAGCGGTAAATCCCTATGCAATTCTACTCAAGCAACAAGAATATAAAGCGGAAAGTAATGATTAGGAGTAAATACAATAAGTAAGGGGCAAAGGAAATTGACACAACGACGTTTTGCCGAGGTATCGAGGAGTTGACACTCTCCCTAGTCCTCGTTGGAGCACCCGCGCAAGGGTATCGCTCCCCCTTAGTCCACGCAAGGACTAAGTGCTCTCTATGGGGCTGATTTTTCGCCACTCCGGCTCGGTGAATCGTTCACAACCGATCACAATCGAACTTGGGTCATCCACAAGGAACACCACCGGATTATCACCAAGCAAACCTCCGTGAAACCGTCTAGGTGATGTCGATCACCAAGAGTAACAAGCACTAACTCTGACTTGACCAAGGCTAGTCTAGTGATTGAATGGATGCACACTTGCTAACTCTAAGCAACTAGTGAGAATCAACACATGGAATTGCAATTCACACTCTCACTAGGGCTCTTGCACTTCTTGCACTCTCCCAAGGCAATCTCAGCAATTGGAATGGGCAAGAGAGCCTCCATGGGGCTGATGGGGAAGTATAAATACTCCCCAACTCAACCCTAGCCGTTAGAGGCAAAAACAAACTTTCTGCGTCACTCCGGACGCAAGAATAGGGTAGGGTCCGGACTATTGAGCATGCGTCCGGACCCCCAAACCCTATGTACTCAGCACTGTAAGCTAGGCGGTCCGGACGCTAAACGCAGTCCGGACGCAAGGCTCCGGACAACGTCCGGACTGAAATTCCCTCTCTGGAACTCTCTGTGTTGGGTCCGGACCCTACTTGGCGTCTGGACTCAACACACCGGACAACGTACGGTTCATTTCACGCGTTCTGGAGCTCTCTGTGTAGGATCCGGACGCAACCTGCTGTCCGGACCCTGCACTATTCACTGCGTCCGGATAGCCTGCAACATGCAGACTAAACCCTAGGGTCCGGACGCACAGCCGATGGTCCGGACCTAGGTTCCATTTGCGTCCGGACACGATTTTCAGGGCAGATGAACTTACTTCCTTCATGGAAGTTTCTCCACTTGGTCCAAGGACTAATTCTATAGCTTCCTAGTGCTAGTTTCAACAAGTGTGCACCACACCTAATCCCTAAGCCTTTCCTAGGTCAAGCTACTAGATAGAATCCCTCTTAATAGTATGGCCAAAGGAAAAATAAAGGTGCTAAACTACTCTAAGTGTCTCTCAACTCCAATGACACTTAGACCTAGTCTAATCTTCAACCTTGTCGCCAATCCTTTGAAAACCGAAATGATTCCAATAAGGGGCACATACATCATGATAGTCCAAAGCAACCATCCATTACCATGACCTAACTTTATTTTTTTTTGAAAAGAACTGTGGAGCAAAGCTCTTATTGACTCTGCAAAACACACGTTAGTCATAGTAATCTTGCATTGTCGTTAATCACCGAAACTCTAGGGGCCTAGATGCTTTCAATCTCCCCTTTTTGGTGATTGACGACAATATGCCATAGAGTATGAAAAGAGAGTTTTATTTTGGGTTTTCAAGTGACTTGGTTTATCTAAGCATGGGTTAGTAAATATGAATGAATAATACATGCTTAAATAATCCAAGCCACAACATGTACCGAGGATATGAATTAAGAGTAAGTACATGAGATATGCTTAACCACAAGTTTATATCAAAGTAAAGCGCGGAAGCATATCAAGGGCCAAAAGCATGTGACATAATATATAAGAGTGAACCACAATGTCACAAGCAAGTGTATCATCACACAAAAACAAATGTATGCGATAGGGTAAACATGATGCATGAGTACGAGAGTAGTAAGCACATCAAAAGAACCAAGTCTTACTCTCAACTCCCCTATCACTAGCATACTCTCACTCTCTCCCCCTTTGGCGACAAAGCACCAAAAACTAAGCGTCGGGCGCAGGGGGAGCAGCCGGGTCACGAGCGCGGAGGTCGAACTGCTCGTAGTCGGGACTAGAGTCGCTGTCGTCGCTCTGACCCGTTGTAGCTGGAGAGGTAACTGTCATCGGAGCAGTGGCCACTGAAGTAGAAGCTGGAGCATCGACCACTGACTCTGATGGTGCATCTGATGGCTGAGTATCCAGAACCACTGACTCAGGTTGTGCCTGTGCCGGTGCCTCTGAAGTGGGCAAGTCCGCAGCCGGAGCTGGCACTGAGGGAGCAGCCTCTGACTCGGGAGCAGGAGTTGTAGCTGGTGTCTCTGACACTGAGGTCTGAGCTGCCTATCCCTGGGGCTCATCAGCCACTGGAGGCACGTCCGGCTAGACCTCAGGAGTAGTAATACCTGTAGTAGGGGGGTCCTGAGGTGCAAGCTCCGACGAAGCCACAGAGGAGGGAAAGGTGCCACCTGTCGGTGGTGCGGGCTCGGTAGTCGGTAGGACTCGCAAGGCCGGTGAGGGCACTGTAGCTAGCCGAAAAGTCACGAACAGGAGTACCAAGCCCGGCAGATGCTGAGTAAGGTGTGAAACCGGTAGTAATCGGTGAAAACTACGTCGTCTGCCCCACGGTGTCAAACCACTGGCTGATCTGTCGAGTTGGGGACTAAAACGACCTTGTAGGAGTCCCACTCTGCGGTCCACCAGAGGACTGCGTAGCTGGAGGAGGAGTCACTGGCCGAGTCGGCAGTGGGGAAGCTAACCGGCACATGTACAACGAAGTAGTGACTGCCGGTGCTGTGAAGTAAGAGGACGACGGTGCCAGGTGCTGGACGTAGTAAGGCACGCCAGGCGGAGGTGGCTGCGGTAAAAACCCTAGGCGCTGTCCAAGCTGAGGCTGAGCTGAGGGACCCTCAAACTGTCCAAACGGAGGTGGACCCTGACCCAACTGAAACTACGACGGCCTCTGAAGGAAAGGAGGAGGTGGAGCGCCAGTGTGCTGCAAAAGGTATCCCATGAACTGAAAGGTCATCGCCTGACTCGCTAGCAGCTGCTCCTGGAAGTTATCCTGCCGGGCCTGAACTTGTTCCATCATGGCCACCATCTGTTGCTGAGTGGTATCGAGCCTGTCCAGAACTCTGAGAAGGACAGGGTCGGTAGGTGCTGGAGGTGGAGCTGTACTGGAGGGACCGGCCTCTGCGTCGTGAGTTGCTGCTAGACGGGGTGGAGCAGGGCGGTGTGGACGGTAGTCGTCGTCGTCACTGTCTGACGGGATCGGGTCTGTGCCCTGATCCAGGTCCTCCTGCCTCTCAAGGTCAGCTAGCTCTCCCTGAGCTACTGCACACATTGCCGTGTCCTGGGCGTCAACCTCGTCCATCTCGCTGGCGGGAACAGCTCTGCGAACTCTCCTGAGAGCTCTGTTGCCCCGACGACCATCGATCACTACACTCATCATGTAGATCTGGAACACTGAAGGTGAGTTAGCAAGCTCGTGGCTGAGGGCTGGGTGACTGCAAAGAGCGAGAACTAGCAGATAGTTGATCTAGTGACCGTAGGGTAGCTGCCTGCGTGATACGATCCCATCTGCTATGGTGTCCTCCATCTCACACACAATGAATTCCGCAATGTCAAACGGTGTCTGAGTCACAACAGCGGCTAGGAGGTACTGCTGCAGGTTCGTGAGCGCGTCACGGTAGCCGGTGCGAGGAAGAAGAGTGCGGCGGAACACGTCGTTCAGGAGACGAGCGTGAGAGAGCAACTCACTGGGGTGACGACGGGCACCGGGACCGAACGGCTGCTAGAATCACGGGGAGACGTGGTCAACTACCGGTGGAGTGCCTCCAACAACTCTGCGTGGGGGGTCACACTCCCCGAAGCACTACCTATGAAGCCTGGGCTCGTACTGGGTGAGGTGGAGTCGCTCTCGGAGGGCTGTCATGTACATCCTGTAGCGCTCCCCTCTGAAGGTGTACTGGAAGAACTCGTTGTCAGGGTCTATCCAAACTGAAGCGTAGAACTCCCTAACCCAGTGCTCGACGTAGTTCCCCGAGCGGCCTAGGAGGTCCGCCAGCCCGGGAAGGTAGATGAGTAGAGGTCGAAGCACCTCTCCACCGGTCTCGATGATCTTCTCAAGAGGGCACACTCGGTGGGGTCGTAGCCAGATCCTCATGGTGCGGGCTGCGTCGTAGAAGTCCTTATGGCGAGGGTGCCACCAACCTGGAGGAGCGTCCGGGTGCCTCTGTACTGGACACCACTCCTCAAGCTCTATCATCCAAAGCTCATAGACCTGCCTGGTGGAAGCCAAACTGAGATCCACATGCACGGGCATCACTGGAGGCCCTGCCATGGACGACGGTGGTGGAACTGCCCTTGGAACTCTGTCGCCGCAGCGAGGACCCTCAGGACGAGGAGCAACCTCGACACGGGCGCATGTAGACCGTCTAGGAGGAGTCGGCTGAGCTGCGTCTTTAGCTGCCTCTGCTGCCTCTGTAGCTGTCTCTGCTGACTCTGTAGCTGCTGCCTCATCGGTCGCTGCCGGTGGCTGTGAGGACGGTCTGGAAGTAGTAGAACGAGTGCGAGTGCCAATGTGAAGAGTAGCACCACGCTCTGCCCTGTCAGCTGCCTCAGCCACTACTATCGCTCCTAGAGTGTCTTTGTCTAGAATCTTCCGCATCTTGCCTGGAACCTTCGCCTTGGCCTTCCCCTTCTACTGAATGGTGGGAGGGGGACGGCGAGGCGGCTCATCATCACCGGGACCACCACCAACATTCTTCACCCGAGCCATCTGATCAATCAACTAGCAATCAACTCTGAAAGAGGCCCAAGTGCCACTACTGCGGAAATATCTCACTGTCAAACCCACTGAATATCAACTGACGCTGCCCAAACAGAAAGATTGACACTGAAAAGAGGAATGCAATGCCACTGACACATTCTAGAGGCTTTGCCTCAATCCATACTCGCAGGCTTTGCCCCCCGAGTTCTCTGTCACTGCCACTGACCCGACTGCCATAGAAATAGATAGATAGAGCATATATAAGCAAACATATATAATCTAGAGGTGCGAAAAGCCTAAGGAAGCAAGCAATGTAGATAAGAGAATAGAAGAACTGTGCCAGCTACCTGAGGTAAGAAGCACGTCAATCCAATGCACGTCGGGCTTGGATCGGGACACCACGAGGAGCGAATCGGCGACGGCTAAAACGCGCGACGACGAATCGACGAAGAAACCCTAGGGGGGATTTGAAAAATAGGGGAAACCCTAGGAGGGGCTGCTGTGGTGGTGGGGAAGACAGGAGGGGGGCAGGGGGGAGGGCTGCTGGTGGAGACTGTTGGCAGGGGGACCTTGGGTTCAAAGAAACCCGAGGGGGGGGGGGGGCTCTGCACGGAGCAGAGTGGGGTGGTGGTGGCTGCGCGCGGCTGGAGCAGGAGCTCGGCGGCGGCGGCGGCGAGGAGCAGGAGGCGGCGCGAATGGCGAAACGGCGAGGGGGGGGGGTGGAGAGCGCACGGGCAGGGGCGGGCAAGGGCGGGGGAGAGGCGCGCGGGCCCGCAGGAAGGAGCCGACGACTACTCGACGGCGGCGAGGTGTACGGGCGGCACAAATGGCAGTGCAGCGGCGGTTGTACGGGCGAGGGGGGGGGGACAGTAATGAAGACAGAAGAGGACGAGCACGGGGGTATTACGAAAAATCCCCGGACTCCGGACGCAAAAGCAGGTCCGGATCTGTGACACCGGACGCAGGAGGGTCCCAATTCGAGCGACATGCTCTCTGTACTCTATTTATCTGGACGCGGAATTGGGTCCGGACGTAGGGAACAGTTGCGTCTGGAGATACTGTGCGGGAAAGATGCACAGTGGGGGGGTCTGACCGGACGCAGGAGCAATGGTCCGGACCGCAGAAATCTTGCGTCTGGACCTTGTGACCGGAGCAGAACAGGGAGCAGAGAGGGAGTCCGGACGCAGAAGCGAGTCCGGACGCAGGGGAACAAGTAGCGTCCGAAGGCTGATCCGAAGCCAAAATGCATTGAAATTTTTCCTATCTCTCCCTTTGCTCTCTCTCTCTCACCATTTCCAACACCAAAGAGATCAGAAAGAAAACATGTTGGACATGGAATGAGTACCATCACTCAAACCCTCATCGGTTTTTCAAATAGTTAGCCTTTGGCTTAGCTCTTTTTAGTGAAAATAGGCAATGAAAGAGGGCGAGGAACATCGTAAGGCCATAAGTAGGGGTATAGTAACAACTTGAGCGTGGAATGCTCCCCCTAAAATGGACGAACTCAGAGGATACTCAAACTTAACTGAAAAAGAACGAACAAGCAACAAACATGCATATGCAATGCAATACTTGAATTTGAATCTAGTTGCTTGTCAAGTTTAAACCTCAATTAAGCTTCTTCACACGCTTGAGAGCGGTTATCCTAACCGAGTTAGACAAGCCTATGTGCACGTACATAAATTAAACATAAATGCAAGGAACCAACACAAGATCATCTTTTAGTGAAGTTACTTAGATCAAGCACATATAGTTCACTTCTCAACCTACAAAAGGTTACTTCATCAAGTGGTTTTGTGAAGATATCCGCCAATTGATCTTCACTTCTTACACCAACTAGGGAGATATCTTTCTTTGAAACATGATCCCTTAGAAAGTGATGACGGATATCGATGTGCTTAGTGCGGGAGTGTTGAACCGGATTGTTTGCAAGTTTTACTGCACTTTCATTATCACAAAGAAGTGGTACACTTTTAAGCTCAACACCATAGTCTAGAAGAGTTTGTTTCATGTATAGGATTTGTGCACAACAAGCTCCGGCGGCTATGTATTCCGCTTCTGCGGTAGACAAAGCCACACTATTTTGTTTGTTAGATGACCATGATACAATGGATCTTCCAAGCAAATAGCAACCTCCAGAGGTACTCTTCCTATCAAATTTGCAACCGGCATAATCCGAATCGGAATAGCCTATTAGTTGAAAAGTAGCTCCTTTGGGATACCAAAGGCCAATGCTTGGGGTGTGCTTTACATATCTAAGGATTCTTTTTACGACACTTAGATGAGATTCCTTAGGTTTTGCTTGAAACCTAGCACACATGCACACACTAAACATGATGTCGGGCCTAGATGCGGTAAGATATAACAAACTACCAATCATAGAACGGTAGAGAGTTTGATCAATAGGTTTACCGTCCTCATCAAGGTTGAGGTGTCCATTTGTAGGCATTGGGGTCTTGATAGGATTATAATCTTCCATCTTTAACTTCTTTAGCACATCATTGGTATACTTCTCTTGAGATACAAATGTGCCTTCTCTCAATTGCTTCACTTGAAACCCAAGGAAGAAGGTAAGCTCTCCAATCATGGACATCTCAAATTCCTTCGACATCAAGTCACCAAACTCCTTGCAATGATCTTCATTCGTCGAGCCAAAGATAATATCATCAACATACACTTGACAAATGAAGATATCTTGTCAACCTTCCCAATAGTGAATCCCTTCTTGAATAGGAAGTCCCGAAGATGCTCATACCAAGCTCTAGGGGCTTGCTTTAGCCCATATAGCGAATTGGACAACCTATAAATATGGTTAGGATATCTAGGGTCCTCAAAATCGGGAGGTTGATTGACATAGACTAGTTCATTTATGAAATCATTTAAGAATGCACTTTTCACATCCATTTGATATAACTTCATATCATGGTGTGATGCATATGAAAGGAGGATACATATGGCTTCAAGTATTGCAACCGGTGCAAAGGTCTCCCCAAAATCCAAGCCTTCAACTTGGGAGAACCCCTTTGCAACTAGCCTTGCCTTGTTTCTAACCACTTGACCTTGATCATCTTGCTTGTTGCGAAACACTCACTTAGTTCCTATCACTCTTGCATCTTGTGGCTTTTCTTTTAGAGTCCATACTTGATTCCGAGTGAAGTTGTTCAATTCTTCATGCATAGCATTCACCTAATCCAGATTCTCAAGCGCTTCCTCTACACAAGTAGGCTCAACACAAGAAATAAAGGAGTGATGTTCAATAAATGAAGCAATCTTTTGGGACCGAGTCATTACTCCCCTTGAAGGACTCCCAATGATGAGTTCTTGTGGATGGGATTGGAGTATGGGTGTGGATCTTTTATCAACCACTTGAGGAGGAGGTGTAGGTGTATCAACATCTTGAGCTTGGGCCTCTACTTGAACTTGAGGGATGAATGTATCTTCATTTGTTTCCCTCACTTTATCATCATCATCTTGAGGCCTTTGTGATGTAGAAGGTTGATCACTTGCATCAACTTCAACCACCACTTGATCTTCTTCTTTAGGGTTGATTGCACCGGTAGGCATGTTCTTCATAGCCTTCCTCAATGGTTCATCACCTACATCATCAAGATTTTCATTTGCTCCTTGGGAGCCATTAGTCTCATCAAATTCCAAGTCATACGTTTCTTCAACTAAGCCGGTGGCTTGGTTAAATACACGGTATGCTTTGGATTTCAAAGAATAACCAACTAGGAAACCAATATCACATCTTCTTTGAAACTTCCCTAGATGTTGACGCTTCTTATAGATGTAGACCTTGCACACAAACACCCTAAAGAATGATATATCCGACTTCTTTCCATTAAGCAACTCATATGGTGTCTTCTTCAATAATCTTTGGATGAACAATCTATTTGAAGCATAGCATGCGGTGTTGATAGCTTCGGCCCAAAACTTCTCCGGGGTGTCATACTCATCTAGCATGGTTCTTGCAAGTGTAATTAATGTCCGGTTCTTCCTCTCAACCACTCCATTTTGTTGAGGTGTATATGTTGCAGACACTTCATGCTTGATCCCAATTTCATCACAATAGTCTTCGATCTTTGTGTTGATGAACTCGGTACCATTGTCACTTCTTATTTTCTTGATCTCTACATCAAATTCATTTTGGGCTCTCTTGGCAAACTTCTTGAATGAGCTTGTAGCTTCCCCTTTGTCATGAAGAAAGAACACCGATGTGTATCTTGAATAGTCATCCACAATCACGAGACAAAAGAGGTTGCCTCCCAAACTAGCATATGTTGTAGGTCCAAATAAATCCATGTGTAGAAGCTTAAGAACTATTGATGTTGACATGAATGCTTTGTGGGGGTGAGTGTTGGCAACTTGCTTGCCGGCTTGACATGCACTACAAAGCTTGTCCTTTTCAAACACAACATCCTTGATGTCTCTAACCATTTCCTTCTTCAATAGCTTCTTGAGAGTAGACATTCCAACATGAGCTAGCCTTCTATGCCACAACCAACCAAGAGATGACTTAGTGAATAAGCATGTTTGGAGGTTGGAATTATTTGATGAGAAATCCACAAGGTAGAGGTTATTGTGCCGAAATACTTTGAATATGACTTGACTATCATCAATCTTTGACACAATGACTTCATTAGGAGTGAATAAGCATTGGAAACCAAGATCACACAATTGGCCAACCGAGAGTAAGTTGAAGCTTAGTGATGCAACTAGCAAGACATTTGATATTGAGTTATCATTTGAGATTGCCACTTTTCCAAGTCCTTTGACCTTTCCCTTTGAGTTGTCCCCAAATGTAATCTTGTCTTGATTGTTGACATCTTCTTCTATTGAGGTGAACATCCGGGGGTCACCGGTCATATGTTGAGTGCATCCACTATCTATCACCCAATGACTTCCACCGGTCTTGTAGTTCACCTACACACACAAGAGATCAAGCTTGTTGTTTAGGCACCCATTGAGTACGGGGGGCCATTGCTTTCTCTACTAGTGACTTAGCCACCCAAAGTGTCTTTGGTCTATTCTTGTTGGGTGGTCCTAAGAACACAATGAGTGGCTTTACCTTGACATCCTTGTTGATGACATAGTGAGCATTGTATGCAAAAGGCCTAGTGTTCTTGGGCAAGGGTTGTGGAGGTGGAGTCACACAATCATGAGCAAAGTGTCCTTGCTTCCCACACTCAAAGCATGTCTTCATCTTTGGCTTTGGCTTTGCTTGATACAAGTACTTGGCTTGTTGTTGATATTGAGCTTTGGCTTTAGCTTTGGCCTTCTTCACTTGAGCGGACTTGTAGCTAAGACCGACTTTGTCATTCTTCATGACGGTGTTCATAAGGAGCTCACTTTGAAGATTGTGGCCCTTTGTGAACTTCTCCATTCCAATGGCTAGATGGTTCATCTCATTCTTTAACCTCTTGTTCTCTTCTCTAAGCATATCAACTTCAAGTGCCACATCATAGTATTCATCTTGTGATTCAATCACAATTGACTTGGTTGATTTGAGCTTGACAAGATCTTGCTTGAGCTTCTAATTCTCACTCTTGATCTTGACATAGTCATCATAGTGATCGACCACAACCACTTGCTTGCCTTTGCACTTAGGCTCTTGCTCAATGGCCTCATCAATCAAGTCATCACAAGAAGTTCCAATGTATAACTTGACAATGGGGTTAGCAACAATAGGCAAAGCATCTTCAAGATATTCATTTGCTTTAAGGAGAGTATCATAGTTCATTTTTACTTCGGTGTACTCTTCCCTAAGCTTGTTGCATCTTTCTCTAAGCTTTTGTGATGTCCTCTCTAGCTTATCATGTTTCTCTTTTAGCTCTTTGAGAGAGGATTTGAGCTCCCTAGCATGTGAGGATAAGGATTTGTTTTCACTAATTAGCTCATCACTAGCATTGGATGTTATTTCAAGTTTGTCTTGCAAGTCATCATTTTCTTTTTCAAGCTCTTCATTTTTAGCTTGCTCCTTCTTCACAATTTTAGTATACTTAGTGAGCAATTTTATGAGTTCATCATAAGAAGGAGCTTGGTATTCCTTTTTCACTTTCACTACCACTATCATCACTATCCTCTACTTTGGATTGTACCTTCCGGTCACCCTTGGCCATAAGGTATAGGTGTGTAGAGGATGTAGTGGAGGAAGACGGTGGTGGTGGAGGAGGCAATGAAGTTCCAATGACTAGTGCGGCCACCTTCTCATCATCACTATCATCGTCGGATGAATCAGTTGAATCTTCAATATCGGTTAACCAATCACCAACTATGTATGCCTTGCCATCTTTCTTCTTTTGGTGTTGGAACCTTTTCTTCTTGAAGCCATTTCTCTTCTTGTGTGGCTTCTAATCTTTCTTCTCATCGTCACTTGACTCATCATTTTGCTCTTTGCCATTCTTGTACTTCTTCTTGTACTTGTCCTTCTTGGGCTTGGTGCATTGGTGAGCTAGATGGCCAAGATCACCACAATTGAAGCAATCCATTTCCGACAATGGCTTCCTCTTGTTGCTAGTGAAGAACTTCTTCTTTCTTGAATCAAACTTGACACCGCTCTTATTTAGCTTCTTTAGTATCTTGGTGGTCTTCTTCATCATTAGAGCGATGTTTGAGTCATCATCATCTTCACTCGAGGTATCATAAACCACCTTTGACTTGCCCGTGTCATGGCTAGCTTTGAAGGCCAAGTCTTTCTTCTTGGTGGATGATGAAGCTTCATCTTCTTTGTGGAAGTGCATGTACATCTCATGTGCATTGATCTTTCCTAAGACTTGAGTTGGTGTGTATTTGGAAAGATCACCTTGATGCAACACGGTCACAATGTTGGCATACTTGGCAATTGGAAGCACACAAAGAATCTTCCTCACAACATCGGCTTCATCCATTTGCTTTAGCCCAAGATCATTCAATTCTTATATAAGAACATTTAGGCGTGAGTACATTTCATTAGCATTCTCATGAGCAAGCATGGTAAAAGCATTCATCTTATTCATGACTAAGTGATATCGCTCTTCCCGCTCGCTCTTTGTGCCCTCATGAAGAGCACAAATGTTCTTCCACAACTCATGTGCGTTCTTTGAGGTTAGCACATGGTTGAACACATCCTTGCCAATGCCCCTAAAGAGGGTGTTGCGGGCTTTGGCATTCCACTTCTCATAGTGGACTTTGTCACCGAATGGTTCATCATAGGCCGAAAAAACTATCGGTGGCGGCTTTGAGCACACCAATATCTAAGGCTTCGAGGTAAGCCTCCATACACACTTTCCAATATGGAAAATCGTCTCCATCAAACATGGGCGGCGGTCCATCCCCATGGGACATCTTGCTCTAGGCGGTGAAGCCTAATTTAGAGCAACACGGCTTTGATACCAATTGAAAGGATCAAGATGCCCAAGAAGGGGGGGGGGTGAATTGGGCTCTTTTAAATTTCTAAGCAAAATTAAAACCTATCAAGAGCCAATTAACCCCCTAGTGCTTTCCCAAGTGTGTCCTAGCTAAACAAGCAAGACAAGGCAATGAAAGCGGTAAAGCCCTATGCAATTCTACTCAAGCAACAAGAATATAAAGCGGAAAGTAATGCTTAAGAGTAAATGCAATAAGTAAGGAGTAGGGGCAAAGGAAATTGACACGACGACGTTTTGCCGAGGTATCGAGGAGTCGACACTCCCCTAGTCCTCGTTGGAGCACCCGCGCAAGGGTATCGCTCCCCCTTAGTCCGCGTAAGGACTAAGTGCTCTCTATGGACTGATTCTTCGCCACTCCGGCTCGGTGAATCGCCCATAACCGATCATAATCAAACTTGGGTCATCCACAAGGAACACCACCGGATGATCACCAAGCAAACCTCCGCGAAACCGTCTAGGTGATGTCGATCACCAAGAGTAACAAGCACTAACTCTGACTTGACCAAGGCTAGTCTAGTGATTGAATGGATGCACACTTGCTAACTCTAAGCAACTAGTGAGAATCAACACATGGAATTGCAATTCACACTCTCACTAGGGCTCTTGCACTTCTTGCACTCTCACAAGGCAATCTCAGCAATTGGAATGGGCAAGAGAGCCTCCATGGGGCTGATGGGGAAGTATAAATACTCCCCAACTCAACCCCTAGCTGTTAGAGGAAAAAACCAACTTTTTGCGTCAGTCCAGACGCAAGAATAGGGTAGGGTCCGGATCATTGAGCATGCGTCCGGACCCCCAAACCCTCTGTACTCAGCACTGTAAGCCAGGCGGTCCGGACGCTGAACACAGTCCGGACGCAAGGCTTCGGACTGAAATTCCCTCTCTGGAACTCTCTGTGTTGGGTCCGGACCCTACTTGGCGTCCGGACTCAACACACCGGACAGCGTCCGGTTCATTTCACGCGTTCTGGAACTCTCTGTGTAGGGTCCGGACGCAACTTGCTTTCTTGACCCTGCACTGTTCACTGCGTCCGGATAGCCTGTAACATGCAGACTAAACCCTAGGGTCCGGACGCACAGCCGATGGTTCGGACCCTAGGTTCCATTTGGGTCTGGACACGATTTTCAGGGCAGATGAACTTACTTCCTTCATGGAAGTTTCTCCACTTGGTCCAAGGACTAATCCTATAGCTTCCTAGTGCTAGTTTCAACAAGTGTGCACCACACCTAATCACTACGCCTCTCCTAGGTCAAGCTACTAGATAGAACCCCTCTTAATAGTACGACCAAAGGAAAAATAAAGGTGCTAAACTACTCTAAGTGTCTCTCAACTCCAATGACACTTAAACCTAGTCTAATCTTCAACCTTGTCGCCAATCCTTTGAAAACCGAAACGATTCCAATAAGGGGCACATACATCATGATAGTCCAAAGCAACCATCAATTACCATGACCTAACTTTCTTATTGCCTCTGCAAAACACACGTTAGTCATAGTAATCTTGCATTGTCGTTAATCACAGAAACTCTAGGGGCCTAGATGCTTTCACAGTTGCACTGGATCAGATTTGTTGCAATTACTTCCGTCAAGTTGCAATTGTGTCGTAATCATGATGGCAACTCATAGTACATTGAAGTTGCAATTACATACTTGAAAAAAAAGTTCATCAAAC
This sequence comes from Microstegium vimineum, assembly GCA_022036555.1. NCBI lineage: Eukaryota > Viridiplantae > Streptophyta > Magnoliopsida > Poales > Poaceae > Microstegium > Microstegium vimineum. The sequence goes on along the minus strand of CM039133.1, from coordinate 29,317,397 downwards.
ATAGTCTTGTTGGATCTCGTTTTGTTAAACACTTTTTTTTCAACAACCTGGTGCTAACGGATCTGAAATAGGAGCTACAATTTAGGAGATATTGCATTTTTTCGATCCGTAGCAAAAAAGATTCTCTGCATGCGGGAGCCAGACGCGGGGCGAGCTCGGGAGGCGGAGGGTCTATGCATTTGCTACAGCAAATGCACCTTGTTGCATTTTAGCCTCGCCCTATATATATATAGACAAACTAATTAATGAGAGACAAAAGATGGCTTGTCTTTGGGCCACCATGCCTATATGTGCTAGCTACTGGGCTCTCAGTGCTTCTCTATGCATTGCCAAGGCTAGGTGGGCCTTGGTGGATGGTAGACCTACAAGACAAAATATGAGGGTGTTCAATGGTGATGAGATCCCTACATAAATAAATTACACGTTCATTGTTCTAGTACTGAAAGTCTAGAATCCAGTATCCTTGAGCCAATTTTGGCCTATTAGCCTTTGTAACATGATATACAAAATAATTTCTAAGGTATTGGCGAACAGGTTGAAACGGATCCTCCCGGAAATCATCTCCGAAGAGCAATCAACATTTGTCCCTGGTAGAATCATTACTGATAATGTCCTGGTCGCTTATGAGTGTTTGCACTTTATGCGCTCAAACCGATCAAAAAGCAATGCTTACTGTGCTTTGAAATTGGACATGATGAAGGCATGTGATAGAGTGTAATGGAGCTACCTAGAGGAAATAATGCTAAAAATAGGATTCAATCGAATTTGGGTCGACAAAATTATGAGGTGTGTTACATCGGTCTCCTTTTCTATCCTTTTTAATGGACAACGTCTACAAGAGTTCAAGCCAACTCGAGGTATTAGACAAGGTGACCCAATTTCCCCTTATCTTTTCTTGCTATGTGCTGAAGGTTTGTCTTCTGTGTTAAAAAGGGGAAGGAGCAGATTGTCATATCAATGGCATTCAGATCTCTAGCTCAAGCCCGAAGGTCAACCATCTTTTATTTGCTGATGACTGTCTTTTATTTTTCAAAGCAGATGCAAGTAATGCACATGCGGTGCAAAATTCTCTCACCAAATATTGTGGTGCTCCGGGTCAAAAGGTGAACTTGGCAAAATCATCTCTGTTTTTTAGTAAACATTGCAAACAAACTATTCAGGATAATATTAAGTCTATTATTCAGGTGGAGAATGAATCATTGAATGAAAAATATTTGGGGTTACCTACTGAAGTTAGCAGGACATGAAATGAAGCTTTCAAATATCTAAAAGATAGAGTGTGGAATAAAATTCAAGGATGGATAGAGCAAACTTTATCAGATGGAGGAAAGGAGGTTCTGATAAAATCTGTAGCACAGACAATTCCTACTTACACTATGGGCTACTTTAGATTACCAAGATGATTGTGTCAATATATAAATTCTTTGATACGAAAATTCTGGTGGGGAAGTGAGAAAGGCAAAAGAAAATCATGTTGGGTAGCTTGGGAGAAAATAGCACAACCGAGTACATGGGAGGCTTAGGTTTTAGAGACACAAAAATATTTAATCTTGCATTGTTGGAGACAAGCATGACGTATGCTGATCAGGCCTGAATCTTTATGTTTTAAAGTCCTCAAATCAATCTACTTCCCCTCAACTAATCTCCTCAATGCTCCTATTGGCAGTAACCCATCCAAGACCTGGAGAGCTATATGTGATGGGATAGAGTATTGAATCAAGGATTGATCAAACGCATTGGCGATGGCAAAAGCACTAATATTTGGGAATGTAACTGGATTCCAAGAACTGGACTGTTGAAGCCTTTTTACTCAAAGAGACCAAATCCTCCTACACTAGTTTCTAAATTGATTAATCAGACTTCCATGATATGGAAAACTGAGGTAGTGGAACACTTTTTCAATCATATGGACAGTGAAGCAATCCTCTAGATTCCATTGAGTATGAGCCAACAAAAGGATTGTTGGGCATGTCACTATGAACGAAATGGTTTGTTTTCTGTACGTTGTGCCTATAGAATGATGGCTGAGGCAAAGAAAAGTGGAGAGGATTACTTTGAAGGTAGGGCAAGCTGCTCTGATTATAGAAAAAAGCAGGAAGAATGGAAATAATTGTGGAATATAAAAATACCACCAAAAATCAAAATCTTCTGCTGGAGTTTTGCTTTAAATTCAATACCCACTGGAAGCGTGCTAAAAAGCAAAAACATGGTTGAGACACCTAAGTGTAAACTTTGTGGTGCAGATGAGGACACATGGGACCATGCATTGCTACACTGTACAATATCTAGATGTACTTGGGCTCAGCTAGATGAGGACATAACAGAACTAATTGCTTCCCTACGTTTCTTTGATCCAAAACATTGGGTTTTCTTTATGTGGAGCAAGGTCTCACAAACTGATGGTATACGCATCCTTATTACTTGTTGGGCTATTTGGCAGGCAAGAAGGAAAGCAATATATGATGGTACATTTCAGAGCCCGTCATCCATAATGGTAATGATCAATAGATTAATTGATGAACTGTTGACTATTGAGAGTTTTCAGGTGAATGGTAAATGTAAGCAACAACCAAAGTTAAAAGCTAGGCACTGGATACCACCTGAAAAATGGGTGATGTAAACTAAATACAGATGCTGCTATTTCATGGGATGCGTGCAAAGGAACTGTTTGAGTCATTAGTCGAGATGATCAATGATATTTCATTGCTGCAAGTGCTTTGGTGATACCAAACATTACTAAACCTGAAACCTTGGAAGCCATGGTGAAAGCATCTAGGCCCCTAGTGTTTCGGTGATTAACGACAATGCAATATTACTATGACTAACATGTGTTTTGCAGAGGCAATAAGAAAGTTAGGTCATGGTAATAGATGGTTGATTGGGCTATCATGGTATTCGTGCCCCTTAATGGAACCATTTTGGTTTTCAAAGGATTGGCGACAAGGTTAAAGCTTAGACTAGGTCTAAGTGTCAATTGGAGTTAAGAGACACTTAGAGTAGTTTAGCACCTTTATTTTCCTTTGGTCGTACTATTAAGGGGGGTACTATCTAGTAGCTTGACCTAGGAGAGGCTAAGTGATTAGGTGTGGTGCACACTTGTGAAAACTAGCACTAGGCATCTTTAGAAATAGTCCTTAGACCTTGTAGAGCAACCTCCATTTTAGAAGTGTGCTGATCAGGCTCAAAATGGAGCTCCGGATGCTAGCATATCCCTGGGTCCAATGGTCTGGACCCCTAGGGTTTGCTCTGCTTTATTAGAGTGTCCAGACGGTGTGAACAGTGCAGGGTCCAGACTGCAGGTTGCGTCCGGACCCTATGCAAAGAGCTCCAGAACGCAAGTTTGAGTCGGGACGCTGTCCGGAGTATGGAGTCCGGACTGCAGGTTGCGTCCGTACTCTACGAAGAGAGTTCCAGAGAGTGAATTTTGATCCGGACGCTGTCCGGAGGTGTGCGTCTGGACTGCGTTTAGCGTTCGGACGATGTGTTCTTCTGTGCCGAGTTCAGTGAACCGAGGGGGTCCGGACGCAAGCGCATTGGTTCGTACCCCACCTTGTAGCAGCGCCCGGAGTGACACAGGAAAGCACAAATTGTGCCTAACAACTAGGGGCTTGCTTGGGGGGGTATTTATACTTCCTCATCAGCCCCTTGGCATTACTCTTGCACATTCCAACAGCTGAGACATTCTTGTGAGAGTGCAAGAAGTGCAAGATCCCTAGTGAGAGAGTGAATTGCAATTCCCTGAGTTGATCCTCACTAGTTGCTTAGAGATAGCAAGTGTGCATCCATTCAATCACTAGACTAGCCTTCGTCAAGTGAGAGTTAGTGCTTGTTACTCTTGGTGATCGACATCACCTAGACGGCTTCGCGAAGGTTCGCTTGGTGATCATTCGGTGGAGATCATTGTGGATGACCCAAGCTTTGTTGTGATTGATTGTGGGCAATTCACCGAGCCGGAGTGGCGAAGAATCAGTCCGTAGAGAGAACTTAGTCCTTGCACAGACTAAGGGGGAGCGATACCGTGCACTGTGCTCCAACTAGGGGGGAGTGTCGACTCCTCGATACCTCAACAAAACGTCATCGTGTCAATTTCCTTACACCCTTCTCCTTACTTATTGCAATTACATTCAAGCATTACTTTCCGCATTACTTTCTTGTTGCTTGAGTAGAATTGCATAGGGCTTTACCGCTTTCATTGCCATGTCTTGCTTGTGTAGCTAGGACACACTTGGGAAAAGCACTAGGGGGTTAATTGGCTCTTGTTAGGTTTAATTCTTGCTTAGAAATTTAAAAGAGCCCAATTCACCCCCCTCTTGGGCATCTTGATCATTTCAATTGGTATCAAAGCTGAGTACTCTTGATTTAATCTTAACCGCTTAGAGAAAGATGTCCCATGGGGATGGACCGCCGCCCATCTTTGATGGAGATGACTTTCCTTATTGGAAAGTACGTATGGAGGTTTACCTCAAAGCCTTAGACGTTGGTGTGCTCAAAGCTGCCACCGACGGATTTCCTCAATTTGATGGAGAACCATTCGGTGAAGAAGTCAACTATGAGAAGTGGAATGCCAAGGCCCAGAACACTCTCTTTAGGGCATTGGCAAGGATGTGTTCAACCGCGTGCGCACATCCAAGAACGCTCACGAGTTGTGGAAGAACATTTGTGCTCTTCATGAGGGCACACAGAGTGAGCGGGAAGAGCGCTATCACCTAGTCATGAATAAGATGAATGCTTTTACTATGCTTGCTCATGAAAATGCAAATGAAATATATTCACGCTTGAATGTTCTTATAGAAGAATTGAATGCACTTGGGCTAACTCAAATGGAGCTTGCCGATGTTGTGAGGAAGATTCTTTGTGTGCTTCCAATTGGCAAGTATGGCAACATTGTGATGGTGTTGCATCAAGGTGATCTTTCCAACTATACACCAACACAAGTCTTGGGAAAGATCAACGCACATGAGATGTACATGCACATCAACAAAGAAGAAGAAGCCTCATCATCCACCAAGAAGGACTTGGCACTCAAATCTAGCCATGACATGGGAAAATCAAGAATGGTGGTTGAAAGCTCTAGTGAAGAAGATGATGACACAAACATTGCTCTAATGGTGAAGAAGACCACCAAGATGCTAAAGAGGCTAAACAAGAGCGGTGTCAAGTTTGATTCAAGAAAGAAGTTCTTCACTAGTAACAAGAGGAAGCCATTGTCAGAGATGGATTGCTACAATTGTAGTGATCTTGGCCATCTAGCTCACCATTCTACCAAGCCCAAGAAGGACAAGTATAATAAGAAGTACAAGAATTGTAGTGACAAAAAGATGAGTCAAGGGATGATGAGAAGAAAGATGAGAAGCCACACAAGAAGAAAGATGGCTTCAAGAATAAGAGGTTCCAACACCAAAAGAAGAAGGATGGCAAGGCATACATGTTGGGGATATTACCTCGGCATATCCACAGGGACCTATATGGGCCTCCCGACCAGCAGGTGGGCCGGCCCAAAAGACGTAGACGTGCAGCACACGACGTGCACCGCACGAATAGTACCATATTGGTTACTTGTAACCCTGTTCCTTCGGCATATATAAGGAGGGACAGGGGACCCCCGAAAAACACAATCTCTTAGATCCCTTTACAATCCCCTAGATCGCATCTACGGGCCTTGTAACTTAATATTCACATCAATCCAGCCACCAAAACACAGGACATAAGGTATTACGGTGATTTGCCAGCCTGAACCTGTCTAAATCGCCGTGTCTACGCTCTCTATGTTACGCTTGATCGCCGTCGCCACACCTCCGCCTACAATCTACTACCGTGGGGTACCCCCTAGGTAGACTGCGACGCGTATTTCGTCGACAGTTGGCGCGCAAGGTAGGGAGTGTGTGCAACGACATCATGGCTCGTCAAGCGATCATCCTCCCCGTCGACGGATCTCGTCGACGTCCCCTCGTCGTCACCCTCATCAACGGTTCGCCGCCGTGATGAGGACATCCTCCATTATTACCCATTGGCAAAGACGCAACAAATAATGGGCCAAGTGACACAGTTGTAGTTGGGCGGTGACCGTGTGAGCCTCTAAATAATCCCACCTTGCTTAGCTTTGGAGGAGGAAGCCACCTTAAAAGGGAGAGTCACCCTTCCCCTATCAGACTAGTCTTTTAGGGAGATTGGGCCTTTCTCCGAGTGGGTGTGCCTAAGAACTGTTGGGGTCCAGGCAACCTCAATTTATTGGGCCTCGGCCAACCCTACCTGGGCCGGATGTATCATTTGGTATCAGAGCCAATGATGAGGACATCACAGGCTTAGATATGACCATGTCAACCACTTCTATACCAAAGGTGAAACCATTCTATATGAGGTTTATTATTGTTACATTTGATGAATTGGTGCTGCACCCCAAAGTGTGTATATTGTCATTTTCAGAATTGCTTACATGGATCAAGGAAGGGTTAGATTGCATATGGAAAGCATGGATGATCAATGAAGTTGATTGGGGACCAAATGCAAGTGTTCCTAACGTCCTCCACCAGACCATCACGTCACTTTGGATCCAAGGAAACAAAGACTCCAAGTCCAACACGTTTTGGAAGTTCAATTCGGACTACAGAAGAGTCCAAACTTGTGACGGTTGCCACGACTTCATACGGACTCCGATTGGGACGTTCTAGCACTTTTTGGAAAGCTTATCAAGTCTACTTTCCAATGGGTCCGGACTCCTACCGATATCCTATCAGATGCGTGCGCACTAGACAATTTAATACCGAGATCTTTTCTGCCAACGGTGCTGCGTCACCCTATTTTGGGCCGATGGCCCGTGTATCAAGTTGAGTCCATTAGGGACTCATCCTAGGGTTGTAGGACGACACCAGGACCCTTGTGGTCGTCCTCCCTCCTCCTTATATTCCTCTAGAGCCGCCACAAATAGATTGGGTTTTGTTTAGATGAAAGTTTAGCTGCTGCTACTTCCTTATAGACGCGTGTGTCGACTAGACCATCCGTTCTACTTGATTCAGAACCCCACCTTCATGAGTATCAGATTTGAACCTTCATCTCTTATTTGCAATTGAGTGCTTGTTCTATTTGTTCTTGCTTGTTCTTCGATTGCTTGCAGGAACAACCCTAGTGGTTTGGTTGGTTGTGATCCGTAAGATCGTGAGCAACCGCTGGATTTGGTGTATCGATCGCTAAGGCAGAGCGTCCTTGGATGGTTGTAGTAGGATCGTGAACATCTCTCCAGTCAAATCGTAGTTATCTATCTCCACCGAAAGATCGGGACACCCACACACTCATCAAGTGGTATCAGTATGGGTGTCCCGATCTTTCGGTGGAGATAGATAACTACGATTTGACTGGAGAGACGTTCACGATCCGACTACAACCATCCAAGGACGTTGCGCCTTAGCGATCGATACACCAAATCCAGCGGTTGCTCACGATCTTGCGGATCACAACCAACCAAGCCACTAGGGTTATTCTGCAAGCAATCGAAGAACAAGCAAGAGCAAGTAGAACAAGCACTCAATTGTAAATAAGAGATAAAGGTTCAAATCTGATACTCATGAAGGTGGGGTTCCGAATCAAGTAGAACGGATGGTCTAGTCGACACACGCGTCTACAAGGAAGTAGACGCAGCTAAACTTTCATCCAAACAAAACCCAATCTATTTGTGGTGGCTCTAGGGGGATATAAGGATGAGGGAGGACGACCACAAGTGTCCTGGTGTCATCCTACAACCCTAGGATGAGTTCCTAATGGACTCAACTTGATACACGGGCCATCGGCCCAAAATAGGGTGACGCAGCACCGTTGGTAGAAAAAATCTCGGTATTAAATTGTCTACTGCGCACGTATCTGATAGGATATAGGTATGAGTCTGGACCCATTTGAAAGTAGACTTGATAAGCTTTCCAAAAAGTGCTAGAACGTCCCAATTGGAGTTCGTATGAAGTCGTGGCAACCGTTGCAAGTTTGGACTCTTCTGTAGTCCGAATTGAACTTTCAAAACGTGTTGGACTTGGAGTCTTTGTTTCTTTGGATCCAAAGTGACGTGGTGGCTTGGTGGAGGACGTTAGGAACACATGGATTTGGTCCCAATAAACTTCATTGGTCATCCATGGTTTCCATATGCAATATAATCCTTCCTTGATCCATGTAAGCAATTCTGAAAATGACAATATACACACTTTGTGGTGCAGCACCAATTCATCAAATGTAACAATAATACACCTCATATAGAATGGTTTCATCTTTGGTATAGAAGTGGTTGACATGATCATATCTAAGCCTATGATGTCCTCATCATTCTCCCTTTCTTGACAGCAAACCGTCCTCGGTTTGACCACTGTCGGAGGATGTGTTGTAGATAAAAGTAAACCATGCTCCCATTCTTGATAGTTATCATGTTTATTCATTTTCAAACTAGGAAAACCCAACATGATATGGTGATGGTTATTAGATACCTCTAATTGGTCATATCTTTTCACAATGGAAGGAGATTGTACAATTGAACAAATGTAAATTCGGTGTACCATATACTCTTTTTCACAATTATATTTGCCAATAGCATGAAAACTGGTATTAGAAGAACATGGCAATTCAAATCTAGCAATCAGATTATTCTGCAAATCGCTAAGCTCACAATGATCCTTGAACTCAATGTACCCTATTGTATGTAAAGATGAAAACAATTGAACTTCTTCTTTTTCATTTACAATATGAACAATATGCTGGAATTCAACACTCATTGATTTAGAATTTTTAGCTTTATTCGGTAGTTGTGGTATGGATATAAGTAATTCATTATCACACAACTCTTCTTTGTTATATGGAAGATCAAGCATATGAAAGTGTGACAAAGGAAAATGAGCGATGAGTTCCATTATTGGTTGATCTAGGATATCAAGATTAGTGGACAAATGCAGTTCAACTAAAGCATGCTCACCTTGATTTATGTTACAACCATCTAACTTACCTTTGATACTCTTCACAAATGGTGTTCTTGCAGCTAGATTCATGCTCTCCTTTAATATATCACCTCTAATCTCAGATTGATCAATGCCCATTGGTATATTGGCATCCGCTTGCTGCAAATTGTTAGTAATAGGAGAGACATATGCTTCTATAGTATTTGTGAGATCTGTTTTTAGTGTTTTTTCAAATTCACAAGCAAGATCAAACAACTCACCAAAAGTCTTATAATGTTTATCAACAAGGATATTCTGAATTTGCACATTAAGACCTTGCAAAAATCTATGTTCTAGAAACTCATCGTTTTCTTCAAAGCCATAACGTAGCAAACATAATTTCAGTCTATCTAAGTATTCTGCTACAGTTTTGTTTTCTTGTTTTATAGATTGCAATTTGCCATACAAAATATCAAAATAATAGATAGGAACAAAAACATCTCTAAAATGTCTTTTCATATCTTTCCATGATTGAGGAGCATTAGCAAATCTGCAAAGGTGTTTCCACTCAGTTAAAACATACTTAATAAGAACACTTGAAGCAACTTTAACCTTTTGTTTTTTAGATAGATTATACTTTTTAAATTCCTTGTCTACATGTAGCTCCCATTCAATATATGCATAAGGATCATAGTTTCCTTCAAAATAAGGTAGTGCAGATTGTAGTTTATCTAGCAAAGCATCACATACCTCGTAAGTAGCAAGCTTATCACTTGTCATACCACTAGCAAAGTGATTCGAATATGCAACCTGATCATCTCCTAATTTCATATAGTTTCCTGCCATGATTAGAAGAAAACAAGAAACATACACAATAATATTTATGTCCCTATCAACTAGTAGGATGTGGTTGCTGTAATTCTCTCACTCTCAACTTGATCAAACAAATTCTTACAAGTTCTTACCAAGCAAAACAAGAGGTGGTAGTAACCAACAAGTCAGAAACCCTGGAAGTAGTGTATCGACATCGCAGCAGCAACACCTGTCAAGCTGTATCCGGATATGTGGAGCTATAGTAGGGCTAAACAATAATGTGGAAGGAAGTACTAGCACCACATTAGTCACAAAAGCTAGTTGAGAAATCGTTCAACGGAGGTACCGTGCTGGTCCTAGGCTAGACCATGCTAGAGACGTGAGCCTAGACACAAACGAAGTCACAGTACAGCAAGAAAAGGCACAAAAACAACAAGCAAAACACTCCATTTCTTTTCCTCCTCTCTTCTTTTCTTTCTTTTCTCTTTCTCTTTCTCTTCTTTTCTCTTCTTTTTTTTCTATTTTCTTTCTGATTTTTTTCTTCTTCTTTTCTTTTACTTTGCACAACTATAACAAAATTGGATCTTGACAAATCAGATTCCAATAAGCAACGTAACAATGTGTTTTCTTTCTTAAAGAACTAGCAATGCTGATATGTTTTTGTGTGCCTAAATCAGATTTGGATTGAAAAAAAATGTGGATGGATATGGTGCAGCGAAGATGTATATGGTAGCAACGATTGCAAAAGAAATATATATGATGTAGTGGAGATGTATATGGTGATGGTAAACACAGCGGATATAGTGACCAAAACGTGACAAGAACTCTAAACTCTAAAAGACTAACCCTAAGACTAGCAACACGACTCAACCGATGTAAACCAAACTCAACAAGCCCGAACTAATCAATACTAGTAAAAGACTTAAAAGGTCTATGGGATTATGGGAAACGAATCTACTATTTTTTGTTGGCTTTTTCTGGACTTTAGGAAATTAAAAGCAAACTGAAATCTCTCACCGATGAAACCTGGCTCTGATACCACTTGATGAGTGTATGGGTGTCCCGATCTTTCGGTGGAGATAGATAACTACGATTTGACTGGAGAGACGTTCACGATCCGACTACAACCATCCAAGGACGTTGCGCCTTAGCGATCGATACACCAAATCCAGCGGTTGCTCACGATCTTGCGGATCACAACCAACCAAGCCACTAGGGTTATTCCTGCAAGCAATCGAAGAACAAGCAAGAGCAAGTAGAACAAGCACTCAATTGCAAATAAGAGATAAAGGTTCAAATCTGATACTCATGAAGGTGGGGTTCCGAATCAAGTAGAACGGATGGTCTAGTCGACACACGCGTCTACAAGGAAGTAGCAGCAGCTAAACTTTCATCTAAACAAAACCCAATCTGTTTGTGGCGGCTCTAGAAGGATATAAGGAGGAGGGAGGACGACCACAAGTGTCCTGGTGTCGACCTACAACCCTAGGATGAGTTCCTAATGGGGTCAACTTGATACACGGGCCATCGGCCCAAAATAGGGTGACGCAGCACCGTTGGCAGAAAAGATCTCGGTATTAAATTGTCTACTGCGCAGGCATCTGATAGGATATAGGTATGAGTCCGGACCCATTGGAATGTAGACTTGATAAGCTTTCCAAAAAGTGCTAGAACGTCCCAATCGGAGTCCGTATGAAGTCGTGGCAACCGTCGCAAGTTTGGACTCTTCTGCAGTCCGAATTGAACTTCCAAAACGTGTTGGACTTGGACTCTTTGTTTCCTTGGATCCAAAGTGACGTCGTGGCCTGGTGGAGGACGTTAGGAACACTTGCATTTGGTCCCCAATCAACTTCATTGATCATCCATGCTTTCTATATGCAATCTAACCCTTCCTTGATCCATGTAAGCAATTTTGAAAATGACAATATACACACTTTGTGGTGCAGCACCAATTCATCAAATCTAACAATAATACACCTCATATAGAATGGTTTCATCTTTGGTATAGAAGTGGTTGGCATGGTCATATCTAAGCCTATGATGTCCTCATCATTGGCTCTGATACCAAATGATCTATGATCTATGATCTGGACCGGTGGCGGCACCGTCCTTGCTTCGGAGATCGTCATCAACTTGCCACGCCCCCCTCATCATCCCTCGCCGACAACATGCCTCGTCCCTCGTCGCGATTCGTCACGGCTCTCGCCGATCTTTACATGATTGTTAAGTTCCTCCTAATTCCATATGCGCATCATGTATTACCCATCCTACGTGTTTGTATTGCAGGTACCAGGATCAACGTCAGACATATTATTAGCGTTTGGATGATATCGTTCCGGTCACCACCGACTTCCCCGAGCAGCCTGGCTGGAGCAAAAGAACTTCAGAGCCGGGGCTGTCGGTCCGACCATAAGCGTGCATGCTCATGGCTGCGCTATGCCCGGTTGGCAGTCCTCCCGAGTGATGCCCAACCTCTCTACGAGCGGCTCCCGGCACCATGGGGGAGGGATAAGCTCGGGCTAAAGTCTCTAAAAGCTACATGCCCAGTTGCTCGGGGACTAGCCTCGTCATTGACTCGCCATGGCTCTTACCGACCACATCGCCCCTCGTCGCTCATCGTCACGGCTCTTGCCGACCACATCGCTCTTCGTTGTCAACTCGTCACGGCTCTTGCCTTTTTCTAGATGTTTTGTAGCTCGGCACCACGTGTCGACTACACCAACTACAGTCTCGGGGACTGGCTTCGTCATCGACTCATCACGGCTCTCGCCAACCTCATCGCCCTTCGTCATCGACTCATCACGGCGCTCGCCGACCTCGTCGTCCCTCATCACCGACTACAGTCTCGGGGACTGCTCTCGTCGTCAACTGCAGTCTCGGGGACTGGCCTCATCGCCAACTCATCACGACTCTTGCCGACCTCGTCTACGACTCACCTTCGTCATCGACCGGAACTTGCTGGTTGAGCTGGTGTGCCATCAAGTTGCTCCATGCTATCCGGATCAGGGTGCTGATTTTGGGTAGCGCAGGGGCCTTGATGGGCATGATATGCCTGCTATCTCAAGGACTGCTCCAGCCACAGTACGCTATAAAGCTCGGCACCGCATATCTACAACACCTACTACCAAGCTTGGGGACTAGGTGGATACACTTCACCTTGCGGTGAATGTATTTGCTTTTCTCTTCGACAAGTGCAAAGTTGGACTTGTACAGACTTCTACTAGGATCTTGTTGTTCCTTATAGTCTTGCAAGCTCCAGGTGGATACACTTCATCAAGAAGTTCTTTCAAAATTTTCTTCAACACATCACATCCTCCCGACAAGCACCTGCAGACTTACGATGGAGCAACCTGCTCGCTAATCAAGCTACGACGCTCTCGACCAGCCCGGCCTGGTCGGAAGACTTCTCCAGACCGAATCTCGACCAGGCCACCTGGTCGGAACTCTACATCGACATTCATAAAGGAAGGCGATCATGCCACGTCTCCTCGGAAGGCTTCAGGGTAGCTCGCCAGAAGGATGCAACATGCTCGGAGACTTGTTGGGGATATTACCTCGACATATCCCCAGGGACCTATATGGGCCTCCCGACCAGGAGGTGGGCCGGCCCAGAAGACGTAGACGTGCAGCACACGACGTGCACCGCATGAATAGTACTATATTGGCTACTTTACTTGTAACCCTGTTCCTTCGGCATATATAAGGAGGGACAGGGGATCCCCAAAAACACAATCTCTTAGATCCCTCTACAATCCCCTAGATCGCATCTACGGGCCTTGTAACTTAATATTCACATCAATCTAGCCACCAAAACACAGGACATAGGGTATTACGGTGATTTGCCGGCCAGAACCTGTCTAAATCGCCGTGTCTATGCTCTCTGTGTTACACTTGATCGCCGTCGCCACACCTCCGCCTACAATCTACTACCCTGGGGTACCCCCTAGGTAGACTGCGACGCGTATTTCGTCGACAATACATAGTTGGTGATTGGTTAACCGACATTGAAGACTCAAGTGATTCATCCGATGATGAAAGTGATGATGAGAGGGTGGCTGCTCTAGTCATTGGGACTTCATTGCCTCCTCCACCATCTTCGTCTTCCACCACTACATCCTCTACACACCTATGCCTTATGGCCAAAGGTGACCGAAAGGTACAATCTAAAGTTGAGGATAGTGATGATAGTGGTAGTGAAAGTGAAAAAGAATACCAAGCTCCTTCTTATGATGAACTCATAAAATTGCTCACTAAATACACTAAAATTGTGAAAAAGGAGCAAGCTAAAAATGAGGAGCTTGAAAGAGAAAATGATGACTTGCATGCTAAACTTGAAATAACATCAAATGCTAGTGATGAGCTAATAAGTGAAAACAAATCCTTATCCTCACATGCTAAGGAGCTCAAATCCTCTCTCAAAGAGCTAAAAGAGAAACATGATAATCTAGAGAGGACAACACAAGAGCTTAGAACCAAACATAACAAGCTTAAGGAAGAGTACACCGAAGTAAAGATGAACTATGATACTCTCCTTATTTCAAATGAATGTCTTGATGATGATTCACATGTTGCTACTAACCCCATTTTCAAGATTGACATTGGCACATCTTGTGATGATTTGATTATTGAGCCAATTGAGCAAAAGCCTAAGTGCAAAGGCAATCAAGTGGTTGTGGCAGATCACTATGATGACTATATCAAGATCAAGAATGAGAATGAGAATCTCAAGCAATATCTTATCAAGCTCAAGCCAACCAAGTCAATAGTGATTAAGACACAAGATGAAGACTATGACGTGACACTTGAAGTTGATATGCTTAGAGAAGAGAACAAGAGGCTAAAGAATGATAAGAATCATCTTGCCATTGGTATAGAGAAGTTCACTAAGGGCCACAATCTTCAAAGTGAGTTCCTCATGAACACCGTCATGAAGAATGACAAGACCGGTATTGGTTACATGTCCGCTCAAGTGAAGAAGGCCAAAGTTAAAGCCAAAGCTCAATATAAACAACACGCCAAGTACTTTATCAAGCAAAGCCCAAGCCAAATATGAAGACATGCTTTGAGTGTGGGAAGCAAGTACACTTTGCTCATGATTGTGTCACACCACCTCCACAATCCTTGCCCAAGCACACTAGGCCATTTGCATACAATGCTCACTATATCATCAACAAGGATGTCAAGGGCAAGCCACTTGTTGTGGTCTTAGGACCACCTAACAAGAATAGACCAAAGACACTTTGGGTTGCTAAGTCACTAGTAGGGAAAGCAATGGGCCGCCATACTCAATGGGTTCCTAAACAACAAGCTTGATCTCTTGTGTGTGTAGGTGAACTACAAGACCGGTCGAAGTCATTGGGTGATAGATAGTGGTTGCACTCAACACATGACCGGTGACCCTCGGATGTTCACCTCATTGGAAGAAGATGTCAACAACCAAGACAAGATTACATTTGGGGACAACTCAAAGGGAAAGGTCAAAGGACTTGGAAAAGTGGCAATCTCAAATGATCACTCAATATCAAATGTCTTGCTAGTTGCATCACTAAGCTTCAACTTACTCTCGGTTGGTCAATTATGTGATCTTGGCTTCCAATGCTTATTCACTCCAAATGAAGTTGTTGTGTCCAAGATTGATGATAGTCAAGTCATATTCAAAGGCTTCCGGCACAATAACCTCTACCTTGTGGATTTCTCATCAAATGATGCCAACCTCCAAACATGCTTGTCCACTAAGTCATCTCTTGGTTGGTTGTGGCATAAAAGGCTAGCTCATGTTGGAATGTCTACACTCAAGAAGCTATTGAAGAAAGAAATGGTTAGAGGCATCAAGGATGTTGTGTTTGAAAAGGATAAGCTTTGTAGTGCATGTCAAGCCGGCAAGCAAGTTGTCAACACTCACCCCCACAAAGCATTCATGTCAACATCAAGAGTTCTTGAGCTACTACACATGGATTTATTTGGACCTACAACATATGCTAGTTTGGGTGTGTCGGTGTCTAAAATGGCGGGGTCTAGACGGCCAATGAGTAAATTTCTAAGCGTGTCAGAGATCGGATGGTTACGCTCAGAGAACACAAGGTTTATACTGGTTCAGGCACGAACGCCCTATGTCTAGTTTGTTGCGGAGTCGTATTACTGAGCGTGGAGAGCTCGTAGAGGGGAGCTACAAACAATGGTGAGAGAGGGAAGCCGGTTCCCATGTCTCTTGCGCACGAGGTTCGAGGTTCGTGGTGAGAGCTCGCGTGAAGGCGAGTGTGTGTTGGAATGAGCTGAAAGTGTCCGGGGGGAGTGGAGAGAGAGATTGGAGGTCCATTCTCCCCCTTTATACATAGGGAGAGATGGAGGAGTACAGTAGAGAGAGAAAAAGGGATGGTGGGCCCGGCCTGGGCTGTTGACTTGGGATGCCTTTGGCTTCTTTTCCCCTTCCTTCCCGGGGAAGACTGCTCCTGTTGGCACGTCGCTTGGATCCTGTTCGTCCTTGGTGCGACTGTAGCCATGCGTCTTGTGATTAGTGATGTCCCTGTTGCCATATTTGGGCATGGGCAGAGGTTGGCAGAACAGGGCCAGGTACCCCTGCGTTCCATCGGATAGGACCAAGTACGCCCCAATCCCTGTTCAGATGTCCGCTGGAGGGATGGCAAGTGTCAATCGATGGTCTGGTCGGTACTAGTGCGTGTCCCACAGGGATTCAATAGGGGTAGGCATAACATTGCACGCCTTCGATCCCCATCCCTAAGGACGAGCCTGTACTGTGGACCTTTTGACTATGGGTTAAAGTGCGCCAAGAGTCGATGAAGCGTCCGAGGGCGAGTGGCATCACGGATGACGTTACCTTAGCTCGGGCGAGGCAGATGTGCCTCCGAGGGTGGGTGGCGTCACGGATGACGTCACCTTGGCTCGGACGAGGCGGAAGAGCCCCTGAGGGTTGATGGCATCGCGGATGACGTCACCATGGCTCGGACGAGGCGGAGGAGCCTCCGAGGGAGTGCTGTTAATTTAGATAGTTGGGGTATAGAGCCCCCAAGGGGATGACGTCACCCCTGCTCGAGCAAGGCGGAGAGTCCTCGGGGATGATTTTTGTTTTCGCGAAGCATGGAGTTTGGGTACCCTATTCTCAGGTATCCGACCGTAGCCCCCGAGCCTGTGATGCAATGATGGGACTGCACTAGAGGCTTCCGAGAGTTCTTATGGTGGTTTGGCTAAGTTTTTGGATTCCGGTGGGTGCGCGCGAGCGCACCCGCCGGGTGTAGCCCCCGAGGCCTTAGGAGAATGATTTTTCTCTTAAGAGCTTATCCGGTCGAGCCTACAGTGTTTGGCCCTTCGTCCCCCTCACGAGTCACGAAGAGGACAAGGACTACTCCGTATGCCGGAGCCAGAGCCTTGTTCGCACGCCAGCCCTGCCGCAGAGCGCACTACTGGACCTGGACTGACGTGCTCTAAAATGACGAATCGGCGCTGCGGTGTGCCGTCTTTCGGTCAGTACGATTGCCTGACCGGTCGATGTTGTATTGTCGGCGTCGGGGTCCGACTGCGCCCCTCTGTGGCTCAGAGGCGGGGGTGCCGTGTTTTTCTGTATGAGGAGTGGTGCCAGAGCACCACTCGCTCATTGGTCAATACCCCGGACTGCGCACCCTTAACCTGTCATCTGCTTAGCCATTTATGGCTCTACTGCACCTTCTTTAAAAGTGGGCACTGATGTACAATGTGGTTTGGTCGGGGAACGAGCGTTGTAGCTCCACGGGCCGACAGCCGTGTGAGTGCCCTGGCAGGCTATAAATAGGGGCATCCAGCTACGAGGAGTCATACGACCTCATAGCATGGCTTGCTGAGAGTCCCCATGTGTTTTGGTTTTGAGTAATTGATGAAACCCACTTAAGTACTAACCTTGGATCTCTAAATGTGAATGATGAGATAGGTTGGTACAGGCCATGTGATGGAGCAAGGTGAGTCAAGTGGATAGCACAAGCTCTAGCATGGTGGTGGAAAGGAAAATGGTGCCAAGGCAAAGGTGATATAGGACCATTTTTGGTTTGGTGATCAAGACATCATAGAGGATGTGATCACGTTTAGGATAGATAGCCGTACTATCAAGGAGGGAGCTCTTAAATATGATTACAGTTATCATGTGCCACTAGGTTCATATGCATTGCATTAAAATCAATTGAACTAGTGAAACAACCAACTAATTCCAAGATAATTGTGAACTAAAAGCTAACACACGTGCAAAAGTGTTGGGATCACTTAGTGTTGGCTCTTGGAAGCTTGGAAGAAGTTGGAGGCTATTTGGACCAAGTTTGGAGGTCCGGACGCTAGGGCATGGCTGAGTACGGACCATCGGAGATGGGTCCGGAGGCCTACCCTAAGCCTGGCTGGCTGAGGAGAGGAGTCCGGACGCTAGTTGCAATCCGGACGCAGGGCTCCGGATGCGCGTCCGAAGTCTTGGCGCTCTCTGTTGTCTCTGTGTAAAAAGATCCGGACGCAAGTGATGGTCTGGACAGGTGATCCGGACATGTGTCCAAAGGTGCTGATGGCTTAAGGGAGCTCTCGGGTGCGCTCGAGGTCTCGGGAAAATATTTCTGGACCCTGTGAGCAGTGGAATCGGACCTTGTGAACAGTGTAGTCCGGAGCCACGTGGCGAGCTCTGGTGCGAGCAGGAAGAGAGCCGATCAAACGGTAGGCTGACCGGACGCATACGGCATGGTCCGAACGACGCGTTGCGTGCGTCTGGAGGTCGCTTCCGGAGTGCCTTTCAGAGGAGTTGTCTCTGCTGTGTGGGGCATCCGGATGCTTTTGATGGTCCGGACCCCCCACTATATCTTGCGTCCAGAGGCGGCGTAGAGAGCCTTTTTTGAGGGCAAAATGGCTAGTTGTGAGTGGAGGTGATATAAGGTTGTATGACCGGCCCTTGGGGGCACTTCTTGCATATTCTCTTCACTCACACACTTGTGCTCATTTGTGAGAAGCCCCACCACTCATCCTCTCAACATATTTGACATATTCATGATAGATTGAGTGAATCCAAGTGCATTGCTCTTTGATTGCTTACTAGTGGCATTTGGTGATCGTCGTCATCGCGGAGCTCTTGTTATTCTTGGAGGTTGCCACCTTCTAGACGGCTTGGTGCGACGAGGATCGTTGAGCGGAGGAAGGTGATTGTCTCTGGCTCTGATCGGTGGATTGTGAGGGGTTCTTGAACCTACCCGTGGGAGTTCGCGAAAGGTATCTCTAGTGGATTTCTCGTAGCTTGGGGATCTCCATCTTGTGTTGGTTGTGCGGCACCCAGTGACGGGTTTGACTTGTGATTGCCAATTATCACGTGAACCTCCAAGTGGGTGTATCGCTATAACGGGGACTAGCTTGTTGGCAAACAAGTGAACCTCGGAGAAAAATCTTGTGTCTCATTGTCTCTCTCTGAGGATTTCTATTGTGATTGATTGGCTTCATATTGGTCTCCTCTCCACGTTGGTATAACCCTCCTAACTCTAGCTTTGCACTACATTCTTTCATACTTGCAAAGTAGAGTAAAGTAGCTCTCTAGCTTGTATAGCTTTGTTTAGAGCTTTCTAGGTTGCTAGCTAAATTGTGTGCCTTAGTAGTTATCTTGCTAGTGACTAGAATTGGTAGGTGGCTTGCCGACCCTTAGAGCTAGTGCAAACTTGCTTATGCCGTGTTTTATTCTAACAAGTTTGTTTAGGTGTTGTTGTAGAATTTTAATTAGGCTATTCACCCCCCTCTAGCCATTCTAAGACCTTTCAAGTGGTATCAGAGCTAGTACACCGTACTCAAAGGCTTAACATCCCACGGTGTTAAAATGGCTCAAATCAACAACACCAAGAGGGCACCTAAGTTTGATGGCACCAATTATAGCTATTGGAAGGCCTTGATGGCCACCTATCTTAAATTAATCAAACGGAAGATATGGTTAGTGGTCGATAAGAAGTTTGAGGTGGCTAATGAAGCGGCACCTACCCCGGCCGAAGAAGAGAAGCTCCAAAACAATGATATTGCTTTGAGTGCCATTCATGAAGCAATCTCAAGAGAAGTGTTTGAGCAAATCAAGAATTTAGAGAGTGCTCATGAGGCATGTAAGAAGCTATAAGAGTCTTATGAAGGGACTAAATCCATGAAGGGAGCAAAGGCTTCAAGATGAAGGAAGATGAAAATGTGCCAGAAATGTTCAATAGGCTTGAGGTGCTTGTCAATGACCTCAAGTCACTTGGTGAGAATGTGGAGAACAAGGACTTCTCCTTCAAGTTTTTGAGGAGTCTTCCCTCAAGATTTGAGATGCTTGTCACTCTATTGGTGAGGAGTGGTTTGGACACAATGACACCAAACCAAGTTCTTGGTGAGGTGATTACCGATGACACCTTTAGAGAAGACAAGGACAAGATTAGAGAGAACAAGGAGAAGAAGGATGAGAAGAAGGAAGACAAGAAGAAGAGTGTGGAATTCAAAGCCACATCATCATCTAAGGGCAAAGCAAAGTGTGATGAATCAAGCAATGATGAATGCTCAAGCAATGATGATGAAGATGATGAAGAAGAGATGGCCCTCTTTGTCAAGAAATTTGGCAAGTTCATGAAAAAGAAGGGCTATAGAGCTAGAAGGAAGAAGAACTCCTTCAAGAGCAAGAGCAATGACAATAGGTGTTTCAAGTGCAATAGCAAAGATCACTTCATTTCGGATTGCCCTCATCATAGTGATGATGAAGATGAGAAGAAGGGCAAGAAGAAAGAAAAGAAAGAGAGCAAGATGTTTCTCAAGAAGAGCAAGAAGGGAGGCTCATATGTTGTCACTTGGGATAGTGATTCAAGTAATGATGATGACTCAAGTGATGATGAGAAGAGATCAAGCAAGAAGAAGGCTCTTGCAAGCATTGCTATGAAGAACAAGATCTCTCTCTTTGACACTTAATCTACATGCTTCATGGCTCGGCCTACTAAGGTACAATCCGATGATGGGAGTGACTCTAGTGATTATGATGATGATGAACCCACTAAAGATGAACAAATTGAGATGTTGGAAGATTCTAAGACTCACTTTGACCTCACAAGAAAGGAGTGCAAAGCATTGCAAAAAGAGAATCAATCTCTCAAGCAATCCTTTGATGAGCTCAATATTTCTCATGAGAGGCTAAAGGTAGCCCATGAGAAGCTTGGCAAAGCTCACTCTAAGCTTGAAAAGGCTCACTGATCTCTTGTTGAGCAAAAGGAGAAAGAGCATGTTTCAACAAGTAACATGGGAACAACTTGTGATATAATTGATGAATCATTCTATCAACCCATCATCATCACCCCAACTAACCCTTCTTGTAGCACATCTAACTCTACCTCTTCTACTAGTGATGTTATCACTTGTGATGCTTCAGTAACGGTTGAGAATGAGACCCTTAAGAAGGAGGTTGGTAAGCTCACTCTAGCATTAGGCAATGCTTATGGTGGAGACGCTCGCTTACTTAAGTGCTTGGGTAGCCAAAGGTTCTCCCTTTGCAAAGAGAGACTTGGTTGTACCCCCAAGAGAGGCAAGGTGGCCTTTGCAACTCCAAAGCCTCGCTTTGTGAAGAGGAATGGTCAGTTTTGCTCAAGTTGCAAGCAAGTAGGGCATGATGAGCAATATTGCAAACTAAACCAAAGCAAGATAGAATTTACAGATGCATCTATTCGCTTTGATTCTAGTTGTATGCTTACCAAGGGCAAGAAAGGTGTGATAGCTAAGTACATGGGTACACCTAATGAGAGCTCAAAGAAGAAAGCTATTTGGGTACCTAAGTCCTTAGTCACTAACTTTGGAGGACCCAAGCAAGTATGGGTACCTAAGAAGAATTGAATTGTTTTGTAGCTAGGTCAATTATAAAGCCGGAGGGAGGCATTGGGTAGTTGATAGTGGATGCACTCAACATATGACTCTGATTCAAGAATTTTCAACTCTATCAAGCAAAATGATTGCAATGGGATTGAATCTATCACATTTGGTGACAATGGCAAAGGCAAAGTCGAAGGGCTTGATAAGATTTCTATATCCAATGACATGAGCATATCAAATGGTTGATAGTAGAGAGCTTGAACTTCAACTTGCTATCCATAGCTCAACTTTGTGATCTTAGCTTTAAATGCACCTTTGGAGTTGATGATGTAGAGATCATAAGTGTAGATGGCTCTAACTTGATATTCAAACGATTTATATATGAGAATCTATACTTAGTTGATTTCAATGCCAAAGAAACTCAATTGTCAACTTGCTTGCTATCCAAATCTAGCATGGGTTGTTATGGCATAGAAGGCTTGGCCATGTTGGAATGAGGCAATTAAACAAGTTAGTCAAACATAATCTAGTTAGAGGCTTGAAAGATGTGGTCTTTGAGAAAGATAAGCTATGTAGCTCTTGTCAAGCCGGTAAACAAGTTGGAAACACTCACCCTAGTAAGAGCATGATGAGTACTTGCAAACCTTTTGAGCTTTTGCATATGGACTTGTTTGGACCAACCGCATACACAAGTATTGGTGGAAACAAGTATGGCTTTGTGATAGTTGATGATTTCACTAGATATACATGGGTATTCTTCTTGAGTGACAAGAGTGAAACATTTGATACATTCAAGATCTTTGTTAAGAGATGCCAAAATGAATTTGAAACAACTATCAAGAGAGTAAGAAGTGGCAATGGGAGTGAGTTCAAGAACACAAGAGTTGATGAGCTATGTGATGAGTATGGAATCAAACATTAATTCTCGGCCAAGTATACACCTCAATCAAATAGGCTTGTTGAGAGGAAGAATAGGACACTCATTGATATGGCAAGATCTATGCTTAGTGAATACAATGTGAGTGATTCCTTTTGGGCCGAAGCTATCAACACGGCTTGCTATTATAGCAACCGACTCTATTGCCACAAGATGCTTGAGAAGACACCTTATGAGCTATTGAATGGAAGAAAGCCAAATATTGCATACTTTAGAGTATTTGGATGCAAATGCTATATCTTGAAGAAAGGTGCATGATTGAGAAAATTTGAGAAGAAATGTGATGAAGGCTTCTGTTGACACCGTTTTTTGACACGGGTCAATATGAGCCAAGGCTTGTGTCAATCGGTAAAAGGGTAGTTGCCGTTCCTTATCGGTATCGGGATATTACCGGTCAGATTGCTGATAAAGGCAAGGAATGTTGCTGACAGGAACACACATGATGAAGGCAAGGGCAAAACGTTGCCGATGAAGGCAAAAAAGCATTGCCAATGAGAAACAAAGCCTATTGATGATGGAGTCGGAAAGCTGCCGATGAAGGATGCTGCCGATGGAAGCAGGATGAAGTGAATGGCGTCAGCGGAAGGCTATCGATGGTGATAGAAAGAAGCTACGGAAGGTTTCATCATGAAGGAGATGGATAAGGAAACTGGTGATTTTATACCAGTATTATTATGTCAGTTTGAGTCTGACTCTTGCACGAGTCGTTTTATTTCCTTAATAATAGAAGAGTTTGTTTAGAAAGAAATTATTATTGTTTGAGTCCGGCTCCTGCGCGAGTCAGTTATTTCCTTAAAGTTAGGAGTTTTTGTTTAGAAAAGGTACGAGTCGTGTCTCTGTACAACTCTCCATACGGGACTATAAATATGTGCCCAAGGATTGCGTGTAAAACATATCCAAGCATATCAAACAAATCAATTACTCTTTTATCTATTTTACCAGTAATTTACCTTCACCGCATTAGGTTTAGTTATCTATGAGTTCTTCAAATTTCGACGAGCTGCATCTCATCGACCTCCGTCAACCCTTGCAAGTTCCGCGTTTCAGCAATCTGAGCCTTGATGTCCGGGCGCATCGCTGTCGTCTCGTTTAGCTCTACTCTAGTTATCCTGATCAGGTTTGAGCCGTGACATCTGGGTGCATCGCCGTTGTCTCGTTCAGATCTTGTTTTGTTTATCGTCCTGTTGACACAAAAAGCGTCAGGATCTGCGAACACCTCAGGCTATTACCCGAATTCGATATCCAAAGGTGTGCTAGTCGATTTGACCAGTTAATCGACAAGGACGATAACTAGAACAAAATCAGAACAGGACAACGGCGATACGCCCGGATGCCAAGACTCAGACTTGTTTCAGGATAACTAGAGCAGAGCTGAACGAGACAACAGCGATGCGCCCGGATGTCAAAGCTCAGATTACTCCCACGCAGAACTTGCAAAGTTTTGACGGAGATCGAAGAGATGCAGCCCGTCGAGACTTGAAGAACTCGTAGATAGACTAAGACTAATGCAATAAAGGGTAAATTGCAGTAAAGGTAAATAAGAGTAATAGATTTGTTTTTTGATAGGATTGATTCTTTTTCACGACCCCAAGGTACATATTTATACTCCAGCAATAGGAGTTGTAAAACAGACACAACTCGTACCTTTCCTAAATAAAACAAACTCCTATTTAAAGGAAATAACTGACTCGTGCAGGAGTCGGACCCAAATAACAATATTATTTTCCTAAACAGACAACCCTATTGTTATGGAAATAAACGACTCGTGCAAGAGTCGGACTCAAACTACTATAACAATACTGGTATAAAATCACCAGTTTCCTTATGTCCTTCCTTCGATGAAAACTTTCCATCGGCAGATTCCTTCAATCCGCGACTTCCTTCTTTCGCCACCGGCAATCTTCTGCGGACGTTAACCGCCACATCACCCTATGCCCATCGGCATCATCTCCTCATCGGCAATCGGCATCGGCAACATCTCCTCATTGGCAATCGGCATCGGCAACTTTGCAGTTCTGGTGACTTGACTTCACCAATTAACCCTTATCGGCAAGAATCATCCAGCTCCCATCGGCAGCAAACTTATCTTTCCTGCAGCATTCTTTCTCATCAGTAAATTCGACTGATAACTTTCCGATGCCGATAGAAAACAGCCACCGACCAACACAAGTCTTAGTTCATTTGACACGTGCCGAAAAACGGTGTCAACACATGCCCCCAATTTCGGAGTGTAGAATATTTTATGCGCCAAAATTTTCTCTATTATAACTGTTCCCTCCAAGATGACCGCACAACTTCCTCGATTAGCGCGCGCAAAACTGCAATTTATTAACAAAATTCCGCGACTTCAGCATGAACAGTTATAAATCCAATCATATCTCCTCGATTGCCGCACATACCTATTGCATACCCTTCCACATTCCTGCTTAGTGCGAAGAAAATTCCAAAATACCCCCGACCAGGTCTATAAAAATTACCATCATTCAATCTGTTCTTTACCCTAAGCCCACTTTCACTTTCACCTGCCCTCGTCTTCAACCTCAGCAGCGACTCCAGCGGCGACTCCGAAGAACAGTCCTGTGAACTCAAGAGGCGGCATCCTCTTCCAGCAAAATACGAACAGCACTAATGGCGATCCACTTCGACGTCCCCAAGGTAAATCTGCCCCCTTCTCACTTCACCTTCTGCAAGTTCCTTTTTCGTATCAATTTTATAATCCTCTTTTCCCCTTTCTTTCTTTGATTTTTTTCCGAAACCTAAGAACTGTACAACAAAGTAGTAATCCCAATTGAGCAGTCCAACTTCAACTGCCTAGGTCCAATGGGCAATCCTGATCCCATCAATCTGATTAACGCGGAGGCCAACCGCATCCCTTTCAAATCCGAATGCTTTAGCCTAGGGTTATGGAAAGATGCCTTCCGTTCATGGCCTAGACCCACCAAGGGATGGAAGAACTGGTACCTCAGAGTAATTAGAACCCAACAAGTTTATTGGTCAGAGCGCAACCTGGACCAGTGCATTAGGCTCTCCATTGCCGATACGGAGAAGAATGAGAACATGATGATGGCGGCCTCTTACTTCTGGTCCGATACCATGAACTCCTTTTTATTTAGACATGGACCTGCCACCCCCACCCTTGACGATGTACATATGCTTACCGGCTTAGATGTCTCCTCTGCCGATACCCCTGCCCTGTTCAATAGGAAGGCTGAATATAAGGTGAACACACGCAACATCGGCGGCTGGACTGGTTACATCCTGGAATACCAGAAGACTGGATCGGTAGGTCAGAGGGAGCACACCACCTTCTTGAATATGTGGCTAGAAAAATTTATCTTCTGTGGCAAAACTGTCGGACCTACCACTATATACCTCCCGACAGCAGAACTCTTAGCCGATGGAACAAGACTCCCTCTCGGCCGATACCTCCTTGGATCGGTGTACCGTCTCCTACACCAAGTGTCCAAGAAACTTTTGTTGGGTGAGTCCATCGGTAACCTTGGGGGTCCTTGGTGGTTCGTAAATATGTGGTTGAATGCACATATGTACAAGGTCCTCCAATTTGACTTATTCACTCAGCAATTTCCGAGGGATATATCGGAAAACTATGTATTTGGTGATGATGAATCGGCAACTCGTCCCCCACTCAACTTCGGAGAGGCCATCATAGTGCTGCCAGGAACCGATGCAAATGAAGACCAGTTTGGCAGATTCTTCCAAAAGCTCTACAACGGAATCCCTGCTGCAGAACGACTTTGGTGACCTTACATCGATGAGGATAACCGATTCCCCTTGCTGTTCAACCTTACCAATGGGAACGTGCCTCAGAATGAAGTAATCATGAAGGCCAGCATTGTTCCCCGAGCTATGCCAGTTAACATTTTCGAAACTGGGAAGAATGCTCCTCCGTCCTTCGAATTCTATTACCCATCGGTAGCAGCAAGAAAACTAGCATTCGGCCAACTACTGATCAAGCTCTGCTATGCCAAGGTAGTAAAACCAAGACAAATCATCTTCAGCGCCATGGACTGGAACAAGGTCGTCAATCTTCCTCCCGATGCCGATACATCAGACATTGACTTATCCTCCTGGGCGCCAACGTCTTTTATCATGGAGGAATACAAGTTTTGGTGGCAAGAATGGAGAAATCAACTGTTCGCCAAGTCATTGTACTATTATCGGCATTTGATTGACGTCGATTCCGTCATTCCCAATGATGCAGTAAGTTTTTCTTCCAACGCATTTCTTATTATTTACCTCTATCATCGGTATCTGACCTTCTTTTACCTAACAGGTTGATGACCCAATCCCAAAATGAGCAGGAGTGGCAAGCCTTTCCGTCTTCGAGTGATGAGCCCGGTGTCAATTATCGGCAACAATGCTCCCACATTGGCTGCCTTCACCCCTCAGAGGACACCTAAGGTCACACTGAAGCCAAGGTCAACGCCTGCAACGACTAGTGCCACTCCATCGGCCGCCGCTGCCATCTTGGCGCAAGCTTTCGCAGTAAGTTTCATTTCTAGTTATACCGATCACAAACTGCTCATCGGCAATATTTACTTTATGTAACTTGCATCAAACATTCTTCAGGCAGCGAGGTCATCGGCAGCTGCTCCAGACGTGCAAACTTCTCCAACTCCTGCTGTCGATGCCCCCCAGGCTTCACCAAAACGGGCTGGTTCTCCCACTGCCGCATCAAAGAAGAAACACCTGAGGCGAGCCACTCCAGCTACCGATGCACCAACAATAGAGCCATCATCAGCTCCTATCCCTAATCATCCACTGGACGACGTCTCTGACCAGGAGATAACACCACCCGCTGCGACAGCGGAGGCAACATCGGCATCGGCACCTTCACCAGCCGAAATCCCCGATCAGAGAACGACGTCACCACCACAGGGACCAACCACCACAGCAGAAGCAGCACCAGCAACAGTGCCACCAGCACCAACCACTCCTCTCATGGAGGTAAGTTCATCGGCAACCGCTGCCGATCTCCAGGATGAGGCCGTACCAGCTGACTTCCCAAGCCCCAGGCAAGAAATCCGCTTCAAGACGGTAAGCCGATCATCTAAAGACTTGCAGTATAAACTTATGATTGGCAAACTCTAATTTTCTCCTTTTTAGGCCCAAGACTCTCCCGACAGCTTGTTCTCTTTCGGCGTCAACCTCCCTGATGAAGACGAAAACCAAGAAGTCTCTGCTCCAGCAGATAGCTTATTCTCCTTCGCCGTCAATCTTCCCGATGAAGACGAAGACGAAGAAAGCTCTGCTCCAGCTTTATCGGCAGATGTCAAATTCAAGCTTGAAACACTGCTCTCTTTGCTGCAACAAGACACATCTCTTCTTGTCCAAGATTCAACTGCAGCAAAGACAACTTTCAAGGACATCCAAGGTCATTTATCTGCCGTTACAGAAGAAATACTCTTCCAGGCGGCTTTCCTCGAGAGCAAGCAACTCCAATATCAAAGACTCTCTCGTCGCATAGCCGATAGGACTGCCTAATCGAAGCTTGAAGAAGAGATGCTTAATTTCAAACAAGTTGCCGATGAGAAGCACAAAGACATCGGCCAAGTAGAAGCTTCTGGCGCCGATCTTGAGCAAGAGATCGTTTAACTATCGGCAAGGAAGGAAGAGTTGCTGACTGAACTGAAAAGGGTTGACGAAGCCCTGACTATAGCCAGCCAAAAGAAAGCTCAACTGCCCGATACCATCAAGGCTTTGCGACAAGAAAGAGACGCGAACGCTCGACAAGCTATCGTGCTGAAGAAGAAGATCAAGCCGATCGAAGGGTCTGCCGATGATGATGCCAAGGAGATGGAAGAAATAGAGCAAATTCGCCTGCGTGCGATATCAGCTATCCAATCCTTGTTGTAATTTGCTACAATTCATCATATCGGCAAATGTAACAGTAACACTTGATTTTGCTCTGTAATATAATGTCAGTACGCTTTTACCGATGTTTTATAACTTTTTCTTTCATTGGTATTCAAACGAGCACTCTATGCATCTACCCAAATACTAGGGTAATATTTCTTCAAGTATTTACCGTTGATTGCTCTGGAGAATGCAACCCCTTCGAGAGTTTCTAAAATATAAGCATTGCCAGGAGCAGACTGTTTTATCCGATAAGGACCTTCCCAATTAGGAGACAATTTTCCAAACTTAGGACTCTTAATCCCAATCGGTAAAATCAATTTCCACACCAGGTCACCATCAGCAAATTCCTTTACCTTTACTTTCTTTTCATACCATCTGGCAACCCTTTTCTTGTTTTCTTCAATGTTGATTAGAGCCCTCAACCGATGACCTGCTAAATCTTCTAACTCATCTTTCATAAGAGTAGCATAATCATCGGTCGTCAATTGATCTTGAGAAAACAATCGCCTAGAACCAGTTTTAATTTCCCAAGGCAGGACAACATCGTGTCCATAGACTAACTGATATGGCGAAACTTTGGTTGCACCATGACAAGCCATCCGATACGACCATAGGGCTTCATTTAACATTACATGCCACCTTCTAGGGTTCTCTTCAATCTTGCGTTTGATAAGTTTAATAACTCCCTTATTAGTCGCTTCAGCCTGACCGTTAGCTTGGACATAATAAGGAGAAGAATTCAATACCTTGAACCCCATACTAGCAGCAAATTCATCAAACTCTCCCGATGTGAACATGGTTCCTTGATCGGTAGTAATAGTTTGAGGAATACCGAATCGGTAAACAATATGTTCTTTTACAAAATCTATCATGTTCGCCGATGTCACTTTCTTCAAAGGAATCGCTTCAACCCATTTTGTAAAGTAATCGGTAGCAACGAGTATAAACTTATGCCCCTTACTTGATGGCGGATAAATTTGGCCGATGAGATCAATAGCCCATCCTCTAAACGGCCAAGGCTTAATTATAGGATTCATTGCCGATGCAGGTGCCCTCTGGACATTACCAAACCTCTGACAATCCTGACACCCTTTTAAAATAATTGAAGCAGTCTTCAAGAATTGTCAGCCAATAATACCCATTCCGCCTAATCATCCACTTCATTTGAACGCCGATTGATGTACTCCACACACACCTTCATGGATTTCGCCCATCAACTCCTTTGATTCCTCTTCACTAAGGCATCTGAGCAAAACTCCATCAATCGTCCGATAATACAATTCATTGTCAAGGAGCACATACTTGGTGGCTTGGAACCTTAGATGTCTTTCAACCTTCTTAGATGGATCTCTTAAGTAATCGGGGATTTCCTTTTTCCAGCCATCGGCAACCATTACCGATGTCATGACTTCTTGAATCGGCTGATACCCTGAAGCATTCTGTGCTAACCGATTGACCTCTTCATTATGCAATCTAGGAATATGCTCAAGGCGATACTCTTTGAATCCTTTCAATAATTGTAAACACTTCTCATGGTGTGCAATCAATACTTCACTTCGACACTCATATACCCCAATCAATTGATTGATCACCAACATAGAGTCGCCAAAAATTTCAACAGCATCGGCACACACTTCTTTGAGTAATTCCAACCCTTTTATCAAAGCTTGATATTCAGCCTGATTGTTCGTTGATCTAGCAACAATCGGCAACGAAACCTCATACTTCCGTCCTCGGGGTGAAATTAAGAGAACACCGATGCCTGCTCCTTCTTTGCATGTAGATCCATCAAAGAACAAAGTCCAAGGAGTAATCTCTACAGAGTTTACCATATTGCAATACTGAGCAACAAAATCAGCCATCGCCTGACCCTTAACAGCCTTAGCCGATTCATACTTTAGATCAAACTCTGAAAGTGCCAAAATCCATTTACCGATTCTCCCACTTAATATCGACATCGACAGCATATACTTAACCACATCATCTTTGCAGATAACAGTGCATTCAGCCGACAATAAATAATGCCTCAATTTTATGCAAGAGAAATATAAACATAAGCATAATCTTTCTATGGCCGAATACCTTGTTTTAGCATCTACCAGTCTTCTGCTCAAATAATATATCACATGTTCT
The DNA here is from genome assembly GCA_022036555.1 of Microstegium vimineum. Taxonomy (NCBI): domain Eukaryota; kingdom Viridiplantae; phylum Streptophyta; class Magnoliopsida; order Poales; family Poaceae; genus Microstegium; species Microstegium vimineum. Next base: position 29,286,926 of record CM039133.1, on the reverse strand, counting down.
TTCCCTTCAAATTCTTGAATTAAAGCTGATCCAATAATGCCGTCATCGGCAGACAAATACAATCTGATAGGCTTCCCGTGTTGAGGTGGAACCAAGACTAGAGGGTTTACCAAATATTTCTTGATCTCCTCCAAGGTTAACTGCTGTTCTTCTTTCCATGTAAACTCTTGATCGGCTTTCAGCTTCAGCAATGGACTAAAAGATTTAATCTTACTAGATAAGTTGGATATAAATCTTCTAATAAAATTAATCTTGCCGATCAAGGATTGTAGCTCAGTCTTGTTTGTAGGAGCAACCACTTTGTTAATTGCATTAATAGATTTTCTACCGATCTCAATGCCTCTTTGATGCACCATAAAACCCAGAAACTGACCTGCCGATACACCAAATGCACACTTGTTAGGATTCATCTTTAACCCATGCTCCCTTGTGCATTCCAATTTTTTCGCAAATCGGCAAGATGCTTCCCAAAATCTCCGGACTTAACCACCACATCATCAATATAGATTTCGACTATCGTGCCGATATACTTATGAAAGATGAAATTCATTGCTCTCTGATAAGTAGCACCGACATTCTTCAAGCCAAAAGTCATGACAACCCATTCAAATAAACCGACATGACCTGGAAATCTGAAAGCAGTTTTGGATATGTCTTCTTCAGCCATGAATATTTGATTGTATCCAGCATTGCCATCCATGAAGCTAATGATTTGATGTCTAGCAGCAGCATCAATCAGCAGATCGACGACGGGCATCGGGTAGCCATCCATCGGTGTAGCCTTGTTAAGATTCTTGAAATCAATAAAACACGATGTTTTCTATTTTTCTTATACACAGGAACCACATTAGAAATCCATTCGGCATATCAACATTGCCGAATAAATCCAGCTTCAATTAACTTTGTAATCTCAGCCTTAATGTCAGGTAGAATAGTAGGATTGCATCAGCGTGCAGGCTGCCGATGTTGTTGGAAACCAGACTTGATAGGTAACCGATGTTTGACTATCGATCGGTCTAAACCAGGCATTTCTATATAATCCCAAGCAAAACAATCTTTATATTCCCTTAATAAATTGGTTAACCGTTGTTTACATTGGGAATCTAACTTAGCACTAATAAAAGTAGGCCTATGTTTACTATCATCGCCGATGTCTACCTCTATTAAATCATCGGCGGATGTGAAGCCCTGTCCCAGTTTTCCATCATCAGCGAACCGATCCATTAAAACTCTTCTTCAGGACCGATTGCTTGGATCGGTGTAATGCGGTAATCGGCAACTTTGAGGAACTTTGTGTCCCAAACTTCACTAGATATGCACCTGGTCTGCTCATAAGTTTCCGATTCTGCCGACACGACGATCGATGGGGTTTCACTTCGGACGACTTCAATCTTGTCTCCGACCCACTGCACAAGGCTTTGATGCATGGTGGAAGGAATACAACAATTGACATGGATCCAATCCCTTCCTAAGAGCAAGTTGTAGGTGCCTTTGCCACTGATTACAAAAAATGTTGTCGGCAAAGTTTTACTGCCGATGGTTAACTCAACACATACGGCTCCCATAGCTGGCGACACATTGCCTTCAAAGTCTTTGAGCTTCATGTCCGTTTTGACTAAGTCTTGGTCATCTTTTCCAAGCTTCCTGAACATGACATATGACATTATGTTTATTGACGCGCCACCATCTACCAGCATCTTTGTTACAGGCTGTCCATCTACTTTGCCCTTAACGAACAGAGCCCTCAGGTGCTGCCTCTCATCATCGGCAGGCTTCTCAAAGACAGCTGCCATCAGATCCAAAACCAATTGCGCCATCTCTGCAGTTTCTTCATCATCGCTGACAGGTGCCATGAACTCCATCGGCAATATGACGACCATATTGATTTCTGTCGATGGATCCCTATCCTTGCGCTTTGGCCTCCACTACTTTTCCCTTGAAGGAGTTTCACTGTCATATAGGTCGCCTTGGCATTCACGCTGGATTCTCCTTTTCTGAGTCTTTGTTAGACCCTTAGGGCACCACTGAGAAAGTTTAGTTTTCCAAACAGGCTGGTGCTGCCTTCCACCGCTTGCATCGACACTTCTCCCGATGTTTGGATCTCTAGAGAATATTTCTTCATCAGGCACTCTTGCATTGGCCCTCTCCTCAAGCTCCTCTTGATCAACACGCCTGCCAAGCCTGCTATGTGCACTGAGCTTGCCCCCCAGTCGGTCATGTGCTGATTTCTTCTCTCTGAGCAGCCTGGCATACCTGGATGCCCGATCATCAAAACAAGGTTTCTTACCTGACCGGTCGGCAGTGTAATATCCATTGCATTTGGGGCAATTATCGGCAGTAGGTAGCTTGATGCCTTCTTCCCAATAGTGAACGAAGAAGGGACACTTCCAGTGGTCCTTATGCCGAAGCCACTCTTGATGCTCTTCTTCTTCCTGCCGATATCGCTCCTTTTGTGATTGCCGATACTCTTGCCTTGGCTGCTTGTGCGTGATTATAACACCAGGAGCCCTCTTGGCACTGCTATTTTTATTGGCAACTCTCTTGCCCTTTCTGCTATTGGCAAACCTCCTCTCGTCGCGCTCAGCTACTTGATGACTAGGATCTACCGACGCATTCTTCCTGGCAGCTTCCGATGTCAGCACTTTAGTTTTTCCACTAGTTTCCACCATATTATTTGGAAACGGGTGCTGATCAATCTTCATAGGTTTCTGGACTTTAGAATTTTCAAATTTGATTCGTCTAGATTCAATTTCTGACTGCAATTGCTGCCTGAATACTTTGCAGTCATTGGTATTGTGCGAAGTTGCATTGTGCCACTTGCAGTACCTGATCTTCCTGAGCTCTTCGGCCGATGGAATTACTTGGTTAGGCGCCAACTTGATTCGCCCTTCTTGAAGTAACAAGTCAAACATCCTATCGGCCTTGGTGATGTCAAAGGTGAACCTTTCAGCCTCTTTCTGGCCAAATGGACAAGACATAGATTTCTTATCCTTCACCCATTCGGCAGCACCGATGCTTAGCTCTTCATCTGACCCAGAATCCTCTTCTTGCCCAATGAAGGTCACCTTCTTATTCCAAGTCTTCCTGGGTTCAAAGGTCTTGACATCTTGATCGGCAATCCTTTGCACCAGATGACTTAGGCTTTCAAATTCTTGAGACACATACTTATCTTTGATGTGCGGCAGTAGTCCCTGGAAAGCCAAATCTGCCAGTTGCCGATCATCAAGTACCAGGCTGTAACACTTGTTCTTTATGTCTTGTAGCCTTTGAACAAAGTTTTCTACCGATTCGTCATTGCGTTGCCTTAGCTTAACCAAATCAGTAATCTTCTTCTCATGTATACGAGCGAAGAAGTATTTGTGAAATTGTTTTTCTAGATCGGCCCAAGTAATCACAAAGTTTGGAGGTAATGATATAAACCATGTGAATGCCCATCCAGACAATGATGATGAGAATAATCTCACCCTCAGTTCCTCTCTGCTGGCAGCTTCTCCACACTGGATAATGAAGCGATTGATATGCTCCATCGTTGACGTGTCGTCTTGGCCAGAGAACTTGGTTAAATCTGACACCTTGTACCGATTTGGGAGAGGAATCAAATCATATGCTGGAGGATACGGGGTCCGATAAGAATATGTATTGACCTTGGGTTTAATGCCGAATTGTTCCTTCATTACTTCAGCGATCTTATCGGTCCAATATGCATCCTGCTCTTGCCGACTCATTGACGGGTTGTTGACTGGTGGAGCCGGCTGATGCGCCCCTTCAGGTATCGGTAGAAGATGGTTCAGAGTAGTTGGCATGGGCGCAACACCAGTCATCTGGACATTATGCATCGGTTGACTTACCGATGGGTAATTTTGCACACTTAGATTAGGTTGAGTCATCATATTCATCGGTTGCTGTACCGATGGTCCACTCTGAGTGTTTGCTAAACTTCCATACTGATACATTAATATGCTAGGCTGTTGAACCGGCGGTTGACTAGTCCATCCAGGATTATAAATCATCGACATGTGACTTACCGATGGCTGATAGCTAACTGGCACCTGCTGCTCCTGCACCTTAGGGCAGTCAACAAATTGGTTACCTTGATATGCCAGTACTCCGGCTTGAGGATTTGCAACCATAGGCTGACTTCCAGTTGCTATACTGTGTTGCATCGGCACAGAGTTTGCCGATGGTGGCATCAGAGGTATTTTAGGAATTACTTGGAAATCTTCTGATGACACTTGTACAGTTGGAGAAGACGTAGAGTAGTGCATCATAGGGATCACCGGCTGTGACTGCATTGCCGATGTCATGGAGCCCTTCCAAGCTGAACTATCTCCCTGCACCAGATTAGAACTAGCGGATGGATTCAAAGACATACCGTAACCCCACCAGTTGGCAGGAGCTGGATGATTCTGGATAGCAGGTCCCGACATTGCCGACGCCACTGGATCTGTATTGAGCTGGTGACGCTTTCAGGACTCGGCCTTGGCGGTGTAGCCACATTGGCAGATGGATCCATAGGAGTGGAAGACGCCATTGGGGCTGCCGATGGATTTATAGATGCCGATCCAGGTTGATGATACGCTGGACCAACATATTGGGGTGCTTGTCCTTCTTTGAAAGATTGCATAACAACATTGTAGACAGTATTGGACAGCACATTGGAGTGGCTAATTAATGCTTGATTCAAGGCAGAATTAACCATCTCTTGTAACTTACCAGGATTGGCATCAAATGTGACCTGCCGTGGCAACGACGGATCTTGCTTCTGGATGGCTTCGCCGCTCCTGCTTAGGCTGAAGGACTTCATATACAATTGCTTGTACTCCTCCATAGCCCACTCCATAGCCAGCCTCTGATCATCTTTTAGATCGGCCTCAGAGACTTCAATGACGTTCCTTTGGTTAACGTCGGTATGATCACCCATGATAGATGTATAATTTGTATAATCGAGTCCCACCGAGCGTGCCAAAAGAGGTGTTGACACAAAAAGCGTCAGGATCTGCGAACACCTCGGGCTATTACTCGAATTCGATATCCAAAGGTGTGCCAGTCGATTTGACCAGTTAATCGACAAGGACGATAACTAGAACAAAATCTGAATAGGACAACGGCGATACACCCGGATGCCAAGACTCAGACTTGTTTCAGGATAACTAGAGCAGAGCTGAACGAGACAACAGCGATGCGCCCGGATGTCAAAGCTCAGATTACTCCCACGCGGAACTTGCAAGGTTTTCACGGAGATCGAAGAGATGCAGCCCGTCGAGACTTGAAGAACTCGTAGATAGACTAAGACTAATGCAATAAAGGGTAAATTGCAGTAAAGGTAAATAAGAGTAATAGATTTGTTTTTTGATAGGATTGATTCTTTTTCACGACCCTAAGGTACATATTTATACTCCAGCAATAGGAGTTGTAAACAGACACAACTCGTACCTTTCCTAAATAAAACAAACTCCTATTTAAAGGAAATAACTGACTCGCGCAGGAGTCGGACCCAAATAACAATATTATTTTCCTAAACAGACAACCCTATTGTTAAGGAAATAAACGACTCGTGCAAGAGTCGGACTCAAACTACTATAACAATATTGGTATAAAATCACCAGTTTCCTTATGTCCTTCCTTCGATGAAAACTTTCCATCGGCAGATTCCTTCAATCCGCGACTTCCTTCTTTCGCCACCGGCAATCTTCTGCTGATGTTAACCGCCACATCACCCTGTGCCCATCGGCACTCCATGCCCATCGGCATCATCTCCTCATTGGCAATCGGCATCGGCAACTTTGCAGTTCTGGTGACTTGACTTCACCAATTAACCCTTATCGGCAAGAATCATCCAGCTCCCATCGGCAGCAAACTTATCTTTCCTGCAGCATTCTTTCTCATCAGTAAATTCGACTGATAACTTTCCGATGCCGATAGAAAATAGCCACTGACCAACACAAGTCTTAGCTCATTTGACACGTGCCGAAAAATGGTGTCAACACGTCCTTGTCGATTAACTAGTCAAATCGACTGGCACGCCCTCGGATATCGAATTCGGGTATAAGCCCGAGGTGTTCGCAGATCCTGACGCTTTTTGTGTCAACACCTCTTTTGGCACACCCTGTGGGACCAATTATACATCTACTATGGATGATCATACCGGCGTCAATCCGAAGAACGTCATCGGAGTCTCCGAAGCCAATCTGAGAGATGATCAGAAGGAGGCTTTGGAGCAGGCTATGGAGGAGTACAAGCGGTTATATCTCAAATCCTTCAGCCTAAACAGAATCGGCAAAGCAGTCCAGAAGCAAGATCCGTCGTTGCCACGGCAGGTCACTTTCGACGCCGGTCCTGGTAAATTACAAGAGATGGTTAATTCTGCATTAAATAATGTATTACTTAGCCAATCCAATGTGTTGTCCGATACTGTATGCAATGCTATTAAGCAAACTTTCAAGGGAGGACAAGCACCATATTATGTTGGTCCGGAGTATCGTCAACTCGAATCGACATCTGTTACGATCCCATCGGCGGTTCCAAGGGTGTCTTCACCGATTATGAACCGATCTGCCAATAAGATCATGCCACCAAGATCGAGCCCAGCAAGCATCACTCAGGTGAATACAAATCTGGTGGCCTCAACAATGTCTAGACCTATGACCCAGAGTCAGCCAACTTCTACCAACTGGTGGGGATACGGTATGTCTCCAAGTCCATCTGCTGATTCTAGATTGGTCTAAGGTAACCATGCAGGGTGGAAGATTCCCATGGCATCGGCAACACCTGTACAGCCGATGGTTCCAGTGATGCATTATGCTACATTTTCTCCAACGGTGCAGTTGCTAACAAGGAATCTTCAAATGGCAATACCCAGAGTGCCTTACGCCCAACCATCGGCAAATCACTTGCCGATACAACAAGGCCTAGAAGTTGCAAGTCAACCCATGGCGGCAATGGTTCTTCAAACTGGAATACCTGCTAACCAAGGTAGTTATTCTGTTAATTACCCAGCGCCACAAGAACAAGCATCAGCTGGTTATCAGCTATCGGCAAATTCTTGGCCGATGCAACAAGGCATGCCGATTGTCAATCAGCTTGTATCGGCAATGGCTGCTCAAGCTGTGGTACTAGCGAGTCAAGGCGATCATCCAAGGGTACAAGGGCTACAAGCGTCAGCTGGATATCAGCCATCGACAAATCATATGCTGATGCCATCTAATGTAAGTTGGATTGGTCAATTACCGATTCAGCAGCAAGTTGTGCAGCCTGGATACCAAGTGGCGAAAGCTCCACAGTATCATTCACCGGTGAGTCTTCAGAATGAAATATCGGTACATCAGCCGATAGGTACTACTTTGCCGCGGTACTCGCAAGTGAATGTGCACAATGAGACATCGGTTCAGCAACCGATGAATATACTGCCACAGCATAAGCTAGTGAATGTGCAAAATTGCCCATCGGCAACTCAGCCGATGCATAATGTTCAGATGACTGATACTGCGTACGCTCCAATCACTTCAAGAACTTTGACATCAAGACCGAAGAAGTGCATCAACCTACTCAACCAGTGGGTGTTCAAAGTTCATCGGCCAATCAGCCGATGCTTAATATTCAACAGACTGATGCAGTAAATGTGCCGATTACCCCGACCTATTTACCACAAAGATATGAAGAGGTGCATCAACCTGCTCAACCAGTCAACGTCTAGCCAGTACATCAGCAGGATCAAGATGCATACTTAGCCGATAAGATTGCCGAAGTGGCGAAAGAACAGTTCGATATGAAACCTAAAGTTGATACATATTCTTATCAGACTCCATACCCTCCAGCTTATGATTTAATCCCCTTCCCAAATCGGTACAAAGTGCCAGATTTCACCAATTTTTCTGATCAAGATGATATGTCCACAATGGATCACATTAACTGATTCATTATCCAATGTGGGGAGGCAGCCAACAGGGATGAACTGAGGGTAAGATTGTTCTCATTATCGTTATCTAGATCGGCATTTACATGGTTTATTTCATTATCTCCGAATTATGTGATCACTTGGGCCGATCTAGAAAAACAATTTCATAAATACTTCTTTGCTGGCGCACGTGAAAAGAAAATTACCGATTTGGTTAAGTTGAAGCAGCGCAATGATGAATCGGTAAAAAGCTTCGTGCAAAGACTGCGAGATGTGAAGAATAAGTGCTACAGTTTGGTGCTTGATGATCGGCAATTAGCAGATTTGGCATGCCAGGGATTACTGCCGCATATCAGAGACAAATATGCGTCTCAAGAGTTTGAAAGATTGAGCCATCTTATGCGAAGGGTTGCTGATCAAGACACCAAAGTTTTTGAGCCTAGAGAAAATTGGGATGAAGAGGTGTCTTTAACTAAGAAGACAAATTCGGACGAAGAAGCAAGTATCAGTTTAGTTGAATCGGTAGAGAATAAAAAGCCGATATCTTGTCCGTTCGATCAAAAAGAAGCTCAGAAATGCACTTTTGATATCACCAAGGCCGATAGGATGTTTGACCTATTGCTTCAAGAAGGGAAGATTAAGCTGGAACCTAACCAGCTAATTCCATCAGCCAAAGAGCTCAAGAAAATCAGGTATTGCAAGTGGCACAATGCAACTTCGCACAATACCAATGACTACAAAGTCTTTAGGCAGCAGTTGCAGTCAGGAATTGAGTCTGGGTGGATTGAGTTTGAAAATTACAAAGCCCAAAAGCCGATGAAGATCAATCAACACTCGTTTCCAAATAACATGGTGGAAACTAGTAAAACTAAGGTGTTGACATCGGAAGCTGCCAAGAAAAGCGCATCGGCAGACCCTAGACATCAGATAGCTGCGCATGAAGTAACAGGGAGAAAGTTTGCCGATGAAAGCAGCAGCGTCAGGAGACATAGGCATACGCCGTATGGCGTCGTAATCACGCACAGGCGGCCACAACAAGATTATCGGTGATCGCAGGAGCAATATCGGCGGCAAGAAGAGAAAAAACGCCAGGGGTGGCATTGGCATAAAGATCATTGGAGATGCCCCTTCTTTGTTCACTGCTGGGAAGAAGGCATCAAGCTACCCACTGCCAATAATTGTCCTGAATGCAATGGGTGCTACCCTGCCGATCGGTCAGAAAAGAAACCTTGTTTTGATGATCGGACATCAAGCTATGGCAGGCCGATCAGAGAAAAAGAATCAGCACATGATTGGCTAGGGGGCAAGCTCAGTGCACACGATAGGCTTGGCAGACGTATTGATTAGGAAGAGCTTGAGGAGATGGCCAATGCCAGGGTGCCTGATGAAGAAATTTTCTCCAAGGATCCAAACATAAGAGGTAATGCAGATACAAGTAGCGAGAAGCGGTATCAGCCTGTTTGGAAAACTAAGCTCCCTCAATGGTGCCCCAGGGGTCTTACGAAGACTCAAAGAAGGAAGATGCAGCGCGAGCGTCAAGAAGATTTGTGTCACGGTAAAAGTCCTTCCAGAGGGAAATCTTCGAGCAAGCGATGAAGTCCAAAGCGCAAAGATGGAGATCCTTCGACAGATGTCAATATGTTGCCGATGGCATAACCAGAGTCGATAGCTTTGGACATTTTGGCTTGGGAGCGGTATTTGATGAGCCCTGGCGTCTCAACTGTTGCACTTGGGGGGCATCGGTAAGCTAAGCGTGAAGAGTTTGTGCACTGGCAGCAACTACCGATGAATTTATTGGCTGCAAAAAGAAGAGGATTGCAATAGAGGAAATTTCGGCGCATAAGATATTTTATACTCCAAAATTGGGGGGCATGTGTTGACACCGTTTTTTGACACGGGTCAATATGAGCCAAGGCTTGTGTCAATCGGTAAAAGGGTAGTTGCCGTTCTTTATCGGTATCGGGATATTACCGGTCAGATTGCTGATAAAGGCAAGGAATGTTGCTGACAGGAACACACGTGATGAAGGCAAGGGCAAAACGTTGCCGATGAAGGCAAAAAAGCATTGCCGATGAGAAACAAAGCCTATTGCCGATGGAGTCGGAAAGCTGCCGATGAAGGATGCTGCCGATGGAAGCAGGATGAAGTGAATGGCGTCAGCGGAAGGCTACCGATGGCGATAGAAAGAAGCTGCGGATTGAAGGAGTCTACCGATGGAAGGTTTCATCATGAAGGAGATGGATAAGGAAACTGGTGATTTTATACCAGTATTATTATGTCAGTTTGAGTCCGACTCTTGCACGAGTCATTTTATTTCCTTAATAATAGAAGAGTTTGTTTAGAAAGAAATTATTATTGTTTGAGTCTGGCTCCTATGCGGGTCAGTTATTTCCTTAAAGTTAGGAGTTTTTGTTTAGGAAAGGTACGAGTCGTGTCTCTGTACAACTCTCCATATGGGAGTATAAATATGTGCCCAAGGATTGCGTGTAAAACATATCCAAGCATATCAAACAAATCAATTACTCTTTTATCTACTTTACCAGTAATTTACCTTTACCGCATTAGGTTTAGTTATCTACGAGTTCTTCAAGTTTCGACGGGCTGCATCTCATCGACCTTCGTCAACCCTTGCAAGTTCCGCGTTTGAGCAATCTGAGCCTTGACGTCCGGGCACATCGCTGTCGTCTCGTTCAGCTTTACTCTAGTTATCCTGATCAGGTTTGAGCCTTGACATCTGGGCGCATCGCCGTTGTCTCGTTCAGATCTTGTTCTGTTTATCGTCCTTGTCGATTAACTGGTCAAATCGACTGGCATGCCCTCGGATATCGAATTCGCAGATCTTGACGCTTTTTGTGTCAACAACTTCCTACTTGGCTACTCAACTACAAGCAAAGCATATAGAATATGGAATCTTACTCATGTCATAGTTGAGGAGGTACATGATGTGGAGTTTGATGAAACAAATGGATCTCAAGATGAGAATATCAACCATAATGATGTGAGAGGTGAACCATTGGCCAATGCAATGAAGAACATGGATATTGGGGACATTAGGCCGAAACAAGTGGATGATGAGCAAGATAATGAAGATCAAGTGAATCCTTCATCCAATGTGCAACTCAATGAAAATCAAGCTAGTTCATCCTCTCCAACTCAAGATCAAGAAGCTAGTTGATCTACTCTACCTAATGATCAACCAAGTACAAGCAATCAACTTCCAACACTCCAACCTACATCTATTGCAAGGGATCATCCTTTGGATCATATTATTGGAGATATCACAAGTGGTGTACAAACAAGATCAAGATTGGCTTCATTTTGTGAACACTATTCTTTTATATCATCTATTGAGCAACCCAAGATTGAAGAAGCTTTACAAGATATTGATTGGGTGAATGCTATGCATGAAGATCTCAACAACTTCAGAAGAAATCAAGTTTGGGAACTAGTTGAGAGACCAAAGAACCACAATGTCATTGGCACTAGATGGGTCTTTCGCAACAAGCAAGATCAAGATGGAATAGTGGTGAGAAACAAAGCAAGACTAGTTGCACAAGGGTACACTCAAGTAGAGGGTCTTGACTTTGGATAAACATATGCACCGGTGGCAAGGCTATAAGCAATAAGGATTCTATTGGCTTATGCTTGTGCTCACAACATCAAGCTCTATCAAATGGATGTGAAAATTGCATTTCTCAATGGGTACATCAATGAATTGGTATTTGTTGAGCAACCATCCAGTTTTGAAGATGACAAGAAACCCAACCATGTGTACAAGCTAAGAAAGGCATTATATGGCTTGAAGCAAGCTCCTAGAGCATGGTATGAGAGGTTGAGAGATTTCCTCCTCTCTAAGGGATTCATTATGGTCAAGGTCGACACTACCCTCTTCACCAAGAAGATTGGCAAGGACTTGTTTGTGTTTCAAATCTATGTGGATGATATTATCTTTGGATCAACCAATCAAGAGTTTTGTGAAGAGTTTGGCAACATGATGGCCAAAGAGTTTGAGATGTTTATGCTTGGAGAGCTTAGTTACTTTCTTGGTCTTCAAGTCAAACAAATGAAAAATGGGATGTTTGTTAGTCAAGGCAATTACATTAAGAACATGCTCAAGAAGTTCAATCTAGATGAAGCAAAGTCTATTAGTACACCAATGGGAACAAATGGAAATTTGGATGGTGATGCTAGTGGCAACATGGTAGATCAAAATCTATATAGATCAATGATTGGTAGCTTGCTCTATGTGACTGCATCAAGACTGGATGTCATGTTTAGTGTATGCATGTGTGCAAGATTTCAAGCTTCTCCAAGAGAGAGTCATTTGAAAGCCACAAAGAGGATATTGAGATATTTGAAGCATACACCTAATGTTGGGTTGTGGTATCCTAAAGGATCAAACTTTGAGTTACTTGGATACTCCAACTCGGACTATGCGGGTTGCAAGATAGAAAAGAAAAGCACATCGGGCACTTGTCAATTGCTTGGAAGATCACTAGTCTCATGGTCATCAAAGAAGCAAAATAGTGTGGCACTCTCTACCGCCGAAGCTGAATATATTAGTGCGGGGAGTTGTTGTGCACAAATACTTTGGATGAGAGCTACCTTGAATGACTTTGGAGTCAAATTCAAGCAAGTGCCATTGCTATGTGACAATGCAAGTGCAATCAAGCTCACCAACAATCCGGTTCAACACTCAAGAACAAAGCATATTGATGTCCGTCACCATTTCATTAGAGATCATCAATTGAAAGGGGACATCTCTATCACAAGTGTTAGCACCGAAGATCAATTGGCCGATATCTTTACCAAGCCATTAGATGAAAAGAGGTTTTGCAAGCTAAGGAATGAGTTGAACATACTTGACTTCTCCAACATGAGTTGATGCACCCCCACTTATATGACATGCCTCTACTCCAACAATGCAAGGTAAAAGTTGATTTGAGAGCATTCATGCATACCTTGTTAGGACTTGTGTAGAGCATATAGACATCACTCATGCTTCTAGGCTCATTCATGAAAAACTAAAATGTATTTGATGCTTATATGGTACCACTATTGCTTCTATGAGTTGATATGATCTAGTGGTGGCACATGACATGTTGATGTGCTTGCAATCCTAGTGTTTGATCTATGTCTATGAACTCAAATGTTTAATTCAACATAGGCAAGATAACCATCTTAGCATGTGTGAACAAGCTTGTCTATGGTTTAAACCGAATTAAATATCTTGGGCAAGTAGCTTAGTTCAAACCAAACTTGAAAACAATCTTTCACCCTATCTCACTCTAAGGGGGAGTAAAACTTGAATATCTATAATTGGTCCCACCTTTTTGTGTCAATTGGATGACAAAGGGGGAAAAATTTGTGAAAAGATATAAAAGTTGACCAAAAGGGGAGATATTCTTAAGGGGGAGAAATTGAAAGATAAAGGGAAGAAAATGAAAAATCAATATTGAAAGAGAACATACAAATAGGGGGAGCAAGCTCATGAACTTATTGTTGCATTTGAATGCTTGCATCCTCATATGTATTGTTGCACAAGATCTTTAAATTCAAATATTTATGCTTGTGTGGTGTTTGCTAGTGATCCAAAATGAATGATGTTTGATCAACTAGCATGCATAGGTTGATTAGCTTTAACCCTTGTTTTTCGAAGTAATTGTTGTTTCAAGTGGTGTCTAGCTAATCATGGTGCAAAGGGTGATTCTAAATTACGCACTCCGATGGTATCACGCTTCAAAGGTCTACTCTTAAAACCTTAGCATCATTTGGTAGATATTTCCTCTCCCACTTTGTCTATCTATGCATATGTGCAAAACTTGAACCAAACTCATGAAGCACATATGTAGGGAGAGCTAATAACTACCAAAACCGAATTTGTGTAACTTGTCCAAATCTAAAAATCTTTGATTAAAATGCTTGGAAAAGCAACTCAAGTTCAAAATGATTATATTTCATATCTTTATGGAAGGGTTGTCATCAATTACCAAAAAGGGGGAGATTGAGAGTCCCCATGTGTTTTGGTTTTGAGTAATTGATGAAACCCACTTAAGTACTAACCTTGGATCTCTAACTATGAATGATGAGATAGGTTGGTACATGCCATGTGATGGAGCAAGGTGAGTCAAGTGGATGGCACAAGCTCTAGCATGGTGGTGGAAAGGAAAATGGTGCCAAGGCAAAGGTGATATAGGACCATTTTTGGTTTGGTGATCAAGACATCATAGAGGATGTGATCACGTTTAGGATAGATAGCCGTACTATCAAGGAGGGAGCTCTTAAGTATGATTACAATTATCATGTGCCACTAGGTTCATATGCATTGGATTAAAATCAATTGAACTAGTGAAACAACCAACTAATTCCAAGATAATTGTGAACTAAAAGCTAACACATGTGCAAAAGTGTTGGGATCACTTAGTGTTGGCTCTTGGAAGCTTGGAAGAAGTTGGAGGCTGTTTGGACCAAGTTTGGAGGTCCGAACGCTAGGGCATGGCTGAGTACAGACCATCGGAGATGGGTCCGGAGGCCTACCCTAAGCCTAGCTGGCTGAGGAGAGGAGTCCGGACGCTAGTTGCAGTCCGGACGCGCGTCCGAAGTCTTGGCGCTCTCTGTTGTCTCTGTGTAAAAAGATCCGGACGCAAGTGATGGTCTAGACAGGTGATCTGGACATGCGTCCGGAGGTGCTGATGGCTCAAGGGAGCTCTCGGGTGCGCTCGGGGTCTCGGGAAAATATTTCTGGACCCTGTGAGCAGTGGAACCGGACCCTGTGAACAGTGTAGTCCGGAGCCACGTGGCGAGCTCTGGTGCGAGCGGGAAGAGAGCCGATCAAACGGTAGGCTGACCGGACGCATACGGCATGGTCCGGACGACGCGTTGCGTGCGTCCGGAGGTCGCGTCCGGAGTGCCTTTCAGAGGAGTTGTCTCTGTTGTAGTACGACTATCTATCCTAAAGGTGATCACACTCTCTATAGTGTCTTGATCACTAAACCAAAAATGGCCCTATGATATACCTTTGCCTTGAGCCCATTTTGTTTTTCTCTTTCTTATTTTCCTTAGTCCATGAAGCTCTTTATCAATGCACCATTGTCATCCTTCTAGCTCCATGTGTTAAGGTGGATTACCCTAGCTAGATCATGCACTTAGCACTAGGGTTAGTCCATAGGTTTCATCAATTAACCAAAACCAAACTTGGGGTTTCAACTAGACAAAGAGAAAGGAAAGAGCTGAACCCTGAGTGTTGGTTCATCGGCTACCTCTCCAAGGTACACCAAGTATTGACTAATGTGGTCCATAGTTGATACCTGGCATGTCCCGGTCAACTTGGTGAACTCAAGTATCTTGTACCTAGAAGGCAAAACCACTTGATCATACCACTCTAGATATGGCTTTTTGTAAGCGATGGATGGATTCTTGGGCTTCAGACTGAACTGGCGTTACACCATACCATTCACTTGGCTCATCAACTGATCAACCTGGAATAGTGCCCCTGCTACGGAGCTTGGTTCCCATAGCCTTGCTGTCTATTGTTATGATACCTTGGAGGATTTAGGTATCTAGGGTCATCACGAGCATTCAGAAAGTATTGATCAACAACATACTTGTTAGGAATATGCCCTAGAACTAATCATGTAGATGATTATATTCCGATTGTATCCATGATTAATAAAGTGTTCTTTGAATATCCATTATAGACAACTAGTATTGATTGACGATTATGTGAATTGTTTGTGGAACTCAATTACTTGAATGGTTATTCTAAAAGTTGTCCCTGGTCGGCATTCTTGTAAGAGCACACTTGAATATTAGACCAGCACATGTATTAGTTGATGGCTATGTTTCACAAGTCATAGACATGGAGATGTCAAACTAATAATGTGGGCACATGTGAGACATGTAGGCTAGACTGACCCAACAAGAGAAAGTCTCTATTCATGTCATGTACGTTATGTCCTTAGACCTGAGATTGTGGTATGTACTCAAGATGTGAAACGATCTACTTAAGGACTATCAAACGCTACTCCGTTATTGGGTAGTTATAAAGGTGGTCATTGGGTGGTCGGGAAACATGTTGTGAGACATAGACAATCAAGATGGAATTTGCCCCTCTCTTCGTGAGAGAGATATCACTAGATCACTCATGTGATTGGATCAACAAATGCATGGCCGTGCTTGGGTTAAGTGTTAACCCACGAGTTGAACCATATATCGAGTGGCAAAGGGAATAACTTGTACATGGTCATAGTGGTTCGTCTGATATGATCATAGCGTATGCATAGGAGTTGACACGCCTTGCTAGAGGCCGCTATCAACTATTGGTCGAGTAAGAGTACTTGGGCCATGTCTATGTATGCGTGAGCCCATAGGGTCGCACGCTTAAAGGGATGGAAGCCTAATTCGGGTTGGACCCGAATTAGACTAGGTGTAGGGTTACTAATGGGCCTCCAACGTGGGAGCTCGTCAGGACGCCTATATAAGCAAGGGGTGGGCGCGAGGCGAGATTGATCCACGCCTTTTGGCAGCCGCCGTCGCCTCCCCACGCTCACGCCTTTTGCTCCTCGCGGACCTAGCAGTCCGGAGGCGCAACGCTTCCTCCCTGTACGTGTGGGATTCCTCGGAGGTGCTGCATCTGGAGCACAAGGACGAACCGCGCGAAGGGGACGTTGAGACGGACGACCACGCAACTGCACTGCCTGCTGCGATGTGCACGACTACATCAAGTCGTCTTCCGCTGCACCTGCACGTCTAGTGGTAATCCCGTAACCTATAACTAGCAGTAGATCCGGGTTTATGAGGTCGAAAAGTTTTGTTTTCCGGCTAGCGTAGCAACCTCGTATTCCTACAATACTGATATCCGGGAGGAACATCACCAGGCATCACATTTCCTTAGTATGATGGAGAATTGTAGTCTATCACCAGTTTTTCGCCATAGGGAGCATAATTTGAAGCCGATGTGTCAATATTGGTATTAACCATTTGTTGTTGTACCGTATGTCGTACATTGCTCCCTCCATTAATAGGAGCACTTATTGTTAGATGAGCTCCAGAGGCTTGCTCTCCTAATGAATCGCTTCCTAAGGCCCGATGATCTCCACCTGAATTGGAATATGTTGGGCCTTTTCTTTCTAGACTCAGACCAAATGCTTCTTTTATAGCATGGATATACTATTGTTAAACATCTCGTTGTGGTTTGCGAGCATTGTAGACATGGTCTTGCTGATGGTTTCTTGCATAGTTGCATGCTCTATCTTGACTCTTGGGTCCTCATCAGCATCAATGATTACTCTAGGGAGGCGAGCTTTCTGCATGATCTTCTTGTCTCTAGTCTTGCTGAAGGATAGCAAACACCTGTGCTGATATTGATCCACAACTAGTTGAATCAATTGCCATGTCTCATTAGGGAGTTCTTACATAGTCATGTCTAGTATGAGATCATTGTATTTGTCCATGGTTGATGGCTGTGGGGTCCCACTAGGCGTGCCAAAATGTGTTGACACTAAAAATGTGTCTTAGCGCCTGTTGACATTTCTTAACACCACTTTGAATACTGGGTTGTCATCCCCAACATGGAGCTAGAAATGTGCGGTGGTATTTATGAATGTAAAGGCTCTCTATAAAATATGTTTATTCTATCCGCAAGCGCACAGATAAAATACCAATTGTAGCACTTCACTAGGAAGTAATTTCCAGGTATCGTTTATTTATAACTTGCTAAAGGAAAAGCAAACATTGGTGGCATGAACTAACAAGGGTTTAGACTAGAGATAGACTTGTAGAGCATGATTACTTATGAGAAACTCAATCACACAGTCACTTGCTTCGGCAGGGGGTAAGCCATGATAATAATAAAGATATTGAAGTGTAAGCTCAAAGATAAATAACACAGAGATTAAAGATAGACTACTCCATATAAATGTAAGGTGACATCGGATTAGTAAGAGAATAACTTCTAAGTGTATTCTAATCTATTAAGTCATAATCTACTCTAGCACATATACAATCATATATATATATTATAAAGGACTCTTCATCTATGTATAAGGAACATCGCTAAAGAAAGCTAGAACATAGCAAGACTTACTCCGCAATACCAATTCTGCTTGTCCTACCAACAGGGGGTGGACTATATAAGAATCAATGGAACTGTCACTTCTACGAACTACCATGTGACCCGACCAATAGGATACATTTGCAGGTAAATAGCATCTAAGCACCACGCTTACATGTGATCTACCACCTAACTCCCTCGTGGTAAGAGCTAAGCGCTTTGCAAACTCATACATAAACTCATTATCAATCATAACTATATCAAGTATAGAACTAGAACAAACTAAGAACATAATAAATAGAAACGTAATGATATTAAGAATAAAGTCGTAGAGAAAGATACAAGATAATAACGATCTTTATGACGATGATCTGAAATCCAGAGCGCGATGCTCTACTTCTCTAAATCTGTCTAATCAATCCTATAGAACTTGAAGGAATTGGGAGTAGTTATTCTAATTCTCTGGTGGAGAGAGGGATATGAAACCCTAGCTTTGATGGCTTCCTCTAATAATGATTTCTCCTCTTCCTCAGGGGTGGCAGGGCCTTCCTTATATAGCCCCTCAAATGAACGTGGACCATCGGATCAAACCGACCTTAATCGAGTGGTTTAGATTCATCCTCAAAGGCGGTCAGGCACGATCCTCGAACTTCACCCTGATTGGCCACGGGGGTAGGGCGGCCGCCCCTAACCCTAGGGCAGGCGCCCTGGGGGTGGGCCCCCTCGGCTTCTGGCTTGGTCCAGTTGCTTATAGAGTCTTCCTAAGTATTCTTTTCTTGTGCGGAGGTCCTTTCTCTCTATCTCTATGTTAACATGACATGTGGACCTTCCTTTGCTCTTTTCCTGATAACTCCCTGTAAAAACATAAACTCACCAAAACTTGTGGAAATCTGTCAGTTGGACCCCCTAAGTCTATGGTGGTGATTCAATTAAGTCATTTTTTATCTCGTGTTGACATATAGAATTTGATACTTAACGACCGTCAACAAGCTCCCCAAGCTTACCCTTTGCTCGTCCCTGAGCAAACAACTAGCTCAGATGGATTAGAAGTTCCTTCAATATTTACTTTCTAACAAGCACACATGCATTCAAAATAAAATTCTCCTCTAGATTAGAGTGAATTATCCTTCTTTTACCATGGGGCTTAGTACCTGCAATTGAGTCTTGAGTAAATGAAAAATAGAGTAATCAAGTCAAGTACTATGTCTCATGCTCTGTACTTTACCTCTGTTCTGGAGTTTTCATAAATTTTCAAATAAAACTCAGAGTTCCTTAGTATGACTCTCTCAACTCACTCCTTTGTGGTATTTTTGGATCCTTACCAAGGCATTTATGGTGGATGCCCTTCTCTTAAATATGTTGTATTTGTGGTATAAGGCATTGTGGTGTTGTCTTCTCTCACCCTACTTCTAATAAGGCTAATTCTGGAGCTCGTAGGTGGGAGATAGCGAATACATACTTACAACACATATGTTACATAGTCAAACCATGGATCCAAAGGAACAGGTCAATAAGTCAAAAAATCAAGATGTGCATGTGTGGTGAAATGGTGGTAATGGTGATGATGAAGATGTAATGGTGATGATGGTGTAATGGTGATAAAGATGTAATGATGATAATCGTCTTATATTTTGCTTCTGGGAGAACATGGGCTATCTTTTGTGTTTTTTTTCAAGTGGGTAGTTGGATACCCCTAATTCTACTGTCGGACAATTACTCATATTTTTTTTCTCTCTCGAGGTTTCGGACACTTGCCCCTTTTTCTTTCCTCGGAGATATAAATTTGTTTTTCTTTCGAGGGTCTGGGCACTTGCCTCTTTTTATTTCCTCGGATATAAATATATATTTTTGGATAGCCCATGCTCTTTCTATATTTGAGTCCGTGTAGTGAGAGAGTAACACTATTGTGGGATGATGAGTGATGAAATATTTGGTGGATCTGGAGATGGAAATGAGTGGATGTATGTAGATGCGTACTTCTGGGATAGAAGCAGCGTATGTGGGTGTAGTGTATATGGATGCATACTTCTAGGACAGAAGTAGCGTATGTGGGTATAGTGTAGGTGAAACTTGATTCAGACCGCATGACTAGTTCCCGAGGGTCCACAGCTTGACCAGACTCAATGCTCATAAGCAGTATGTAAAAATGTGATTTCCTAATCTAGTAAGCCTGCATATATGGCTGTGGTAGGATTTTCAACTCTTGTCATACAGGAACTCATCATGTGGTATTTTTAAGTTTTCAAAATAAATCTCCAGAATTTAGTGTTGTAAGAACAAGATAAACAATAGCTTGACTTTCATATCAAATCAACCAATTACCTAGACTTAGTTTAGGCTTATGCTCCCACAGGTATTTAGATCATTGTTTTAGCATTTATTGGGAGAACTTTATATTGAAAGCTAGGTTCTTGTAAGAAAGTAAATAGAGTAACTGTTCATTATTTTTATCATGCTAACTTTTTATTCAAGACAGATTAAACTTAGCAAAAATAAAGCACACTTATCTACACACTCTTTTTATTTGGTTTTCATGATTAACAAATGTAGTAAACAAAACAGAAAATATTTATTGGGTTTTCTAAGTTTTTAGAATTTTTTTATAAAGGCAACATGATAGAAAATGATTATAGAAAAACTAAAGGGAAATAGAAAACTTACCTTGATAATTGGGGGAGGCACTCCCCCAAACTGGTTGATGCTGCGGATGGCTTTATTGAAGTTTGAAGAATTGAAGTAGAGTAGATACGTTCTCACCGATAGTGGTATTCTCATCTCGCATTTCTTGCATGGCGATGGTGTGGTCCTGGTTCCACTTCTCTTGCTGCTCTAGTAGTTGGGTGTGTTGGGCTTGTGTCTCTTGGATGGCAAGGAGGCTGTTGTCGGTGCGGGCGTAGAAGGCTCCGGTCTTATGGTAATACTCTCTGATGAATGGATATGTGGCGTCGGAGGCTCGACCTGCATCAAAATGAGGTTGGGTTCGGGACCCTGATGCCCCATATGGGTCAGTGGAATATCTTCCGGATTGGTATGGTCCGTTTGCCCATTGTTGGTCTTGTCCTTCCGACCATGTATCTTGAGCTGGTTCTTCTTGTCGAGTATGTTGACCCCACGGATCCCTAAGGATGCGAGGGTTGTAATCATTATAACTGATGTGTGTCGGTCCCTCTGGGCCTGGACCAGCTCCGTGTCATGTGCGTTCTCGATGACTGGCCATCCTTTTGGAGGCCACGCACTATGGAGCTCTCTGGTTTACTGGCACTGCTTCAATTTCAATCAAATAGCTTTGGACATTGTAGAGCCCAAGGCCCGGGTTAGGAAACCGGACCTTGCCCTTATCATAAAGCATATACATAATATTGTGTTCTTTCTTTAACATTCTTCCTTGTCTAAATGAGTCATAGCCATAATAAGGTCAGAACTCATCAATGAAGTTAAGTGACGAGCCTTCTAATAAATTCATGCTTGTGGCTAGACGGGTGATCAAAGATGTACAACCAACAGGACCTAGCAGGTTTGGTGTGTTTAGCTAATGTGCAACTAATAAACTTGCAGGTGAAACATGCACTTTATTAATAGCAGTAAAAAGAAGTTGTAGATCTCCTACTCTCACTTTCCTGATGTCATCTCTAGGGAACAGAATATATCCTATCCATTTATGAAACATGCGAAGTGTGGGATGCTCTATGTCACTAGTTCGGGGTTGCAAAAAGTGTTGGTCTATAGAAATTTCCCGCCAGAACTGGTGTTTATCAAAATTTGTAAGATTAGCATCTAAGTCTAGGATAGCTCTTGGAGAGAAACCGAGGTGGTTACTCAACTCCCTCCATGACAAAATAAAATTTTGTTTGAATAACCGAAAAGTGATCCCGCCCTCACTTAATTGTAAGGTGTAAAGAAACTCAATGGTTAAAAGACGGGATCCTAATTCGGTCACATTCCAAAAGTTTGTGATGAGGACATCATCGGCTCACATTTGACCATGTTAACTACCTCTAAACCAAAGGTGCAACCATTCTATATGAGTATTATAATTGATATGTTTGACGAATTGGTGCTGCACCGCAAAGTATGTATATTGTCGTTTTCAGAATTGCTTACATGGATCAAGGGAAGGTTCGATTGCATATGGAAAGCATGGATAGTTAATGAAGTTGATTGGGGACCAACTCCAAGTGTTCCTAACGTCCTCCACCAGGCCACCAGGTCACTTTGGATCCAAGGAAACAAAGAGTCCAAGTCCAACACGTTTTGGAAAGTTCAATTCGGACTGCAGAAGAGTCCAAACTTGCGACGGTTGCCACGACTTTATACGGACTCCGATTGGGACGTTCTAGCACTTTTTGGAAAGCTTATCAAGTCTACATTCCAATGGGTCCGGACTCATACGTATATCCTATCAGATGCCTGCGCAGTAGACAATTTAATATCGAGATCTTTTCTGCCAACGGTGCTGCGTCACCCTATTTTGGGCCGATGGCCCGTGTATCAAGTTGAGTCCATTAGGGACTCATCCTAGGGTTGTAGGACGACACCAGGACCCTTGTGGTCATCCTTCCTCCTCCTTATATCCCCCTAGAGCCGCCACAAACAGATTGGGTTTTGTTTAGATGAAAGTTTAGCTGCTGCTACTTCCTTGTAGACGCGTGTGTCGACTAGACCATCCGTTCTACTTGATTCGGAACCCCACCTTCATGTGTATCACATCTGATCCTTCATCTCTTATTTGCAATTGAGTGCTTGTTCTACTTGTTCTTACTTGTTCTTCGATTGCTTGCAGGAATAACCCTAGTGGTTTGGTTGGTTGTGATCCGCAAGATCGTGAGCAACCGCTGGATTTGGTGTATCGATCGCTAAGGCGCAGCGTCCTTGGATGGTTGTAGTCGGATCGTGAACGTCTCTCCAGTCAAATCGTAGTTATCAATCTCCACCGAAAGATCGGGACACCCATACCCTCATCAAGTGGTATCAGAGCAAGGTTTCATCGGTGAGAGATTTCAGTTTGCTTTTAATTTCCTATAGTCCAGAAAAAGGCAACAAAAAAATATTGGATTCGTTTTCCTATGATCCCATAGACCTTTTGAGCCTTCTACTAGTAATGATTAGTTCAGGCTTGTTGAGTTTGGTTTGCATCGGTCGAGTCGAGTTGCTGGTCTTAGGGTTAGGCTTTTAGAGTTTCGAGTTCTTGTCACGTTTCGGTCACTATCATATCTCCACTACCATATATATGCCTGCTGCCATCACCATCACCATATATATCTCCACTACATCATATATTATCTCCATTGCAGTCATTGCTATCATATACACCTTTGCTGCATTCTATCCATCTCCGATATTTTTTTTCTCTACACCGTGAAAATCTGATTTGGGCACACACAGACAAATCTGCATTGCTAATTCTTTTCTTGTTGTTCCCTAAAAAGAAATAGAAACACTTTGTAATTTGCTTTACTGAAATCTGATATGTTAAGATTCAGATTCTTGCTAGTTATGCAAAGTAGAAGAAAAGAAGAAAAACTAGAAAAAAAGAAAAAGAAAAGAAAAGAAAAAAAAGAAAGAGGAAGAAAGAGAAAGAGAAAAAAAAGAAAAACAAGAGAGGAGGAAAAGAAGGAGAGTGTGTTGTTCTTGTGTCTTTTTCCTGCTGTGCCGTGACTTCATTTGTGTCTAGGCTCGTGTCTCTAGCACGGTCTAGCCTAGGACCAGCACGGTACCTCCGTTGAACAATTTCTCAACTTGCTTTTGTGACTAATGTGGTGCTAGTACTTCCTTCCATATTATTTTGAGCCCTCCTATAGCTCCACATATCCGGATACAGCTTGACAGGTGTTGTTGCTACGGTGTCGATACACTACATCCAAGGTTTCCGACTTGCTGGTTGCTGCAACCCCCTGTTTTGCTGGGTAAGAACTTGTAAGAATTTGTTTGATCGAGTTTAGAGTGAGAGAATTACAACAACCACATCCTACTAGTTGATAAGAACATAAATACTACTGTGTATATTTCTTGTTATCTTCTAATCATGGAAGGAGTCTACATGGAAAAACGAGATGATCGGGTTGCATATTCTAACCACTTTGCTACAGGTGTGGCAAGTGATAACCATGCTGCTCATGAGGTATGTGATGCTTGGCTTGATAGAATAAAATCTGCACTACCTTATTTTGAAGGAAACTATGATCCTCATGCATATATTGAATGGGAGCTACATGTAGACAAGGAATTTAAAAAGTATGATCTATATGAAAAACAAAAGGTTAGCATTGCTTCAAGTGTTCTTATCAAGTATGCTCTAACTGAGTGGAAACACCTTTGTAGATTTGCTAATGCTCCTCAATCATGGAAAGATATGAAAAGATATTCTAGAGATATTTTTTGTTCCTAGCTATTATTCTGATTTTTTGTATGGCAAATTGCAATCTATAAAACAAGAAAACAAAACTGTAGCAGAATACTATGATAGACTAAAATTATGTTTGCTACGTTGTGGCTTTGAAGAAAACAAGGAGTTTCTAGAACATAGATTTTTGCAAGGTCTTAACATGCAAATTCAAAATATTCTTGTTGATAAACATTATAATACTTTTCATGAGTTGTTTGGTCTTGCTTGTGATTCTGAAATAAATCTAAAAAAGGTTCTCACAAATACTATAGCAGCATGTATCTCTCCTACTACTAATAATTTGCAGCAAGTAGATGACAATATACAAATGGACATTGATCAATTTGAGATAGGAGGTGAAACATTTGAAAAAAGCATGAATCTGGCTGCACATATACCATTTGAGAAGAGCAGCAAAGGTAAGTCAGACAGTTGTAACATAAATCAAGGTGGGCATACTTTAGTAGAATTACATTTGTCCACTAATCATGATATTATAGATGAATCAATTGTGGAACATGTCGCTGATTTTCCTTTGTCACACTTTGATATGCTTGATATTCCTTGTGACAAAGAAGAGTTGTGTGGTAATGAATTACTTATATCCATACCACAAATACTGAATAAAGCAAAAAACTCTAAATCAATGAGTGCTGAATTCCAACATATTGTTCATATTGTAAATAAAAAAGAAGAAGCTCAATTGTTGTCATCTTTACATACAATAGGGTACATTGAGTTCAATGATATTTGTGAGCATAGCTATTTGCAGAATAAACTGATTGGTAAATTTGAATTGCCATGTTCTTCTAATGTTAGTTTCTATGGTATTGGAAAATATAATTGTAAAGAGGAGTATATGGTACATCGAATTTACATTTGCTCAGTTCTGCAATCTTCTTTTATTGTGAAAAGATGTGATCAATTAGAGGTATGCAATAATTATAAACATGCCATGTCGAGCTTCTCTAGTTTTATTATGAAGAAACAGGTCACATATCAAGAAGGGAAGCACGGTTCACTTTTACCTTCAACACATCTTTCAAAAGTAGTCAAACCGAGGACGGTTTGCTGTCAAGAAGGGGAGAATGATGAGGACATCATCGGCTCACATTTGACCATGTTAACTACCTCTAAACCAAAGGTGCAACCATTCTATATGAGTATTATAATTGATATGTTTGACGAATTGGTGCTGCACCGCAAAGTATGTATATTGTCGTTTTCAGAATTGCTTACATGGATCAAGGGAAGGTTCGATTGCATATGGAAAGCATGGATAGTTAATGAAGTTGATTGGGGACCAACTCCAAGTGTTCCTAACGTCCTCCACCAGGCCACCAGGTCACTTTGGATCCAAGGAAACAAAGAGTCCAAGTCCAACACGTTTTGGAAAGTTCAATTCGGACTGCAGAAGAGTCCAAACTTGCGACGGTTGCCACGACTTTATACGGACTCCGATTGGGACGTTCTAGCACTTTTTGGAAAGCTTATCAAGTCTACATTCCAATGGGTCCGGACTCATACGTATATCCTATCAGATGCCTGCGCAGTAGACAATTTAATATCGAGATCTTTTCTGCCAACGGTGCTGCGTCACCCTATTTTGGGCCGATGGCCCGTGTATCAAGTTGAGTCCATTAGGGACTCATCCTAGGGTTGTAGGACGACACCAGGACCCTTGTGGTCATCCTTCCTCCTCCTTATATCCCCCTAGAGCCGCCACAAACAGATTGGGTTTTGTTTAGATGAAAGTTTAGCTGCTGCTACTTCCTTGTAGATGCGTGTGTCGACTAGACCATCCGTTCTACTTGATTCGGAACCCCACCTTCATGTGTATCACATCTGATCCTTCATCTCTTATTTGCAATTGAGTGCTTGTTCTACTTGTTCTTGCTTGTTCTTCGATTGCTTGCAGGAATAACCCTAGTGGTTTGGTTGGTTGTGATCCGCAAGATCGTGAGCAACCGCTGGATTTGGTGTATCGATCGCTAAGGCGCAGCGTCCTTGGATGGTTGTAGTCGGATCGTGAACGTCTCTCCAGTCAAATCGTAGTTATCAATCTCCACCGAAAGATCGGGACACCCATACCCTCATCAGTTTGTCCACCCAATCATTTGAAAGATAAGATTGAGTTAAGAATCCATACCTGTGTCTTGTAGCAGGGTAGGATCTGAAGGACCGGAAACAGCGACCAGAGGGGGGTGAATGGGAGCCAAATAAAAATTCCTTTCGGAAGATCTTGACCCTTGTCCCAAGCATGACCCAAAGCACTAACTAGGCTCACGACCCACAAGTGGGTGGATGTTCTAGGAGATGTCCTAGGAACACAGCGAAGCTAGTTATGAACCCAGAGAAACAAACTGCAACAAGAACGGAGGAAAACAGCAACCAGCAGAGGCTTTAGACTACTTCAGTCAAGACCTTCGGACCAATGGAAGTGGTCCGGAGCCTTTAGTCCGGTGCACACCAGTGCACCTCCGAACTAGTTCGCCGCCCTCGCTGACTCCCACCGAAACCACGCAGGGAGTACCCGAGCTCCGGACAACTGGTCCGACGCTTACCGTCGGACTATAGGAAGTAGTCCGGTGCTCACTCCAGCCTCTGCGCAAAACAACACAGGGAGCTCCCTAGCTCCGGACTCTGGTCCGACGCTCACCGTCGGACTAATGCACCTGGTCCAACGCGTAGAGCAGCACCCACGACAGAGCCACCAGACCAATGGTCAATGGTCCGGAGCTCAAAACAGAGAGGTCCGGAGGGTGGTCCAACGCCCTTCGCTGCTTGACATGAGAACTGTTCAAGACCACCGGACCACTTGCAATGGTCCAGAGTTTACGGGAAAGTCTTCCGACGCCTCGTCCGACGCTCTCGAGCAGAAACGCTGAAACCTGCGAAAACAAAATCCTCTCCGCCAAATCTTCCCAGAACTCAACCAAATGATCACCAACTGTAACCAAACATTGTAGGCATGATACTAGTGCAGTTGGGGAGCTATCCCGAAGAAATCATCGCTCAATTCGGAGAGAATAAACGGGAACACTCAGATTTGGGGGAGAAAAGGCAAAACGAAGAACGCCACAAGGAAAACGCCCGATCTACACACTAGTGAGGTTTGAGGAGAATTCCTTCGGTGCAAAGATGCTCCTCACGATTACGAACAACTTGGTTCAAACGGATTTTGCTAAACTACTCCCTACAAAGAGAAATCATCTCGGGAAAAAGAGAGAGCAAGAGCAAACCGCGAGGAACACAAACAACTAGGGAGACTCGATCAAGAAACTAACCGTGCCATGGCTGTCACACCCGGTTTTAAGGACAAAACCTGATATACCCTATATGTGAGCCCAGGAAGTCAAATCCCACATATAGTCACAGAACAAGGTAATATCAAAAGACAATACTTAAGTATACAACATATATGGTTGAAGGAATAACCTTAAGAGAGCAAACAGCGGAAAAACACTCCGATCTTCAGGCGAAGACTCCACTCCACAGGGACCAACTGACTGGTTGATCACAAGCCTAACTGCTCGAAACTCTTGCAAACTGGTACCCATCTGGGATTTTTATCCAAAGAATTGAAAAGAAAGTAAATAAGCGTAAGTGCTTTCGTACTCAACAAGTAAACATGGGGTTCATGAGGCTCAACAAGGATAGACACGGGTTTAACTGCATCAGCTTTTATGTTGTCACAATTTTAGCATTACAGTAGCATCAATATCATCAAAATATAGCCCAATAACCATATGATCAAGCGAACAAGATGTAATGCTTATATGAACGATAACAATAATAAATCACCGATAACAACTGATGAGCCATGACATAAGAACATCACATAGCAAGGAGCCCAAGCCACTCTTAACCGTGAGCACGACTATCATGATAGTTTTTAACTCTGCGCAGAGGCGTACACCTTTACCCATAAGAGGTGAATTGCCCTTTTTCCCGAGGTAGCTAGTCTCTTACCCACTTCCAAGGTGGGCCGGCAGGGTTCACTATGAGACCTTTCACAAGTTCCACTAGAAGGTAAGAACCCGCTACAAGTTCCCTCAACAAGATCCCAGAAGTCACACGCAGTGCTTCCAAAAATCTCAGAGCACTTCTTGCGCCCTCTCAGGTAAGTTGCCACAAACTAGCAAAAGCCTAATACTGAGTCAAGCCAGAGCCCATTAGCTTATGGTGGTACTGTTTTCTCGGGGTAATCTCTTACAGCAATATCCCTATGAGTGAGAACACATGTGTGAGTTCCTGGTGTTCCACCTATGGTCCACGTTGCTAAAAAGTCATCTTTTATTGTCAATTCACATATTCATTAATCAAGTTTACATGATCATAGTTATTCTCAAAAAGCACTAGCTTGATCTACCCAATGCATAAGTTCCCAGGGTAACAAGGTATAAGGTACAAAACTAGGGTAATCCTTACAGGGTAACAAGGAAACACATATGATTAACGAGTGATTATCATGAATAGGACAACAAGGATAATCCCATGTAATACTTGCCTTAAAAGCTTAGATCCATCTTCTAGTTCTAGTCTTCAAAGATCTTCTAGAAAGCCAACTTCTTGATCTCCAACGTAACTCTCACCGATTGGACAATAATTACCCAATCACCACACAAGTATTCTGATCATACAAAGCACACAAACATGGCTAAATTAGAACAATACACCAACCAATGAAAAGGATTTAAAGAGAAATCTACGCAACTCTACGATCACACAGTCGCGAAGATCACACTAAACGGAGCTACGATTAGAAAGATACAACTAACGGAAGATTTACTTTTATAAAAGAGAACTACGAGTTTTATTAGTTTTACTATATAAAAGAGTGTATAAGGTATTTCAGAGAAACACCCAAGTTAGATTAAGTCAAAGTTATATTTGGATCTTGAAAACAAAAGTAGAACTAATCATATTTTATATATAAAACAAGTTGCATAGTTATTAATCAAGTTAGGAGTTAACCATAAAATTATAGAGCTATTAACATGGTATTAACGATCACTAATAAAAAGGTTACGCCGCTACGAAGCCAACACAACTTGAACGAAACGAAACGGATTAAAAACGGAGAAGATAGGATTTAAACAAGATTTGGAGATTAAACATGGAAATCAAAAGGCATTAAATAAATATTTATTTTCAAAGTTTGCAAAACAGATTGATTATGGTTTTAACATGTAGATAAAAACTCTACGAATCTAACGCAATTTGAATGGAGAAAAACGGAGTTAAAACGAATATTTTATAAACAAAAGAAAACTGATGGTAGAACCAAAATTTATTTTTGGAAGAAAAATAATTACCGCGTGGAAACACGCTTTCCGAGGCAAAAAGCGCAAGGCCGGCAGGCGCTTTAAGTTTGCCCGGTTGTTGTTGGAGCAGTACCGGCTTGGTGGCGGCGGCTGCTCTCGGCGTGGGGAAAAGAGGGGGCTAGGGGGCTGTATTTATAGGGGGAGGGGGCTGGCCTAGGGTTTCCCGGCGGCTGGGCCGCGCAGGGGCGAGCTGGGCC
Source organism: Microstegium vimineum (assembly GCA_022036555.1). NCBI lineage: Eukaryota > Viridiplantae > Streptophyta > Magnoliopsida > Poales > Poaceae > Microstegium > Microstegium vimineum. The sequence goes on along the minus strand of CM039133.1, from coordinate 29,257,075 downwards.
TGCTGCTGCTTGGGCCGCGCGCGCAGGGGAGGCTGGTGGGCTGCTGCGCACTGCTGGGCCGGCCTGGTGGGAAAGGAGCGCTGGGCTGCAGGGGGGGGGAAGGGGAGAGGCGCCCTGGCGGGCCAGCTCGGAGGCTGGTGGGCCGCGGGGGAGAAAGTGGAGGCTGGCGGCCTGCTAGCTGCTGGTGGGCCGCGCGCGCAGGGGAAAAAAATGGGAAGCTGGGCCGCGGGGGGGCCTGCTGCGGGTGGGCCAAGGGAGGGGGTGGGCTGGGAGCTAGGCCACTCGGCTGCTGGGCCAAGGGGAGGGGAGAGGGGGATTTTGTTTTTCTTTTCACATTTTCAAACCCATTTCCCAAAAACCCGTTTTATTTTCTTAAACCAAAACTCTTTTCCAAACATTTTCTAATCCACTTTGAAATACGTTTTATTTTAAAAGCTCTTTTCAAAACAAGTTTCCATTTAAATTTTTAAAGAGTTTTTAAAACCTTTTAAATTTCTTTTCAAGGTATTTTCATAAACCTTTTTGAAATCCACTTTTTAAATTCTTTTTAGTTTTAAACAACACCATACAAACATTAAGTCATATGCAGAGGCATGAGTGCACAACCACGTTGCTAATTAAAGGGCAAATTTTAATTTAACGAAAACTTTTTATTTTCCTATGTTTTTATGAGCACCAAAACACAATTAAATAATTTTATTACTATTTTTCCAGAAAGCAAAAATTTGGGGTGTTACAATGGCACTCAGAGAGTCGGGCCTCCGATTCCCACCAAAAGATTCGCGAGTTCTTACAGAGGTTGGTGAAATCAACCTAGGGATCTCATGAACTAGAGAGAGGGTAGAGAGAGAGTTGGGGCAAAAGGTTAGGGTTCAAGAGATAGGATGAGGGATACCCCTTCACCCCTACTTATAGGGCTTTGGCTATTTCCCAAAGACCCCCCTAGATACAATGAGTGTACTACCTAGCCTAAGCATTATCATCCAAGCTCCGGAAAATATCTCCCGCATTTTGAATGGATGGTCCCGCTTCCTGCCAGGAGTTGTCGTCGCCTCGACGCAACCTCCAGGATTCGCCACGTGCCATCCCCGCTTCCACGGAAGCTCCGCCTAGGTTTTGAGGCCCAAACCCAGGAAACCCGCCACCAGTAGCTTTGGGCTCAACTACCAAACCCCGAGTTTTGAGGCCCAAACTGGGAAACTGTCCTCGGATGGTTTTGAGGCCCAAACCAGCAAACCACTCGACACGAGCCACCTTGTCACAGCCCGGTCGGACTCCGAGTCCCCTGAGCCTTTTCCCGACTCGCGCGTCCACCGTCTTGACTTGGTCGACTCGGTCTACCTCCATGTCTTCTCGCACTCACTAGTGCCAAGTACTAGCCACCACAGCTAGTCCGCCGGCGCCCATGGTCCCTCAGTCCGAGCCCTGCTTCCCCCCTTCACCGCTCTCAGTCCATCGGCATGGCAAGCCTCTACTCGACCTTCTCCACGCCATTGACCACTGTCACTAGGCATAGCACCTACACACCACAAGCCGATAGACAGGCAGACACATGCTTTCGCAAGAGGTTAGAAGTAAATGCTCAAACTGAAACACTCAAGTGTTGGTCAATCACTCATCATAAAAACTAAACATTCATGGGTACTTATCTACCATGTGTTCGCAATCTCCCCCTTGATGAATGCATTGTCAACACAAGTGCATTTCAGATTTGAGCCACAAGGTAAAGGTCTCCAAATGATCAAAAAGCTAAGAAAGCCAAAATAGGGTCACTTGAGAGAAGCAAATCGATTCCAAAACTTGGTTCCCAAAGACATGGGCAATGGCTCGACGCAACCAAGCAAAACAAAGCTAGCCCTCAAGAAGCGGCAGAAAAACGGGCTCAACACCGCTAGCAAAGCAAGATACCAATTGAAACACGATAAGATACCAAATGAAGCTTACCATAGCTTAAGTAGCCAATTGAGACTCCAAAGGGAGGCACAAAGAAATCAATTAAAGCACATGAAGCTCAAGATACCACTTCAAAGACCAAAGCTCAAAAAGGTCACAACGAAACCTATCGGAGCAAATAAACCAAGCTAGACCCACCAAAAGAGGCAAAGGCTCAACACATCTAGCAAAAGCTCCCCCTGGGCAAAAGCATACTCAAGATACCAATTGAAGCAAAGATGCACTCTTTCTCCCCTTGGGTGGATATGACGATGAAATGCACACCTTTTCTCCCCCTTGTTGAAACATGCAGCTCATCAAACACTCCAAACTCAAAGATCCGACTACACATGCCATTAAATGCAAAATGAGTGCAAAAAGCTTCATACTTAGAGCTAAGACAATGAATAAATGCTCTAAGTGATGTGATCCTGTGAGAATAGGAAAAGCTCTACGTGCCCAACAAAGACTCAAGTTGAGCTTAAGATCACTTTAGAAGCTATTTTAGAGAGCATATCATGTGAGAGCAGAGAAAGGGTATCACCTCCTAGGGACAACTAGACATGGCAAACAATATAGGATCTATCTCAAAGCAATCTCATGTATAGCAAGTAGGACTATCCCTAGAAAAGTTCATATAACAAGCCAATGACCCAACTGAATGGATTTTCCAATTTCAGAGTTTTGCAGCCAATTTCAGTTTTAGGCACATTTCAAGGTATATGCGAGTGGTTGTAAGCAAGGTGATGCCACTTACCAACCGGGCAAAGTCAAAGAACTTGACACACCGGTTTCGGTCATACACGACACCGCTCAAGTATCAACCCATATGGGAAGCAGTCTCGAACACACGGTGAAGTGCTCACAATGCAGACCCCACTCGATCTTTCCAATTCACAAAACAGAGAGCAATTTCATTTTATTAATATTAATCATGGTGCTCAAAGGTAGTGAATGAAACAATGAAGAGCCATAGTTACAAGCTATATACAAGATAGCCAAGAAGAATCTTCAAAAGCCTACACATGCTAGTGCCATTTCAGAGGTGACATGGGGAATTAAATTCAGTTTTAAAGCTCTTCTAACTTAGCTCTATTGCATATCATTAGATCAAAGAGACTCTAAGTTAGGCAACACCATAGACACATAAAGCACCTCAGACAGACCATAGATTCATTATATAGGCTATAAGTATGAAGCTTTAAAATGAACTATGTCACGAATGCAAATGAGATGCACAATGCAATGACACCAATTGAAAGCTAAACACACCAAAAGAAAGAAAAAGAAAAGACAAAAAGGAACTATGATACACAAAACTATCCTCCTCTAAAAAGGAAAGCAAACACCCAACTCGCCGCGAAGGCGAGAAAACGCAGCTTGATCCAAAGGCTTTGTGAGAATATCCGCAAGCTGGTTGTGGGTCTCGACATGCCGGAAGTCAATGTCGCCCTTCTCGTAATGATCTCGCAAGAAATGAAAGCGGACCTCAATGTGCTTGGTCTTAGAATGAAGCACAGGATTTTGGCCACACTAATTGCACTCGTGCTATCGACAAGCAGAGGCACCTTAGTTAGCTCTAGACATAAATTTTTCAAAGTGGAAATCATCCAAATCAACAACGAGCAACAACTAGCCACGACAACGTACTCAGCTTCACACGTCGACTGTGCCACGCTAGACTGTTTGCGAGAAGACTAGGACACTAAAGAAGACCCGAGAAACTGGCAAGTCCTAGAAGTAGACTTCCGATCAAGACGGCAACCGGCAAAGTCGGCATCAGAATAACCGCAAAGCACAAGAGAGCAAGAGGTGGAGAACCAAAGTCCGAACTCAGAAGTGAATCGCATGTACCTCATGATGCGTTTCACCGCCTACTTGTGCGAAGTCCGTGGGGATGCCTTAAAGTGAGCACATAGGCAGACGACGAACTGAATGTCCGGCCGGGTCGCCGTCAGGTACAGGAGCGACCCGATCATCCTTCGGTACTCCGTCTGGTCCACCGCCTCTCCTTCCTCGTCTGCATCAGGGCATAGTCTCATCGAAAGTAATCTCACAAGTCTCCATCACTCGGTTAGTCTCCCAAATCGCAGCTCATAAGAGGTCTTCTTCTTGAAAGCACGGAGGAAGATGCCAGTGGAGACATAGCAAGCATGAAGGACCGGAAACGGCGACCAGAGGGGGGTGAATGGGAGCTAAATAAAAATTCCTATCGGAAGATTTTTGACCCTTGTCCCAAGCATGACCCAAAGCAAAACTAGGCTTACGACCCACAAGTGGGTGGATGTTCTAAGAGATGTGCTAGGAACACAGCGGAGCTAGACACAAACCTGGAGAAACAAACCACAACCCAAACGGAGAAAAACAGCAACCAGCAGAGGCTCCGGACTACCGCAATCAAGACCACCGGACCAATGGAAGTGGTCCGGAGCCTTTGGTCCGGTGCACACCAGGGCACCACCGGACTAGTCCGACACCCACTTTGGAAAGTCCGGAGCTCACCCCAAACACATGCAGTAAGTGCCTAGGCTCCGGACACCTAGTTCGACGCTCACCGTCGGACTATGGGAAGTGGTCCGGTGCACACACTCTCCATAGAGCAAAAACCACAGCAAGCACCTGTTAGGAATATGCCCTAGAGCTAATCATGTAGATGATTATATTTCGATTGTATCCATGATTAATAAAGTGTTCTTTGAATATCCATTATAGACAACTAGTATTGATTGACGATTATGTGAATTGTTTGTGGAACTCAATTACTTGAATGGTTATTCTAAAAGCTGTCCCTGGTCGGCATTCTTGTAAGAGCACACTTGAATATTAGACCAGCACATGTATTAGTTGATGGCTATGTTTCACAAGTCATAGACATGGAGATGTCAAACTAATAATGTGGGCACATGTGAGACATGTAGGCTGGACTGACCCAACAAGAGAAAGTCTCTATTCATGTCATGTACGTTATGTCCTTAGACCTGAGATTGTGGTATGTACTCAAGATGTGAAACGATCTACTTAGGGACTATCAAACGCTACTCCGTTATTGGGTAGTTATAAAGGTGGTCATTGGGTGGTCGGGAAACATGCTATGAGCCATAGACAATCAAGATGGAATTTGCCCCTCTCTTCGTGAGAGAGATATCACTGGATCACTCATGTGATTGGATCAACAAATGCATGGCCATGCTTGGGTTAAGTGTTAACCCACGAGTTGAACCATATATCGAGTGGCGAAGGGAATAACTTGTACATGGTCATAGTGGTTCGTCTGATATGATCATAGCGTATGCATAGGAGTTGACACGCCTTGCTAGAGGCCGCTATCAACTATTGGTCGAGTAAGAGTACTTGGGCCATGTCTATGTATGCGTGAGCCCATAGGGTCGCACGCTTAAAGGGCTGGAAGCCTAATTCGGGTTGGACCCGAATTAGACTAGGTTTAGGGTTACTAATGGGCCTCCAACGTGGGAGCTCGTCAGGACGCCTATATAAGCAAGGGGTGGGTGCGAGGCGAGATTGATCCATGCCTTTTGGCAGCCGCCGTCGCCTCCCCACGCTCGCGCCTTTTGCTCCTCGCGGACCTAGCAGTCCGGAGGCGCAACGCTTCCTCCTTGCACGTGTGGGATTCCTCGGAGGTGCTGCATCTGGAGCACAAGGACGAACCGCGCGAAGGGGACGTTGAGACGGATGACCACGCAACTGCACTGCCTGCTGCGACGCACACGACTACATCAAGTCGTCTTCCGCTGCACCTGCGCGTCTAGTGGTAATCCCGTAACCTGTAACTAGCAGTAGATCTTGGTTTATGAGGTCGAAAAGTTTTGTTTTCCGGCTAGCGTAGCAACCTCGTATTCCTACAGCACCCTACCTCCGGACACCTCGTCCGACGCTCACCGTCGGACTAACGGGCCTAGTCCTACGCGTGACTGAAACCCCTAGCAGAGCCACCGGACTACTTGCAATGGTCCAGTGCTCAAAGGCTGGGTGGTCTGACACCCACAGACAGAAAAACTTTTCCCCACGAAAACGAACTTCTCTCTGCCAAATCTTCCCAAAACTCAACCAAATGATCACCAACTGCAACCAAACATTGTAGGCATGATCTTAGTGCAGTTGGGGAGATATCCCGAAGAAATCATCACTCAATTTGGAGAGGATAAACGGTAACACTTGGATTTGGGGGAGAAGAGAGCAAAACAAAGAACTCCACAAAGAAATCGCCCGATCTACGCACTCGTGAGGTTTGAGGAGAATTCCTTCGGTGCAAAGAAGCTCCTCAAGATCACGAACAACTTGGTTCAAGTCGATTTTGCAAAGCTACTCTCAACAAAGAAAAATCATCTCGGGAAAAAGAGAGAGCAAAAGCAAAACGGGAAGAACACAAGCAAACTGGGGACACAATCACGAAATTGAAGCCACCATGGCTTACGGAGGTTACGGCCTCCGATTCCTCGCAACAATCACAAGTTCTTACACCGGTGACACGATGGATCTCAAGCAAGAAGAAGCTAGGGAAGGGAAAACCTAGGAATAGGTGGGAAAGAGAGTAATGCAAGAGATAAGGATGAGGATACCCCTTCATCCTCTATTTAACGCGGCTTTGGCTATTTCCCAAAGATCCCCTAGATACAAGACCGAATTACCTAGCCCTAAGACATTGTAATCCAAGTCGGTAACTCTCAGCCACTCATTTGAATGGACGGCCCCGCTTCCTGCCAGGAGTTGCCGTCACCTCGACGCAACCTCCAGGATTCCGCCACATGCCATCCCCGCTTCCTCGAAAGCTTTGCCTAGGTTTTGAGGCCCAAACCCAGGAAACCCGCCACCGATAGCTTTGGGCTCAACTACCGAACCCCGAGTTTTGCGGCCCAAACTCGGAAACTGACGCGGATGGTTTTGAGGCCCAAACAACCAAACCACTCGACGCGAGCCACCTTGTCTTCGTCTGGTCCGACTCCGAGTCCCCTGAGCCTCGCTCGACTCGCGCGTCCACCGTCTTGACTTGGTCAACTCGGTCTACCTTCATTTCTTCTCGCACTTGCCGGAGCCAAGTACTAGCTACCACAGCTAGTCCACCGACGCCCATGGTCCCTTAGTCCGAGCCCCACTTCCGCCCTTCACCGCTCTCAGTCCATCGGCACGGCAAGCCTCTACTCGACCTTCTCCACGCCATTGACCACTGTCACTAGGCATAGCACCTGCACACCACAAGCCGATAGACAAGCACACGTATCTGCTTTCGCAGAGGTTAGAGTAAGCCACTCAAACTGAAATACTCACGTGTTAGACAATCACTCATCATCAAAGCTGAACTTAAATGGGACTTATCCACCATGTGTTCGCAATCTCCCCTTGATGAGTGCATTGTCAACACAAGTGCATTTCAGATTTGAGCCAAAAGGTAAAGCTCTCCAAATAATCAAAAAGCTAAGAAAACCAAAATGGGGTCACTTGAGAGAAGCAAAGCGATACCAATTAAAAGAGAGAGGCAAAAACGATACCAATTAAAAGCATCCTTCAAAACACCTCAAGATAAAACCACTTACTGATGCAAAACAAAGCTAGGCCTCAAGAAGAGGCAGAAACCGGGCTCAACACCGCTAGCAAGCCAAAGATACCAATCAAAAACTCTTCAAAGCTCAGACTTCCAAATTAAACATTAGGGGAGCTCAAAAGAAATCAATTGAAACCAGTTATGTCCCCTAATGCTCAAGAAGCAATTGAAACCTGTCGGAGCCAACAACGCAAGCTAGACCCTCCAGAAGAGGCAAAGACTCAACACATCTAGCAAAAGCTCCCCCTGAGCAAGATACCAATTGGAAACTTGGAAACCTAAGAGATGCACTCTCCCCCTTGCAAGTAGATGGCTGAAAATGGAATGAAATGCAGATCTCTCCGCCTTGTTGACACATGTAGCTCATCAAACATCAACAACTCAAGGTTAGGCTACAAATGCCATGAAATGCAAAATGAGTGCAAAAGCTTCATACTTAGAGCTAAGACAATGAATATATGCACTAAGTGATGTGATCCTGTGAGAATAGGAAAAGCTCTTCGTGCCCCACAAAGACTCAAGTTGAGCTTAAGATCACTTTAGAAGCTATTTTAGAGAGCATATCATGTGGAAGCAAGGAAAGGGTATCACCTCCTAGAGACAACTAGTCATGGCAAAACAAGATATGATCTATCTCAAAGCAATCTCATGTATAACAAGTAAAACTATCCCTTAGCAAAGTTCATACAACAAGCCAATGACCCAACTGAATAAATTTTTCAAGTTTCAGAGTTTCGCAGCCAAAATTTCAGTTTTAGGCACATTTAAGTTGTATGCGAGTGGTTGTAAGCAAAGTGATGCCACTGCTTACCAACCGGCCGAAGTCAAAGGACATGACACACCGGTTTTGGTCATACACGACACCGCTCAAGTATCGCCCATATGGGAAGCAGTCTCGAACACACGGTGAAGTGCTCACAATGCAGACCCAACTCGATCTTTCCAATTCACAAAACAGAGAGAAATTTCATTTTAGATATTAAGCATGGTGCTCAAAGGTAGTGAATGAAACAATGAAGAGCCACAGTTACAAGCTATATACAAGACAACCAAGAAGGATCTTCAAAAACCTACACATGCTAGTGCCATTTCAGAGGTGACATGGGGAATTTAAATTCAGTTTTAAAGCTTTTCTAACTTAGCTCTATTGCATATCATATAGATAAAAAAGAGTCTAAGTTAGGCAACACCATAGACACATAAAGCACCTCAAACAGAGCATAGATTCATTATATTGGCTATAAGTATGAAGCTTGAAATTAACTATGTCACAAATGCAAATGAGATGCACAATGCAATGACACCAACTAACATTAACAAGACACCAATTTAGAAGGACAAAGAAAAGACAAAAAGAACCAAAAAGAACTATGAAACACAAAACTTTCCTCCTCTAAAAAGGAAAGCAAACACCCAACTCGCCCCGAAGGCGAGAAAACGCAGCTTGATCCAAAGGCTTTGTAAGAATATCCGCAAGCTGGTTGTGGGTCTCGACATGCCAGAGGTCAATGTCGCCCTTCTCATAATGATCACGCAAGAAGTGAAAGCGGACCTCAATGTGCTTGGTCTTTGAATGAAGCACAGGATTTATGGCCACACTAATTGCACTCGTGCTATCGCAAAGCAGAGGCACCTTAGTAAGCTCAAGACCAAAATCTCTCAAAGTGGCAATCATCCAAATCAACTGCGAGCAACAAATAGCCGCGAAAACGTACTCAGCTTCGCACGTCGACTGTGCCACGCTAGACTGTTTGCGAGAAGACCAAGAAACCAAAGAAGACCCGAGAAACTGGCAAGTCCCAGAAGTGGACTTCCGATCAAGTCGGCAACCGGCAAAGTCGGCGTCAGAATAACCACAAAGCACAAGAGAGGAGGAGGTGGAGAACCAAAGACCAAATTCGGGAGTGAAGCGCAAGTACCTCATGATGCGTTTCACCGCCTGCTTGTGCGAAGTCCGTGGGGACGCCTAAAAGCGAGCACACAGGCAGACGACGAACTGAATGTCCGGCCGGGTCGCCGTCAGGTATAGAAGCGACCTGATCATGCTTCGGTACTCGGTCTGGTTCACTGCCTCTCCTTACTCGTCCACATCCAAAGCAGTAGTAGTTGACATAGGCGTCAAGAGGGGCTTTGCCTCACCCATGTCAAACTTCTTCAAGATATCCTTTGTGTACTTGCCTTGGTGCACAAACGTCCCTTCTCGGGTTTGCTTGATTTGCAACCGAGAAAGAAAGTTAACTCTCTCATCATGCTCATCTCAAATTCCCTGCTCATAAGATCTGCAAACTTGGCAACAAGAGCATGAGAAGAACCACCAAAGATGATATCATCCACGTATATTTGGACAAGGAGGGTGTCTTTGCCTTGCTTGAGGAGAAACAACATCTTATCTACGGATCCCATTTTAAAGCCCTTAGCAAGCAAAAAGGTTTTTAGCCTATCATACCATGCTCTAGGTGCTTGTTTCAAACCATACAAAGCTTTGTGAAGTTTGAACACATGGTTTGGAAACTTGGGATTTTCAAAACCGGGAGGTTGTTTAACATAAACTTCCTCCTCTATGTAGCCATTTAAGAAAGCACTTTTAACGTCCATTTGAAAAAGTTTAAAACCCTTAGAAGCCGCAAAAGCTAGAAGGATTCTAATGGCTTCTAAACGAGCTACGGGAGCAAATGTTTCCTCATAGTCTATTCCCTCCTTTTGACAAAAGCCTTGAGCTACCAACCTAGCCTTGTTGCGCACTACCACCCCATCTTCACTTTGTTTATTTTTGAAAACCCATTTGGTACCTATGGGGTGGCAACTAGGTGGTGGAGGAACTAAGACCCAAACGCGGTTTCGCTCAAAGTTTTCTAACTCATGCATGGCATTAACCCAATCCGGATCCATCAAAGCGTGTCCAACATCTCGGGGCTCAAAAGAAGCGACAAAAGCCGAATGAGCAAAGTGAGAGAAATAAGACCTGGACCGTGTGACTCGACGGTCAATGTCGCCAATGATGTTCTCCGGTGGGTGCTGCCGCTGGATGTGGCGGGGAGCCTGCCTGGACGATGTGGCCTCCCACTCAACAGCAGCTGGAGCTCCCTCTGGTGCAACGGGCACGGACTGAGGAAGCTGCTTGAACGGCCCCCATGTAGAGGAAGTAGTTGGGTCGGGACCGTGAGCCAAAGTGGACGTCGCAGGGTCGGCGGGGGCAGCCAGTGGAGTTGGCTCGGGATCACCCCAATCGGCATCATATTGCTCGTCCTCCACAAAGATGCTAGTGTTCACCTCATCATCACCTGCAAGCTCAAAAGCAGTGGAAACACAGGGCATAGCTTCATCGAAGGTAATCTCACAAGTCTCCATCACTCGGTTAGTTTCAAGGTTAAGTGCACGATAAACACGAGAGTGAGTAGAATAACCGTCAGAAATCATCACTCAATTTGGAGAGGATAAACGGGAACACTCGGATTTGGGGGAGAAGAGAACAAAACGAAGAGCGCCACAAAGAAATTGCCCGATCTACGCACTCGTGAGGTTTGAGGAGAATTCCTTCGGTGCAAAGAAGCTCCTCACGATTACGAACAACTTGGTTCAAGTCGATTTTGCAAAGCTACTCTCAACAAAGAGAAATCATCTCGGGAAAAAGATAGAGCAAAAGCAAAACGGGAAGAACACAAGCAAACCGGGGACACAATCACGAAATCGAAGCCACCATGGCTTACGGAGGTTATGGCCTCTGATTCCTCGCAACAATCACAAGTTCTTACACCGGTGACACGGTGGATCTCAAGCAAGAAGAAGCTAGGGAAGGGAAAACCTAGGAATAGGTGGGTGAGAGAGTAATGCAAGAGATAAGGATGAGGATACCCCTTCATCCTCTATTTAATGGGGCTTTGGGCTCAACTACCGAACCCCGAGTTTTGCGGCCCAAACTCGGAAACCGACGTGGATGGTTTTGAGGCTCAAACCACCAAACCACTCGACGCGAGCCACCTTGTCTACGCCCGATCGGACTCCGAGTCCCCTGAGCCTCCGCTCGACTCGCGCGTCCACCGTCTTGACTTGGTCAACTCTGTCTACCTCCATGTCTTCTCGCACTCGCCGATGCCAAGTACTAGCCACCACAGCTAGTCAACCGACGCCCATGGTCCCTCAGTCCGAGGCCCGCTTCCGCCGTTCACCGCTCTCGGTCCATCCGCATGGCAAGCCTCTACTCGACCTTCTCCACGCCATTGACCACTGTCACTAGGCATAGCACCTGCACACCACAAGCCGATAGACAAGCACATGTATCTGCTTTCACAGAGGTTAGAGTAAGCCACTCAAACTGAAATACTCACGTGTTGGACGATCACTCATCATCAAAGCTGAACATACATGGGTACTTATCCACCATGTGTTCGCAAAGCAGAACTGTGTGCTTCGGCCCAATACCGCCTAGGAGTCCTATGTTCATCGAGCATCGTCCTAGCCATCTCAACAAGGGTCCGATTCTTGCGCTCAACAACACCATTCTGCTGGGGAGTGTGAGGTGAGGAAAACTGATGGTCGAGTCCCAAGGAAGAACAAAGAGATGCAAAGTGAGCATTTTTGAATTCTATACCATTGTCACTATGGATAGCTCTCATGGCATTCTTAGGTAGCTCATTTTGCAATCTCAAAATTAGATCTCGAACCAAAGGAAAAGCCTCATCCTTACTCTCCAAAAAGAACACCCAAGAATATCTCGGGTAGTCATCAATGACTACAACAACATACCACTTCCCTCCTTCCGACATGACCCGAGTTGAACCAACTGTGTCAATGTGTAAGAGCTCGCCGGGTCGAGTGGTCATGATCTCAGTCACAGGAGGATGGGTAGCGGCGACCATGTTGCCATGTCTGCAAGGATGGCAAACCAAATCCTTCTCGAACTTCAGCTTTGGCAATCCTTGGATAAGGTCCATTGAGCTAAGCCTTGCAAGCAAGTCAAAACTCAAATGTCCCAATCTCCTATGCCACTTCCAAAGCTCAGAAGAAGAACCGACAAGAAGACAACGAGAAGGTCCGGAAGAGATAGTAAAATCCGCACGAAAAACCTTCCCGAAGGGTAAAATCCGGCAAACAAGCTCACCACGAGAGTCCAAAATCCGAGAGAGATTAGGCTTGAAACTCACTTCAAAACCATCATCAAGGAGTTGCAAAACTGAAAGGAGGTTAAAATGCAAATTCGTAACCAAAGCAACATCCTTGAGGACAAAAGAAGAGTTCACTCGGACGGACCCTCGGGAGACAACCTTACCTTTACTCTTGTCCCCGAATGTGATATACTCGGTGTGGTGCATGGGGTCGAGGCTGGAGAACCACTTGGCACTTCTGGTCATATGGCGTGAACATTCGGAATCCACAAGCCAAGTTTCCTCCAGTCCTCCTTCCTACATCAATAAAAAGACATAGGTTGAGCAAACAGCGCAACACTGGGGTTAGTAAACTGTGAAGGATACCAGTGTTGTCCCATTTGCCCAAAGAATGGGTTAGGAGAAAAACCAAACATCTCCTGTCCCACAGAGGGATAGCGATCACCACGATAGGGAAAACGTGGTCCGCTAGAGAAGGGTGTAAAGCCACCGCCATGAGACCCGTAGTCGTATGGGTCACGACTGGTACCCCGCCGGGCACAACCACCACATGGTCTCGCCTCCTGAGGCCTAGCACCTTGAGGCATTGTACCTCTAGGCCTAGAAGTGCGCCTCTAAACTTCCGGTTCACGCACCCGAACTTGTGGGTGGTAGATGTCCTGGTTGTTCAACTCAACCTGCCTCCGATCATCTCTCTTCCTCCTAAAGCAAAACTCAGCCAAGTGCCCATCCCGCTCACAATACTCATAATGGTACCTCACCACACTCTTGGTAGGCACTCTCTTGTTGGGTTGGGTGACTCCAGCTTTCTTAGGAGGGGATCACTAGAGATGTCTGGCAGTGTGGCAAGTGGGTTGCGAAGATGGTTCGGTTTGGCAATCCACACTTGCTTCTGTGGAGTGGTTTTGGGTGGCTCTTCAAACACGCCATCTGTCATAGGTAGCTTGGTAGGGTTGGTAGGCTTAGGTGGGGTAAAACTTGGTAAACTTGGGAGGTGTGGTGGGTTTCTCACTCATTCTCAAACCACTGCACTCACCGATCTTACCAAACATGTTATCGTCCTTCCCACCTATAGAAAAGCCTACTCCCGTGCTTCCAGCCCTTTTGCATTGGCTAAGCAACATCCTCAACTGCGGCTCTCGGCAAAACACCTAGCTCAAGATGGACCGAAGGTATATGTTTTCTTCCTTGGTACGCATCTTGTCGTGTCTGCATGACGCAATCTCAAGCTCCAAAGCCTCAAAGCGATCCGACTCTCTGGTGCTATCTAAGCTGACCTTCTCTAACACAGCGATCCTAGCATCCTTCTGTGCCAGCTCAGAACGCAAGCTTAAGAAAGACTTGCACGCACCGAGTAAGCTAAGCCTAGCCTTCAGCTCACTAACGTCCTCAAGTAGAGTGCCATATTTGTCCTGGAGAGTGACAAGACTAGACATGTGGATGGCCCAAGCATCACACTCTACCTCCTCGGTAACCACCACAGATGCCTTAGCAAAATCTAGCTCATGAAGCGTGATAAGGTACTTCGCCTTAAACTCGTTCCTCTCACAAGCAACACGTTTGAGCAACGTATCCTGACTCATCGAGGTGTCGTTCAGAGACTCAAGCTCGAGAGAGAGGGATTCGAAGGTGGGTGATATCTCGGGTGTGTCGGAGTCGTAGTCATAGTCGGGGCCATTCTTGCACTTACCGACCTTGCCTTCTTTAATTGCCATAGTGCAAAAGCCACCGTGCTTGGCGTCAGCGTAGAAGCATAGGTCGTTGAACTTGTCCTCTACCTTTCCATTCGACTCATCATCGCTTGAGGAAGCACCTCCGTCGGAGGAGGCATCGATGTTGTTGAGGGAGGCAAGGAAGGCTTAGTGCTTGGCCTTCACCTTGTCGATCACCTTCTTGGAGGACCTTTGGTGGTAGCCGCCCTTGGGTTTGTGCTTGTCCTCAAAGTGGTGCTCTCATTTGTCCTTGTGCTTGATGAAGTCACCCGCAGCTTTCTTGGTCCAGTTTGCGATGAAGTGATCCTCATCACTGCAATGATAGCACCCCTTGGCCGAGCCACCACGTCGTCGGTTCAAACGGTCGTTGTGAAACTGTGAGAACCTAGTGATGACTAGGGCCAGCTCGTCATCTCCAAGAGCCTACACTTGCTCCTCTGTCATAGAAATCAAAGACAAAGCAGACAAAGAGTGTGAAGGGTCAGAGGAGGAAGAAGACGTACCGTCGGGGCCAGAAACCAACGCCATAGATGGTTTCGACGGGTTTTCAAGCTTGGCTCGGGTCTGGTAGTCAATCTCCGAGGACTAGATCTTGCTAAATAGCTCATCCACGGTAAGGGCATCATAGCCCGGTGACTCCTGAATGGCAGCCACCTTCATCTCCCACACCTTCCGATCAAGAGCATGCAAAAGCTTAATAGCCATCTCATGATCATCATAAGGCAAGTTGGCCGGATTGGCACGCATCTTGTTGACGATAGATTGGAAGTGAGTGAACATCCCGTCAACAGATTTGCTAGCCAACTGAGCAAAGTTCTCGTACTCTCTACGGTACATGTCGAAGAGTCCAGACTTGATCTGAGGGTTGCCCTCATGATATCTCAAGAGTGTTTGCCAGATCTCCCATGCCGTAGTGAGACTCGAAACCTGCTCAAACTCCGGAAGAGACAAACAAGAGAAGAGAATGCTATGGGATCTTGCGTTTGGTGCATGTTGCGTGACTTGGAGTTTGGTGATCGGAGCTTCAAGAACCGCGTAGTTCTCATTCTCACAAATCTCCCAGAACTTCGGATCAAGCCCTTGGAGGTAAGCATACATGCGTACCTTCCAATAGGCAAAGTTGGTTCCATCGATGTAAGGAGGTTTACCGGCACCTCGCTCCATGTCTTCTTCGCAGATCAAGAATTGTGTAAGGTGGATTGATCCTTAACCGGCTCTGATACCAATTGAAGGACCAGAAATGGCGACCAGAGGGGGGTGAATGGGAGCCAAATAAAAATTCCTTTCGAAAGATCTTGACCCTTGTCCCAAGCACGACCCAAAGAACTAACTAGGCTCACGACCCACAAGTGGGTGGATGTTCTAGAAGATGTCCTAGGAACACAGCGGAGCTAGTCACGAACCCAAAGAAACAAACGGCAACAAGAACGGAGGAAAACAGCAACCAGTAGAGGCTTTGGACTACTTCAGTCAAGACCTTCGGACCAATGGAAGTGGTCCGGAGCCTTTGGTCCGGTGCACACCAGTGCACCTCCGAACTAGTTCGATGCCCTCGCTGACTCCCATTGAAACCACACAGGGAGTACCCGAGCTCCGGATAACTGTCTGACGCTTACCGTCGGACTATAGGAAGTAGTCCGGTGCTCACTCCAGCCTCTGCACTAAACAACACAAGGAGCTCCCTGTAGGGTTATGAGGTTGCTACGCTAGCCAGAAAACAAAATTTTTCTACCCCATAAACCAGGAACTAGTGCTAGTTATAGATCACGGGGTTACCACTAGACGCGCAGGTGCAGCGGAAGCGACTTGATGTAGTCGTGCGCGTCGCAGCAGTGCCGTGCAGTAGCGAGGTCGTCTGTCTCAACGTCTCCTTCTCGCGGTTTGTCCTTGTGCTCCAAATGCAGCACCTCCGAGGAATCCCACACGTGCAGGGAAGAAGCGTCACGTCTTTGGGTTGCTAGGTCCGCGAGGAGTACTAGGCGTGAGCGTGGGGAGGGCGATGGCGGCTGCCAAAGGACGTAAGATAAACTCGCCCCGCGCCACCCCTTGCTTATATAGGCGTCCTAACGAGCTCCCACGTTGGAGGCCCATTAGTAACCCTAAACCTAGTCTAATTCGGGTCCAACCTGAATTAGGCTTCCAGCCCCTTAAGCGTGCGACCCTATGGGCTCACGCACACATAGACATGACCCAAGTACTCTTACTCGACCAATAGTTGATAGCGGCCTCTAGCAAGGCGTGTCAACTCCTATGCATACGCTATGATCATATCAAACGAACCACCACATTACAATATACATGTTATTCCTTTGCCTCATGATATTTGGTTCAACTCGTGGGTTAACACTTAACCCAAGCACGACCATGCATTTCATGCTCTAATCATTTGAGTGATCCAGTGATATCTCTCTCTCTCTCATGGAGAGTGGCAAATTCCATCTTGATTGACTATGTCTCACAGCATGTTTCCTGACAAACCCGAAAGTCACCTTTATAACTACCCAGTCACGGAGTAGCGGTTGGTAGTCCCAAGGTAGGTCGTTTAACATCTTGAGTACATACGACAATCTCAGGTCTAAGGACATAACGTACATGATGTGTATAGAGACAATCTCATGTCGGGTCTGTCCAGCACCACGTCCTACATGTGCCCACATCATTAGTTCGACATCTCCATGTCCATGACTTGTGAAACATAGTCATCAACTAATAATGTGTTGATCCAATATTCATGTACATTCTAGTATGAACTTCGATCAGGGACAACTTTAGAATAACCATACAAGTAAAAGAGTTTCACAAACAATTCACATAATTGCTTATCGATACAAGTTGTCTTTAATGGATATTCATTGAACTCATAATATGTCATGGATACAAGGAAATACAATCATCTCTATGATTACCTCTAGGGCATATTCCCAACAATCTCCCACTTGCACTAGAGCTAATCTCGAAGATATCTAATACCCATAGCTTTTACGTGCGCCTCATGCTTAGGCTGTGGAAGAGCCTTTGTCAAAAGATCTGACACATTGAAATCCATATGTATTTTGCACATCTTGATCTCATCTCGACGAACGAACTCTTGAATGAGATGAAACTTCCGTAGTACATGTTTGTTCTTTTGGTGATTCCTATGCTCCTTAGCCTGCGGTATCGCCCCATTGTTATCACAATACAGATTCAATGGGCGAGACGCATTTGGAACCACTCCAAGCTCGATGAGAAACCTCCTCATCCAAACACCTTCCTTTGTAGCGGCAGAAGCTGCAATGTACTCGGCTTCTGTTGTAGAATCGGTTACCGTCTCCTGCTTGGAACTCTTCCAGCTTACCGCACCACCATTTATTGTGAACACAAAACCTGATTGAGATTGTGAATCATCCACGTCAGTTTGGAACCTGGCATCGGTGTAACCATTTACAACGAGCTCCTCCTCACCTCCATAGATTAGGAACACATCTTTAGTCCTTCTCAAGTACTTAAGGATGTTTTTAACAAGCGTCCAGTGACTCTCACCTGGATTATCTTGGTACCTGCTCGCAACACTTAGAGAATATGAGACATCTTGGCAGCACATATCATGGTGTACATAATGGAACCAACGGCCGAAGCATATGGAACCTTACTCATGCGCTTCTGCTCATCAGCTGTCGTAGGACACTGCTTCTCGCTAAAACGCATACCATGTGACATAGGCAAGAACCCTCTCTTGGATTGTTCCATGTTGAACCGTTTCAACACCTTGTCAATGTATGTATCTTGGCTTAATCCTATAAGCCTCTTTGATCTATCTCTATAGATCTTAATGCCCAAAATGTATGTTGCTTCTCCTAAATCCTTCATAGAAAAACTGTTATTCAGTGAAGTCTTTACGGATTGCAACATAGGAATGTCATTCCCAATCAATAGTATGTCATCCACATAAAAGATTAGAAATACAACAACGCTCCCACTTTCCCTCTTGTAAACACAAGGTTCTTCTTCATTCTGACGAAAGCCAAACCCTTTGATCACTTCATCAAAACGAATATTCCAACTCCGAGATGCTTGCTTTAATCCATAAATGGATTTCTTTAGATTGCATATTTTTCCAGCATTTTTAGGATCAAGAAAGCCTTCGGGCTATATCATATACACGCCCTCTTCCAAATTTCCATTTAGAAAGGCTATTTTAACATCCATCTGCCAAATCTCATAATCGAAATAAGCAGCAATTGCTAGAATAATCTAGATAGATTTAAGCATCGCTACCGGCGAGAATGTCTCGTCGCAGTCAACTCCTTGAACTTGCCGAAAACCCTTTGCAACAAGTCGAGCTTTATAGACGTGAACGTTTCCATCCATATCCTTTTTTCTTTTTATAGACCCATTTGCACTCTATGGGTTTAACCCCATTAGGCGGGTCAACCAAGTTCCAAACTCGATTGTCTCCCATGGAATCTATCTCGGATCTCATGACACTTTGCCATTCCTCGGAATTTGGGTCCATCATTGCTTCCGCGTATGTCGTAGGTTCGTCATCGTCTAACAATAACACTTCCCCATGTGCCTCACGGATTCTTGATGACCTTCGTGGTAGTGGTGGTGTTTCTCTTGCCACAGGTATCTCAACTTGTTCTGCTACATTAGCATCACTCATAGAGTTATCCCCTATTGTCTCATCTTGAACTTCTTCAAGATACACCTTTTGTCCACTCTTCTCTTTATTGAGAAACTCTTTCTCTAAGAAGACACCGTTCCGAGCAACAAACACTTTGCCCTCTGATCGGTTGTAGAAGTAATACCCTAAAGCTTCCTTTGGGTATCCCACGAAAAAGCATTTGTCCGACTTGGGTGTTAGTTTATCTGACATAAGTCGTTTGACATAAACTTCACAACCCCAAATCTTTAGAAAAGACAAACTGGGACTCTTACCAGTCCACATCTCATGTGGTGTCTTAACTACGGACTTAGACGGTACCCTATTCAATGTGAAAGCGGCTGTTTCTAGAGCATATCCCCAAAACGAGAGTGGTAGGTCTAACTGGCTCATCATAGAGCGAACCATGTCCAACAAAGTCCGATTACATCGCTCGGATACACCGTTTCTCTGAGGCGTTCCAGGTGGCGTAAGCTGTGGAACAATTCCACAACTCCTTAGATCATTGCTAAACTCATGGCTCAAATATTCTCCTCCACGATCAGATCGCAAGGCTTTAATTTTCTTGCCACGTTGATTCTCTACTTCATTCTGAAATTCTTTGAACTTTTCAAATGTTTCAAACTTATGTTTCATTAAGTAGATATATCCATATCTACTAAAATCATCAGTGAAGGTTATGAAGTATTGAAATCTGCCTCTAGCTGTCATACTCATTGGTCCACATACATCATTATGTACAAGTTCCAATAAGTCTGCCACCCTCTCAGGAAAACCTGTGAAAAGCGACTTGGTCATCTTACCCAATAGGCCCTCACATGTCTCGTATGATTAAAAATCAAACAAAGTTAGAAGCCCATCTGAATGGAGCCTCTTCATGCGATTCTCACTTATATGACCTAAATGACAATGCCACATATAAGTAGGACTTAACTCATTAAGCCGAGGCCTTTTAGCATTAATATTATAGATAGGTTCATCATCAAGATTTAAAATAAACAACCCATTCATAATGGATGCAAAAGCCACAAACATGTCATTCTTTGAGATCACACAACCATTGTCTTTACTCGCAAATGAATAACCATCCTTCATCAAACATGAAGGTGACACAATGTTTCGACTTAAACTAGGAACAAAATAACAATTATTCAATTCCATGATAAATCCTGACGGGAGGTGAAGTTGCATGGTCCCAACGCTCAACGCAGCAACTCTTGCATTGTTGCCCACGCGGAAATCAACTTCTCCTCTTTTCACGCTTCTACTTCTTATCATTCCCTGCATCGTATTGCAAATATGAGCAACCGATCCGGTATCAAATACCCAAGAATTAATATAAGAATCAGCGAGAAAAATGTCTGTAACATAAACAACAAGTGTACAAGCAGCGGGAGTACCTTTTGATGAGGACATCACCGGCTTAGATATGACCATGCCAACCACTTCTATACCAAAGGTGAAACCATTCTATATGAGGTTTATCATTGTTACATTTGATGAATGGGTGCTGCACTATGAAGTGTGTATGTTTTCATTTTCAGAATTGCTTACATGGATCAAGGAAGGGTTAGATTGCATATGGAAAGCATGGATGGTCAATGAAGTTGATTGGGGACCAAATCCAAGTGTTCCTAACGTTCTCCACCAGGCCACCACGTCATATTGGATCCAAGGAAACAAAGAGTCCAAGTCCAACACGTTTTGGAAAGTTCAATTCGGACTGCAGAAGAGTCCAAACTTGCGACGGTTGCCACGACTTCATACGGACTCCGATTGGGACGTTATAGGACTTTTTGGAAAGCTTATCAAGTCTACTTTCCAATAGATCCGGACTCATACCTATATCCTATCAGATGCGTGCGCAGTAGACAATTTAATACCGAGATCTTTTCTGCCAACGGTGCTGCGTCACCCTATTTTGGGCCGATGGCCCGTGTATCAAGTTGAGTCCATTAGGGACTCATCCTAGGGTTGTAGGACGACACTAGGACCCTTGTGGTCGTCCTCCCTCCTCCTTATATCCCCCTAGAGCCGCCACAAATAGATTGGGTTTTGTTTAGATGAAAGTTTAGCTGCTGCTACTTCCTTGTAGACGCGTGTGTGTTGACTAGACCATCCGTTCTACTTGATTCGGAACCCCACCTTCATGTGTATCACATCTGATCCTTCATCTCTTATTTGCAATTGAGTGCTTGTTCTATTTGTTCTTGCTTGTTCTTCGATTGCTTGCAGGAATAACCCTAGTGGTTTGGTTGGTTGTGATCCGCAAGATCGTGAGCAACCGCTGGAATTGGTGTATCGATCGCTAAGGCGCAGCGTCCTTGGATGGTTGTAGTCGGATCGTGAACGTCTCTCCAGTCAAATCGTAGTTATCTATCTCCACCGAAAGATCGGGACACCCACACACTCATCACCTTTACCACCGCCATCCTTCAAGGATTCCAAGTACAATTTGCAGTTCCTTTTCCAGTGACCTTTCCCATTACAATGAAAGCATTTAGCTTCAGCAGCTTGTCCAACAGCCTTGGGCGCAGGAGGAGGGTTTGGCTTAGAGATCTGATCTTTAGCCATCGCCTTCTTCTTCTTCCAAGCACTCTTCTTAAAGTTTTGCTTGTTTTGGACTCCATCACATGGCTACTGCCAGCACCTTTCTTGATATCAGCTTCTGCTGTTTTAAGCATGCCGCACAATTCATTCAAGCCCTTCTCCGCCCCATGCATATGGTAGTTCGAAATGAAGTTCCCATAGCTAGGCGGAAGAGATGCAAGTATGAAATCAGTGGCCAACTCTGGGCCCATTGGGAAGCCTAGCTTCTCCAATCTCTGAGTGTGACCAACCATCTTGATCACATGTGGGCCAACTGTTGCGCCTTCTGCAGGCTTGGTTTCGACAAAAGCCTTGGAAACATTGAACCTTTCAGTCCTGGCTTGAGTCTGAAACATATCATTAAGCACCACGATTATATCGTACGCTGCATGATTATTATCAAATTGCATCTGGAGATTTGGCTCCATGCAAGCGAGCATAAGGCAACCCACTTCAAGATCAGCATCACATGCTTTCTTGTAAGCGGTTTTCTCTACAGCAGGTGCATTATCAACAGGCTCATCTGGTAAGGGGGTGTCTAGAACATCTTCCTTTTTCTCAGCCCTGAGAACAATTCTCAGGTTGCGGATCCATTCAACTTATCTTTCTCAAGAATTGAACACAAAGTAAATGGTTGATTACTGGGAGCCATCTACAACAAAAGTAATGCAAAATACTAAGACAATGTATCCAAGAAAGAGTAAATCATATTAAACTTTTAATAGAATCTACTCCCACTAAAATCAATATCCCTCTATTGAAACTTAGTGATTCAAGACCCGCAACTAACAAGTCTATTAGTGAGCTTTAGCATCACCGCTAGGAGACATGGTAGATCGGTAAGCAACTCCTTGCTAATCATATCATATATGACTCTTTGTCACACCCGGTTTTAAGAACAGAACCAGATATACCCTATATGTGAGCCCAGGAAGTCAAATCCCACATATAGTCACAGAACAAGGTAATATCAAAAGACAATACTTAAATACATAACATATAAGGTCAAAGAGATAACCTTAAGAGAGCAAACAGCGGTAAGACACTCCGAACTTCAGGTGAAGACTCCACTCCACAGGGACCAAACTGACTGGTTGATCACAAGCCTAACTGCTCAAGGCTCTCGCTATCTGGTACCCATCCAGGATTTTTATCCAAAGATTGAAAAGATAAAGCAAGCGTAAGTACTTTCGTACTCAACAAGTATATATGGGGTTCATGAGGCTCGAAAAGTATGACACTGGTTTACTGCCATAAGCATTTTAATTTGTCTCTAAACTTTATAAGTGGTAGATCAAAGTTATGCTTAAGTCCCCAAATTAAATTGCATGATCAATTAAACAAATGAACAAGTAACATAATTCCATGATAAAGTGATTCATAAATATAACCAACAAGTAACCAAAGAATTCTATGAGTTTTCCGGGTCGCTCGTGTCCATGAGCACGGCTATCATGATAGTTTTTAACACTCTGCAGAGGTTGTACACTTTACCCACGAGTCGTGATTTACCCTTTTGCCCGAGGGGATCAGCCTCTTCACCCACTTCCAAGGAAGGCCGGCAGGGTTCACTATGAAGTCTTTCAAAGGGGCTCGCTGACAAACAACAGACACTACGGATCCACGGGCAAGGGGTATATAGGAGCCCTGGGATGGTACTCACACACAGCGGTCCCCACTCCAGCCGCTCCGCAACCGCTCGTCAATGGCAACTTTCGTGAATTGCCACATGCGAGAGAGTTGCCCTCACACTGAACTAAAGCCAGAGCCATTATAGCTCTCGTGGTTGTACTGTATGTCCTAGCTTTTGCTGACAGATAAGGTCCTAAATCCATGTTACTAAAAAGTCAAGTTTTACTTTATCATCTCATGTAGTCATTAATCAAGATTAAAGGATCATGCTTATTAAAGAGGAGCACTAGCAATAACTACCCATATGCAAAAGTAACCCATAGGATTTCAAGGATCAAGGTAATCAAATCTAGGTAAACCCTATGGTGACAATATTAGACACATGCATATGATTTTATTTAGAGCATCATGAATAGGACAACAAGGAAGATCCCATATAATACTTGCCTTAAAAGCTTAGATCCTTTGCTCAACTGCTTCTCAACTTCAGACGACTTCTTCTTGATCACCAACGCAAAACTCACCGATTGGACGACAATTAACCAATCACCACACAAGCAGCTGGACAAACATACATAGCATACAAACATGGCTAAATTAGAACAATACACCAATCAATGAAAAGGATTTAAAAGAAACCTACGCAACTCTACGATCACACAGTCGCGAAGAACACACTAATCGGAGCTACGATGATCGAGATACAACTAACGGAAGATTTGCAACTTGAACAAAACGAATCGGATTAAAAACGGAGAAGATAGGATTTAAACAAGATTTAAAGATTAAACATGGAAATTAAAGGCATTAAATAAATATTATTTTCAAAGTTTGCAAAACAGATATATTATGGTTTTAACATGTAGATAAAAACTCTACGAATCTAACGCAACTCGAATGGATGAAAACGGAGTTAAAACGAATATTTTATAAACAAAAGAAGACTGATGGTAGAACCAAAATTTATTTTTGGAACAAAGAAATTACCGCGTGGAAACACGCTTTCCGAGGCAAAAAGCGCAAGGCCGGCAGGCGCTTTAAGTTTGCCTGGTTGTTGTTGGAGCAGTGTGCGGGGGGCTTGGGTGGGAGGGGCTGGCTCTCCTGGTTTGCGTGGGGGGAAAAAGGCCGAACTGGGGCCTGTATAGGTGGTGGGAGGTGCGGCTAGGGGTTTGGGGCGGTGGGCCTGGGTTTGGGGAAAAGAGGCCGTGAACTGGGCCTGCTGGTGCTGGTGGGGTGGAGGTGTTGGGGCGCGCTGGCGCTGGTTGGGAGTGGGCATGGGGAGGGGAGTGGGCACGGTGGGCTGGTCGTGGCGGCTGTGGTGGGGAGGGAGAGGGGGGTGGGGGGGGTGGAGCTGGGCCGGCGTTGGGGAGGCTGCGGTAGGCCGGGAGGCTGGCGGCCTGCTGGCGGGCCGCTGCTGGGCAAGGCCCAAGCGGGGGAAGGAGGGGAGGGGGAGAAAAGGGGAAAGGGATTGGGCCGGCCTGGGTGGGTAGCCGGCTGGGCCAAGGGGAAAGGAGGAGTTGAGGGAAGAGGAAGTGGGCCGCGGGCTGGGAAAGTTTTCTTTTTTTTCCTTTTTCTTTTGTTTCAAAGCTCATTTTCAAACACAAATTGAATTCAAAATTGAATTTTGAAACTGAGCCATTCAAACAAAAATCCAAAATGCATGGCATGAATGCTCAAACATGTTTCTACCAAAAGATAACTTTTAATTCCATAAAAAGTTTTATTTTCCTACGATTTCATGAGCACCAAAAACATAATAAAATTAATTTAAACCTATTTTCAAGAAATGAAATTTTAGGGTGTTACAATTCTACCCCCCTTAAGATGAATCTCGTCCCGAGATTCGAAAGATGAAAGAGAGATAAAGATAAAGATATCTTCCAGATTAAAACTGCTTTGGACCTGAGACTTTTTCATGAGAGCTTAACTCTTCTTTAAGATACAAAGATTACATCTATTCTTGGAAACAAAACTTTGATCTAGAAAACACAACTGAACTTCATATGCCCTCTTGAGTGTTCTGACGTTGCTCAAAAGGATTATCTTCATAAGCATGACCGTCTATTGTATTGACCTCTTCCAAAGGCATCTGTTCCTCAACATTGACATCCGAGAACTCATGTTCCACTTCACTATCTTTTGTGTTTCTACTTTCCAGTAGGTCCTCTTCACATTCCTCGGGTTCAGGTTGCATTCCTTGATGAAGAATCATGGCCCTAGTTGGTTTCGGTGATTAACGACAATTAGAGATTATTATGGCTAACGTGTGTTTTGCAGAGGCTATGCGTAGCTTAGCCATAGTGATCAAGGAGAATGGGCTCTAAAGGTCATCAATCAACCCCCAAGATGGATATCATTTCGGTTGTTAAGGAGACATGATGAAGACCGTAGAATGATAGGCTAGGTGCCATAAGGAGATGAAGGGCACTTAGAATTAGATAGGGCTTCTCTTTTTACCTTTGACCGTACTATTAAGAGGGGTTGAGATTAGTAGCTTGACTTAGGAAAGCTTCATGTTTAGGTGTGGTGCACAATTGACTTCCTTAGCTCTAAGCAAGCCTATGGTGACCGTAAGATAGCCTAGAACAACTTCCATATTCATCGCGACGAAAAACAGAGTTGTTCAAAGAGTTTTCTGGGCGTCGGACGCTCCTGGAAGGGGCGCCGGACGCTGTCCGTCGCGTCGGACAAAGGCGCCGGACGCTGTCTGTCGCGTCGGACAAAGGCGCGGACGCTGGGTGGTTGAGTCCACAGCGTCTGTCGGCCTTCCAGAGAGGTTGTTTTCTGGCTAAGTTTTTTAGGGTGCGTCGGACGCTGTCCGTCGACCTTCCAGAGAGGGTGTTTTTCATCCCTAGCCAGAATTCACGTCGGACGCTGCGGCTGAGCGTCCGTCGCCCAGTGACGTAGCGTCCGTCGCTGGGAACAGTGTGTCAGAACTAGCCGTTAGACAGAGGCGTCGGAGCGTCCGTTGCGTAGGCGTCGGAGCGTCCGTCGCCTCAATTATGAACAGAAACTAGCCGTTGGGCATGCGACGGACCGTCCGTCGCCTAGTCGACGGAGCGTCCGTCGCCAACTTAAAATGCCAGCCCGAGGCAGTTTTCAGAGGGTCTATTTATAGCCCCTCCCACTTTTCTCCCACCTTGCCTTTGCTCATTTGGGTTGCTAAGTTCGTTGAGGAGGTTGGGAAGAGAGCAAGAGCCCTAGAGAGAGAGAGTGATTCGCGAATCCATCCATCCTCTCTCTAGTTCATCCAAGAGTTCAAGTGTGCATCCTCTAGTTATGAAGCTTGAGTGAGTCAAGCGAAGATCGAGGCTTGTTACTCTTGGTGATCGACATCACCTAGACGGTCCGGTGGTGTTTGGAGGAAGGTGATCACCGGAAGATTGTCGGCGGCCCTTCTCCATCGACGTTGTGATCGGTTGTGGGCGATTCACCGAGCCGGAGTGGCGAAGAATCAGCCCGTAGAGAGCACTCATCCCTTGCGCGGGCGTATCTAGAGGTCGTTGACGTGGGCGTGCTCAAAGCCGCCACAAAGGGAGGTACTCTCTTCGCGGAGGACCTCAACTTTGAAAAGCACAATGCCAAGGCAAAGAACATACTCTTTCGTGGCATTAGCAAGGATGTCTTCAACCGAGTGCGTAATGCCAAAGACGCATTTGAGTTGTGGACCACTATTTGTGCACTTCACGAAGGCACAAAGAGTGAGCGTGAAGAACGCTATCACTTGGTTATGGCTAAGCTAAATTCTTTCTCTATGCATGCAAATGAAAATGCAAATGAAATGTACTCACGACTCAATATTATTGTAGAGGAATTGAATGGGCTCGGTCTCAACCAAATGGAACCGGCCGATGTGGTACGCAAGATTCTTTGTGTTTTGCCCATTGAGAAGTATGGCCACATCGTCACGGTGCTTCACCAAGGAGATCTCTCCACCGCTACACCAACACAAATTTTGGGCAAGATCAATGCCCATGAGATGTACATGAAGATTGGTGATGGTGGCTCATCTTCCTCCTCCAAGAAGAAAGAAAAAGAGAAGGAGGAAAAGAAGGACTTGGCTCTCAAGGCATCCTCGTCGGAGAAGCACAAGATGCAAGTCATGTATGAGAGCACAAGCGATGATGATGATGATGATGATCTCGCTCTCATGGTGAAGAAAACAACCAAGATGTTGAAGAAGCTAAGCAAGAATGGAGTCAAGTTTGACTCAAAGAAGAAGAAATTCTTCACAAGCTCTTCAAGAAAGCCCCTCTCCAAGATGGATTGCTACAATTGTGGCAAACTTGGACACTTGGCTCATGCTTGCCCCGAAGAAAAGAAAGACAAGTACAAGAACAAGAAAACTAACAACAAGTTCAAGTACAACAAGGGCAACAAGGTTGAGTCAAGTGATGAGGAGAAGAAGGATGACAAGCCATTCAAGAAGAAGAAGAACTTCAACTTCCACAAGAAGAAGAAGAATGGCAAAGCCTACATTGTTGGTGATTGGCTCACCGACATTGAAGACTCAAGTGACTCATCCGGAGATGAAAGTGAAGAAGAGAAGGTGGCCGCCTTGGTGATTGGTTCATCTATTCCACCGCCACCCCCTCCATCATCTCCGGGCTCATCCTCTACACACCTATGCCTCATGGCTAAAGGTGACAAAAAGGTACAAAAAGAGGATAGTGATGATGAGGCTAGCTCTAGTGATGATAGTGATGATGAGTTTGAGGCACCTTCCTATGATGAGCTAATTGAAATTTGCAATAAATACACTAAGCTCATTAGGAAGTATAAAGGCAAAAGTGAATCACTAGAGAAAGCAAATGGAAACTTGCATGCTAAGCTTGATGACTTGACTAGTGCTAATGATGAATTGAAGCTTGAGAATAAATCTCTCTCATCTAGCACTAGAGAGCTCAAAGCCTCATTCAAGCAAGCAAATGAGAAACATGATAAGCTTGAGAGGTCAACACAAGAGCTCCAATCAAGATACAACTTGCTAAAAGATGACTACAACCAAGTTAAAAATGAACATGGCACACTTGTGATAGCTAATGAATTGCTTTCAAATGATCTTGCTACACATGTTGCTATTAACCCGGTTGTTAAGTGTGATATAGCTACTTCTTGTGAGGACTTGCTTGATGAAGTTGCTAGTGAGCCAAATGCAAAGTGCAAGGGCAAGAAGGTAGTTGAGGCCGACAAGCATGATGACTATGTGAAGATGAGGCAAGAAAATTCCAAGCTCAAGGAAGAGCTAATCAACCTCAAGGCAAGCAAGCCACTCACTATCAAGTCGGCCAAACAAGATGACAAAGATGCAATGACCTTGATCAAGTCTCTCAAAGAGGAAAATGCAAAGCTCAAGGTTGAGAAGATCAAGCTTACAAGTGGATTGGAGAAGTTCACCAAGGGCCACAACCTTCAAAGTGAGCTCTTGATGAACACTATCATGAAGACCGACAAGACCGACATTGGGTTCAAGGAGAACCAAATCATGAAGGCCAAGGTCAAGATAGAAGCCAAGAACTATTACAAGAACAAGGCTATGAGAAGAAACTATGACACACCAAAGCCCAAACCCAAGAAGTGTTTTGGATGTGGTCAAGAGGGTCATCTTCAATCCCAATGCAAGACTCCACCTCCCAAGACCTTGCCCAAGCACATAAGGCCTTTCGCTCATGATGCACACTTCATCATCAACAAGGACTCCAAGGGTAGACCCCAAGTTGTATTTCTCGGTTCGAAGATGAAGAATAAGCCCAAAGTGCTATGGGTTGCTAAGGAGTTGGTGGACAAGGCTATGGGACCTCGCCAAGTGTGGGTTCCCAAACAACAAGCTTAACTCCAAGTTGCTTGTGTGTAGGTGAACTACAAGACCGGTGGAAGTCATTGGGTGATTGATAGTGGATGCACTCAACATATGACCGGTGACTCCCGGATGTTCACCACACTTGAGGAAGATTGTGAAGGACAAGACAAGATTACCTTTGGGGACAATTCAAAAGGCAAAGTGCAAGGTCTAGGCAAAGTGGCAATCTCAAATGACCAATCAATATCAAATGTCTTGTTAGTGCAATCGTTGAGCTTCAACTTGCTATCGGTGGGACAACTATGTGATCTTGGTTTCCAATGTCTCTTCACTCCAAATGAGGTAGTTGTGTCCAAGATTGAAGATTCATCATTAATATTCAAAGGGTTTCAGCACAACAATCTCTACCTAGTGGACTTCACCTCAAATGAAGCTAGTCTGCAAACATGTCTCTTCTCCAAGAGTTCTTTGGGTTGGCTATGGCATAGAAGATTAGCACATGTGGGGATGTCAACTTTGAAGAAGCTTGTCAAGAAGGAATTGGTTAGAGGTGTGAAGAATGTGGTGTTTGAGAAAGACAAACTTTGTAGTGCATGTCAAGCCGGCAAGCAAGTGGCAAACACTCATCCAACCAAAGCTTTCCTGTCAACCTCAAGAGTTCTAGAGCTACTCCACATGGATCTTTTTGGACCTACCACCTATGCTAGCCTTGGCGGCAATCTCTTTTGCTTGGTGGTAGTTGATGACTACTCTAGATACACTTGGGTGTTCTTTCTTCAAGACAAGGGAGAAACTCAATCAATATTCAAGAAGTTTGCAACTAGAGCCCAAAATGAGTTTGATGTGAAGATCAAGAAGATAAGAAGTGACAATGGGACCGAGTTTGTAAACACCAAGATTGAAGAATATTGTGATGAAGTTGGAATCAAGCATGAAGTATCCGCCACCTATACTCCTCAACAAAATGTTGTAGTAGAGAGGAAGAACCAGACTCTTATCACTCTTGCAAGATCAATGCTTGATGAATACAACACCCCCGAGAAGTTTTGGGCCGAAGCAATCAACACCGCATGCTATACGGCTAACCGGCTATTTGTCCAAAGGCTTCCGAGTGTTTGGTTGCAAAGTGTACATCTACAAGAAGCGCCAACACTTGGGCAAGTTCCAAAGAAGATGTGACATTGGTTTCTTAGTTGGGTATTCACTTAAATCCAAGGCATACCGTGTATTTAACAAAGCCACCGGCTTAGTTGAAGAAACGTATGACTTGGAGTTTGATGAAACTAATGGCTCTCAAGAAGAGCATGAAAATCTTGATGATGTAGGTGATGAACCCTTGAGGGAGGCAATGAAGAACATGCCAATTGGTGCTATCAACCCACAAGAGGTGGAAGAAGTTGAAGATGAAGCAAATCAAGATCCTTCTCCACCTCACACGCCTCAAGTTGACGAAGGAGATCAAGTGAGGGAAGCTCAAGAAGACACTCACATCCCTCAAGATCAAGCCGAGGCCGAAGCAAGCAATGTTGAAGCACCGCAACCTCCTCCCCAAGAGATCAATAGAAGATCTACACCTATGCTTCAAGCACATCCTCAAGACCTCATCATAGGGAGTCCATCAAGGGGGGTAACAACTCGATCTAAACTTGCTTCTTATGTTGAACATCATTCTTTTGTTTCCTTTGTTGAGCCTTCTAGTGTAGAGGATGCACTTGCGGATCCGGATTGGGTGAACGCCATGCACGAAGAGTTGAACAACTTCACCCAGAACGAAGTGTGGACTCTAGTAGAAAAGCCCAAAGGAGCAAGAATCATTGGCACCAAGTGGGTGTTTAGAAACAAGCAAGATGATCAAGGCGTGGTTGTGAGAAACAAGGCAAGATTGGTGGCAAAGGGGTTCTCCCAAGTTGAAGGCTTGGATTTTGGGGAGACCTTTGCACCGGTTGCAAGACTAGAAGCCATTCGAACTTGTTTTTGTCTCACAACCTCCTGGGTTTGAAGACCCAAATTGTCCTAATCATGTGTATAGGTTGTCCAAGGCACTCTATGGATTGAAGCAAGCTCCAAGAGCTTGGTATGAGAGGCTAAGGGACTTCCTACTCAAGAAGGGCTTCAAGATCGGGAAGTGGATACCACAGTCTTCACCAAGGTGCTAGATGGAGAGATCTTTGTTTGCCAAGTATATGTCGATGACATTATATTTGGGTCAACAAACCAAGGTCATAGCAAGGAATTTGGTGCGTTGATGTCCAAGGAGTTCGAGATGTCGATGATTGGCGAGCTAACCTTCTTCCTAGGCTTCCAAGTGAAGCAATTGAGGGAGGGAACCTTCATATCTCAAGAGAAGTACACTTATGATGTGCTCAAGAAATTCAAGATGGAGGATTGCAAGCCAATCAAGACCCCAATGCCTACCAATGGGCATCTCGATCTCGATGAGGGAGGTAAACCGATCGACCAAACTCTATATCATTCTATGATCGGTAGTTTACTTTACCTCACCGCTTCTAGGCCGGATATCATGTTTAGTGTGTGTATGTGTGCTAGATTTCAAGCAAACCCTAAGGAGTCGCATCTTTGTGCGGTTAAAAGAATCCTTAGGTACTTAAGGCACACCGCTAGCATGGGTCTTTGGTATCCCAAAGGAGCTCCCTTCCAACTAGTTGGCTATTCCGATTCGGATTACGCCGGGTGTAAGGTTGATAGGAAGAGTACCTCCGGCGGGTGCCACATGCTAGGAAGATCACTTGTTTCTTGGTCTTCAAAGAAGCAAAATAGTGTGGCATTGTCAACCGCCAAAGCGGAATACATTGCCATGGGAGCAAGTTGTGCACAAATCTTATATATGACCCAAACACTCTTTGATTACGGCGTGTTTTTAAAAGAAGTTCCACTTTTGTGTGATAATGAAAGCACCGTAAAGCTAGCAAACAACCCGGTTCAACACTCTCGCACCAAGCACATAGATATACGCCATCACTTTCTTAGAGATCATGTGGCTAGGAAAGACATAACACTAGTTGGAGTTAAGAGCGAAGAGCAATTGGCGGATATCTTCACTAAACCACTCGATGAAACAACCTTTTGTAGGTTGAGAAGCGAGTTAAATGTGCTTGATCACTCTAATTTCACTAAAAGATGATCTTGTGTGAACCATGCATTCATATGTAATATAACATGTTTAATATGGTAATGCACATAGGCTTGGCTAACGCAGTTAAGATAACCGCCCTCAAAGCGTGTGACAAAGCTTAACCGCGGTTTAAACTTGCAAGCAACCTAGATTCACTTTTCATATTGCATAAGCATATGCATGTGTGTTGTTTGTCCTTTCTTTTTCGGTTAAGTTTCTTGAGCATCCTCTATGATTGTCCACTTGGGGGGAGCATTCCAAGCTCAAGTTCCTCATTTACCCCCTCTTGTGGCCATATGATGTCTCCTTGGCGCTTCCATTCGAATATTTTGAGCTAAAAACTAAATTTAAGCCTATGGCAAAATAATTGAAAATGAGTGTTTGAGAGATGGTTCTCATATCAAGTCCAATCAAGTGTTATTTGGATCTTATTGGGATTGGAACTTGGTTGGGAGAGAGACGCAAAAAGAAAATTTGAAAAATTCCACTTTTTAGGCGTCGGACGCTGCCGACAGACGCTCGGTGTCAATTGCCTCAGCGTCCGTCACGATCGTCCGGAGATTAACCTTGCCCGCTAAAAGGGCGACGGACGCTCTCCCAAGCGTCCGTCGCGGTCAATGTGACTGGGCGTTTCAAATCGGCTCTGGAAGCCCGACGGACGATGCCGTCGGATGCTCCCCGAGCGTCCGTCGCATGCCGACGGAGCGTCCGTCGCCTATGCGACGGACCGTCCGTCGCGAACTAATCGGCGAATTTTTTTTTGAAAACCCCCGATCTCCTCTGTCTCTCCCATTTCGATTTCAGTTCGCCGCCGCGCCGTTCCCAAACCCTAGCCGCTGTCCTTCCGCCACCGCTGGGCTCCGGGGCACTCCTCGCCGCCGAGTCCCATCTCCCTGCGCCGCCTGCAGTTCCTCCACCCAGATCCACCTGCCCCTGCGCCACCGTGTCTGCACAGCGCCGCCGTTGCACCCCTCTGCTCTTCAAGCTGCCGTAGGCACTCGCTCGCACCTCGCCGCCGTGCCTTCTCCTCCACCTCGCGCCCAAGCTTCTCCACTGCTTCACCTCTGTCCCCTGCTCTAATCCCACCGAGCAGGAGCTCTAGGTCGAGGAGCTCTCCCTGTTGGAGGTCGATTCTTCCTTTAGGGTGTAAAGGTGAAACCTTCTTTCACTTCTGTGATCTTATCAATCCACAAAATTGCATTTCACCTCTCCACCCTGCCAATCCTAACTCTTTCATCTCTCTATCTTAGAGTGCAGATTGTTTTGCGGATTGTGGTTGGCGGTTAAAGGATCGGGGAAATCTCTTTTCTTATCCCTTTTTGGTCAGAGGCTCGAGGTATGGCAGTGAATATCAATCGATTCTATTCTTACCTTATATCATGCTTCTATAGATCCGTACCTCTAGTTATATGCTTATGGTTTATATCTCTATCTATTTCCGACGAGCAGGGTCAGTTGGTCAGTTGATCAGAGACTCAGACAGTGGGCAGTGTCAGATAACTCAGGGCAAAGCCCGCGAGTACGGATCGAGGCAAAGCCTCGCGAGGACAGTCCAGGGCCGGCGTGCCACTCTCGCAGTTGTCTGTAAGAGGATCAGGGACAGTGTTTGATTGGCAGTGGGGTTGTGGTTTGTTTGTTGCGGATTCTTGTCAGTGGATTGGTTGTAGACTTGAGAAATGGCAAGGACAAAGAATGCAGGTCCCGTTCCCGACAGTAGTGGTGACCCTCCACCTCCACCGCGTCCACCCACTGACCGTGGGAAGGGCAAGCAGAAGGTCATCTCCCGGAAGCGCAAGAGGCCGGCAATGGATCCGGATTCGGTAGCCGCTCTTGCAGTAGCAGAGGCAGCCGAGAGAACTGAGCGAGGAGGACATCGCGCTGGTTTGAGGCTCTCGCCTCGCCGTGGAGCGCGTCGTGAGTCCCCTCCACCTCCAGAGTCAGAGCCCGTCGAGGCCACAGAGACACCAGTGACAGAGCCAGTCCCAGCGACTTAGCCGACAGAGGCCGCGGGCCACTCTACCATTGGAGAGCTGATGAGCCATCGTGTTACTCGTTCCCGAGGCTCAGGTGCACCACCCAGCCCTCCAGGACCCCGGCTCCCAGACCCCGTGAGGCACCAGGTCAGGACACTTACAGCGAAGCAAGTTCAGCTGCTTCGGTTTGTCGACTTCCAGTCTTGGTTCCCACCTTAGAGGGACCCCCGTGCCGGACGAGAGTTCTATACCACAGTGCACGAGGACTTCTACCGAGCGTATGTTGACACCGATGCTCCTCTCAGGGCCCACAGGGTGTGCCCAGCTACTCAGATTGAGGGGATCGGTGGTCCAGAGATCCTGCAGCATCTCCAGTATATTCAGGGATTGACAGATCTGATGGGGCGCTCAGGGGCATATCAGAAGGAGTGGGTTTACCAGTTCTACGCCTCTCTGTTGATCTCACCTGATCACGAGTTCCTTCACTTCGAATATCAGGGACGTGACTTCAGGGTTACAGCTGCCAGGTTCCGAGAGCTCTTTCACCTCGGATCTTCACCTACCAGGATCCACAGTCTTTGCTATGGGGATCAGGAGGCCCCTCGCAGACCTCACGATGGCATAGTGCCATCCACAGACTTTGTCAGTCCGTGCTTTCAGCAGCCGTTCACTGAGGGTTCGAGCCGTACGCCACGTGACCTCACTCCTTTGGCTCGGATCCTCCACGAGGTTCTCAGACGGACTATTCTACCTAGGATTGGAGCTAGGGATACTATCACTCGTCTTCAACTTTGGCTCCTAGCTCACATTGTCCGGAAAGAGCAGTTCGACCTATGGGATCTGATAGTGAGCGAGCTCGAGGACATCATAGCTGCTGGGTTCAGAGGTCATTGGCAGCTACAGTTCGCACATTGGATCTCATACTTGATAGTTGCCAAGACTGGGTCAGGGGTTATGAGAGTTACACTTACGAGGTCAGCGACTGAGTTCCCAGTCTACTCGATGAGCCAGCTTGTGGCCCATGGACAGCTGCCTTGCCCTAGCAGAGCCTACAGACCAGGCACGAGGCAGGCCGGAGTGCCACCACAGTCAGCCGAGGTCACCGATGCCACAGTTGAGCAGATTGCTCAGGCCGAGCTAGCTGATTTGGATGCCGAGATCGATACAGCTGCAGAGACAGTATTTAGAGAGGATCTCGACTCTGACAGCTCTGACGAGGACTACCAGCCCGTGCGTGAGTATGCACCGATGACACATGACCACGAGGCTGGAGGGTCAGGCACAGCCGCAGCAGCTCCAGCTCCAGGCTCCAGTTCTTCAGAGGCTACCCTGCTCACTATACTCTCGAGGATGCAGGAGGAGCAATCTCGTCAGGCAGAGGAGCAGAGACGACAGGCTGCAGACCTATGGAGGCTCACTGAGCAGCAGCTGGCAGCTCAGGCTCAGACACAGGCTAGGCAGGATGAGTTCCAGCGCCAGTTCCTAGCCTATCAGCTCCAGCAGGCAGAGATCCAGAAGACTCAGACTCTTCTACTTGAGCGTCTTCTGGCCTCTAGCTCCGGGCAGACCTCGACGCCACACTTTCAATTGCCCACAGTCTCTCAGCAGCAGCAGTTCACTTCTCCTCCACCGCAGCCTCCAGTAGTAGTGGTGCCCACTCCAGCATTACCATCCAGAGGACAACAGAGTCAGGCACCAGCTACACCTCCCTTCCAGCCAGCAGCTTCTCCAGAGTACCAGACTCCGAGGACCCAGGTGTCCTCTTGGATAGGTTCACCCGGAGAGTTCCAGACGGGATTCACTCCTGCCCGGGGAACTACTCTAGCAGAGGCCTCGCGAGATCTGTCAGCTTCATATCTTGAGATCACGGGAGAAGACTCACCAGGAGCACCTCAGCAGGTCACACCAGCTCCAGAGACTGCAGT
This sequence comes from Microstegium vimineum, assembly GCA_022036555.1. Classification (NCBI taxonomy): domain Eukaryota; kingdom Viridiplantae; phylum Streptophyta; class Magnoliopsida; order Poales; family Poaceae; genus Microstegium; species Microstegium vimineum. The sequence continues at coordinate 29,221,075 of CM039133.1, read as the reverse complement.
GGATCTTCCGGCGACAGGCACTCACCAGTCCTCAGTTGCATCGTCGGAGATCGCACCTGAGCAGTCAGCACAGACAGTCACCACACCTCCAGCTGCCGTTCAGACAGATGCCATACCCCTTGCAGATGAGGTTACAGTGGCAGTGTCCTCCCCCGGTCAGACTCCGCCTGCAGAGGTTGCCGCAGCAGTGTCCCTAGTGGCACTAGCAGTGACACCATCCCCCTCGCCTCGAGTTTTCACTCGTCGGGCCCCCAGGCCCGCTACCACTGAGGCAGGACCGTCAGAGGCACCAGCATGTGAGGGTCCCCGTACTCTTTTGATGTATATATGGGTGCATGTGCCAAACTCTTGATTTCCTCTAATACATCTTGTGAGTTGTCTCATGTTCATGATATATCTCATTGCTTAACGATATTTGAGCTTCCGCGCTTTACTCTGATACATCCTTTGAGAATATCATGAGGTACTGCTTTTTTCTTTCATATTCATAAGTACCATGTTTTGTGATTTGGCTTGGGTGAGCAAGTATACTTCATTACCTTTTTACTAACCCTTGCTCAACCATTCCAAGTCACCCTCGATTCTTAACCAAAACTCTTATTCATACTCGAGGTTCTATTGTCGTCAATCACCAAAAAGGGGGAGATTGAAGAATCATGGCCCTAGTTGGTTTCGGTAATTAACGACAATTAGAGATTATTATGGCTAACGTGTGTTTTGCAGAGGCTATGCGTAGCTTAGCCATAGTGATCAAGGAGAATGGGCTCTAAAGGTCATCACTCAACCCCCAAGATGGATATCGTTTCGGTTGTTAAGGAGACATGATGAAGACCGTAGAATGATAGGCTAGGTGCCATAAGGAGATGAAGGGCACTTAGAATTAGATAGGGCTTCTCTTTTTACCTTTGACCGTACTATTAAGAGGGGTTGAGATTAGTAGCTTGACTTAGGAAAGCTTCATGTTTAGGTGTGGTGCACACTTGACTTCCTTAGCTCTAAGCAAGCCTATGGTGACCGTAAGATAGCCTAGAACAACTTCCATATTCATCGCGACGAAAAACAGAGTTGTTAAAAGAGTTTTCTGGGCGTTAGACGCTCCTGGAAGGGGCGCCAGACGCTGTCCGTCGCGTCGGACAAAGGCGCCGAACGCTGGGTGGTTGAGTCCACAGCGTCCGTCGGCCTTCCAGAGAGGTTGTTTTCTGGCTAAGTTTTTCAGGGTGCGTCGGACGCTGTCCGTCGGCCAGGCGTCGGACGCTGCGAAGAGCGTCCGTCGACCTTCCAGAGAGGGTGTTTTTCATCCCTAGCCAGAATTCGCGTCGGACGCTGCGGCTGAGCGTCCGTCGCCCAGTGACGTAGCGTCCGTCGCTGAGAACAGTGTGTCAGAACTAGCCGTTAGACAGAGGCGTCGGAGCGTCCGTTGCGTAGGCGTCGGAGCATCCGTTGCCTCAATTATGAACAGAAACTAGCCGTTGGGCATGCGACGGACCGTCCGTCGCCTAGTCGACGGAGCGTCCGTCGCCAACTTAAAATGCCAGCCCGAGGCAGTTTTCAGAGGGTCTATTTATAGCCCCTCCCACTTTTCTCCCACCTTGCCTTTGCTCATTTGGGTTGCTGAGTTCGTTGAGGAGGTTGGGAAGAGAGCAAGAGCCCTAGAGAGAGAGAGTGATTCGCGAATCCATCCATCCTCTCTATAGTTCATCCAAGAGTTAAAGTGTGCATCCTCTAGTTGTGAAGCTTGAGTGAGTCAAGCGAAGATCGAGGCTTGTTACTCTTGGTGATCGACATCACCTAGACGGTCCGGTGGTGTTCGGAGGAAGGTGATCGCCGGAAGATTGTCGGCGGCCCTTCTCCATCGACGTTGTGATCGGTTGTGGGCGATTCACCGAGCCGGAGTGGCGAAGAATCAGCCCGTAGAGAGCACTCATCCCTTGCGCGGGATTGAGGGGGAGCTATACCTTGCGAGGTGCTCCAACGAGGACTAGGGGGGAGTGTCGACTCCTCGATACCTTGGCAAAACATCGCTGTGTCAAGCATCTCTTTCCCTAGCTCTTTATTACCGCATTTCTTTCCGCACTTGTCTTTCATTTCATACTAGAATTGTGTAGGAAGTTTTCTCTTTCCATTGCCTTGTTACCGCTTTCTAGCTAGGACACACAAGCGGTAGGCACTAGGGGGTTAATTGGCTCTTTATAGTTTTAATTGTTGTTTAGAAATTAAAAAGAGCCCAATTCACCCCCCCCCCCTCTTGGGCATCTTGATCCTTTCACTTGATACTCAATTCTTTCTCCTGTCGGAGTTGTTACAGACACCAAACCTTGGGCAGGATTAATAATTCCCTTACAGGTAGCGAACCATCCTCTTCCAAGGACAACAACACTGTTCATTAAGTCCAACACAATAAGATTTACCTTAAAGTTTCCTCCCTTTATTTGAAGACTAACTTTTGGGCATATGCAGGTTGCTTTTACTTCACCTCCAAGAGTATTAACTAGCACCGGTTTCCTTATTGGAAGCATTGTCATCTTTTGTTCTTGCACAAACGCTTTAGAGATAAAAGAATGTGTGGTCTTAGGATCAAACATCACTGAGACAAGAGATGAGTTTACTGATATGTAACCATACACAACTCCATTAGATCCACATGGGGTGGACACATTTCTCAACATTCCTTGGATGTATTTTCTCTTTTCTTTTGATCCTGGAGCCTGCTTTTTTGGGTCTCTTGACTTCGGGTTCTGTTTGTGCTGGTTCTGGCATTGAGTGTTCTCAACAAACTCCTCAATGCAAACATTTCCGGTAGATTTATCCTCACCACAACCATAACCTTCCTCATCAGAAGTGTTAGCCTTTATCATATGGATAGCAGGTGGTGATAAGCATTTCTTTCAAGCAAGGCACAATCATCAATGCAACCCCATGTCGCAACTTCTTTAACTCGGCTACCCCCCTTAAGAAGGACGAACAAAGGGGCACCAAGGTAGCTTGCATATTTGTCAACTTTGACTCACTGTCCTCATACCCTTTTTGTTATTCCAAGGTAACTTTTGTGCCAAAGTATGATTCAACAACTTAATTCTCCTTGAGGGCAAGAAAACAACGGCACAGATGTATCACTTTGTTATTTTCATAACTCCATATCCAAGATAGCAACTAGGGTGATGCTTGCGGATAGAGAGAGATAAGAAGGTGTACTTTTATCCAGAATTTTTCCATAACTCTTATCTTCCAACAAACAGAGATTTTAGATGATAAGGATAGATTGCACTTGAAAGATAGGATAGAGAAACACAGGAGATAAACGAAACCCCACTATTTATTTCATTAAACCATAAGACTATAACTAAATGAAATTGTGGGAAAGACCTCACAAGATCATTGCACTCATTACAAAGATGCAAATCAAACATAAACATTATGACAAGCCAACCAATCACTTATAGGTTCACAAGACACACAGACTCGACTAACGTATTTATTACAAGGGGCATAAACTCCTAGTTGGGCGATGGTCACGAAGAGCTTCCTCCACATAGCATGCTTCTAACTTTGACTGCCTCCAGAGTTCAGCTGCTAGTTCTTCTGTGGACAGGAGTTAACATAGTGCCCTTCTTGCTGGCAATAGAAACACTTTCTCTTGGTTGGATCTTTGGTGATGGACTGCTCCACGAAAGAACTACTCGGGGAGTTATTAACTGGCAGACTCTGGGGGTTCATCTTCATTTGACCGTTCCGTTTTCTAACTCGTTTGACCCTTCGGGGTTGGAACTCCATACAAGTGATTGTCCATCCATCTATGCATACCTCACCAAAAATGGATTTAGCTTGAGGAACTTCTACCGCTTTACCCTTTGGATCCATCTGACTAGGATTCTGAACCAGATGTGGCAAGGTAGTTGAACTCAACGGTAGGTTGTTCTTTGAGAGTGACCCAAGTGAGATAGCCTTCCTCTTCTTATCATCATTGGATTCATAGTTCAGATTCATCTTGAATTCCCCCTGAGGAGGCTTGTTTTGAAGACAAACAACTCCATAATGCCTACAACACTGGCATTGATTCTAAACTTCATGCTTCTTACTGTTACCACATTCAAAAGCGGTAGTCTCATATTCCTTGGTCAAAGGTTGTATCCCCTCATATTCAATCCTTTCTCCTGACGGTGTTGTTAGATGTACCAAAAGCCGGGCACTACTGATTCCCCCTCCAAAAGCGGAGAACCATCCCGTTCCGAGGATAACATCAATGTCTGAGAGCTTCAAAACATCAAGATTCGTTGCAAATTCCACACCTCTTATATTAAGTTTAAACTTTGGACATATGAGGTTTGCCATCATTTCTCCAATTGGGGTTTGAACTATCAGGGTTTTCTTCATTAGCTCTGGCATCATCTTTTGTTCCTTTACCAACTTGGTGGAGATGAACGAATGCGTTGCTCTAGGATCAAATAGAACCATGGCATTTGCTGAGCCTACTCGGATCAAACCATACACGACCCTCTTCGCTCCAGGAAGGGTACTCATATCCACATGGTTCAGCTTTCCTTTGCTATAGTTCTGCTTTGTTTTACTTCCTTGCGCCTGTTCCCTACGAGACCTTGGCACATTGATCTATCCTGAAGGTAAGTACTGTTGTCGAGTCATTTCTTCAGCCACTTGGTTCTGCATGCTTGATAGCTTTTCATTATCAGACGCGATCAAGGATGTCATGGCTTGGTCTTTTAGATCTCTGAGGCTAGCTGGCATCTCGTTATGATCCATCTAAGAGACAGAGAGAGAAGCGTTAGAATTGTGACAATGTTTTTACAACAGAATAGGGATAGAGGGAGCATAACTTTAAACATATATCAAGGTTGGAGAGAAAACAAGAACTAGACAAGGTTGAAAGCTTGCTAAAACGACCAGTTCTATCTAGGCTTGCGTCCTACAGTCAGCATTGCTCTGATACCAATCTGTCACACTCGGTTTTAAGAACAAAACCAGATATACCCTATATGTGAGCCCAGGAAGTCAAATCCCACATATAGTCACAGAACAAGGTAATATCAAAAGACAATACTTAAATACATAACATATAAGGTCAAAGAGATAACCTTACGAGAGCAAACAACGGTAAGACACTCTGAACTTCAGGTGAAGACTCCACTCCACAGGGACCAAACTGACTGGTTGATCACAAGCCTAACTGCTCAAGGCTCTCGCTATCTGGTAACCATCCGGGATTTTTATCCAAAGATTGAAAAGATAAAGCAAGCATAAGTACTTTCATACTCAACAAGTATATATGGGGTTCATGAGGCTCAAAAAGTATGACACTGGTTTACTGCGGTAAGCATTTTAATTTGTCTCTAAACTTTATAAGTGGTAGATCAAAGTTATGCTTAAGTCCCCAAATTAAATTGCATGATCAATTAAACAAATGAACAAGTAACATAATTCCATGATAAAGTGATTCATAAAGATAACCAACAAGTAACCAAAGAATTCTGTGAGTTTTCCAGGCCGCTCGTGTCCGTGAGCACGGCTATCATGATAGTTTTTAACACTCTGCAGAGGTTGTACACTTTACCCACGAGTCGTGATTTACCCTTTTGCCCGAGGGGATCAGCCTCTTCACCCACTTCCAAGGAAGGCCGGCAGGGTTCACTATGAAGTCTTTCAAAGGGGCTCGCTGACAAACCACAGACACTACGGATCCACGTGCAAAGGGTATATAGGAGCCCCGGGATGGTACTCACACGCAGCGGTCCCCACTCCAGCCGCTCCGCAACCGCTCGTCAATGGCAACTTTCGCAAATTGACACATGCGAGAGAGTTGCCCTCATACTGAACTAAAGCCAGAGCCATTATAGCCCTCGTGGTTGTACTGTATGTCCTAGCTTTTGCTGACAGATAGGGTCCTAAATCCATGTTACTAAAAAGTCAAGTTTTACTTTATCATCTCATGTAGTCATTAATCAAGATTAAAGGATCATGCTTATTAAAGAGGAGCACTAGCAATAACTACCCATATGCAAAAGTAACCCATAGGATTTCAAGGATCAAGGTAATCAAATCTAGGTAAACCCTATGGTGACAATATTAGACACATGCATATGATTTTATTTAGAGCATCATTAATAGGACAACAAGGAAGACCCCATATAATACTTGCCTTAAAAGCTTAGATCCTTTGCTCAACTGCTTCTCAACTTCAAACGACTTATTCTTGATCACCAACGCAAAACTCACCGATTGGACGACAATTAACCAATCACCACACAAGCCGCTGGACAAACATACATAGCATACAAACATGGCTAAATTAGAACAATACACCGATCAATGAAAAGGATTTAAAAGAAACCTACGCAACTCTACGATCACACAGTCGCGAAGAACACACTAACCGGAGCTACGATGATCGAGATACAACTAACGGAAGATTTGCTTTTATAAAAGAGAACTATAAGCTTTTACCCAATTTTAATAACTATATAAAAGAATGGATAAGGTATTTCAAAGAAACACCCAAGTTAGATTAAGTCAAAGTTGTATTTGGATCTCGAAATAAAAGTAGAACTAATCATATTTTATATATAAAATAAGTTGCATAGTTATTAATCAAGTTAGGAGTTAACCATGAAATTACAGATCTATTAACATGGTATTAAAGATCACTAAAGAAAAGGTTACGCCGATACGAAGCCAACGCAACTTGAACGAAACGAATCGGATTAAAAACGGAGAAGATAGGATTTAAACAAGATTTAAAGATTAAACATGGAAATTAAAGGCATTAAATAAATATTATTTTCAAAGTTTGCAAAACAGATAGATTATGGTTTTAACATGTAGATAAAAACTCTACGAATCTAACGCAACTAGAATGGATGAAAACGGAGTTAAAACGAATATTTTATAAACAAAAGAAGACTGATGGTAGAACCAAAATTTATTTTTGGAACAAAGAAATTACCGCGTGGAAACATGCTTTCCGAGGCAAAAAGCGCAAGGCCGGCAGGCGCTTTAAGTTTGCCCGGTTGTTGTTGGAGCAGTGCCGGCTTGGTGGCGGCGGCTGCTCTCGGCGTGGGGAAAAGAGGAGGCTAGGGGGCTGTATTTATAGGGGGAGAGGTGCTGGCCTAGGGTTTGGGGCGGTTGGGCCACGTAGGGAAAAAGGCCAAAACTGGGCCTGCTGGTGCGTGGGGGGAGGAGGAGAGCTAGTTGGGGCGCGCTGGGCCACTCGGTTGGGAGTGGGCCGGCTGGAAGGGGGAGCTGGCGAGGGTGGCTGGGCCGGCCGGCTCGGTTGGGCCGCGCGCTGCGCTGGGCTGGGGGGCAGGGGAGGGAGGTGGGCCGGTCTTGAGGGAGAGGTGGGGAGCTGGGCCGGCGCTGGGGAGGCTGCGGCAGGCCGGGAGGCTGGCGGCCTGCTGGCGGGCCGCTGCTGGGCGAGGCCCAGGCAGGGGGAGGAGGGGAGGGGGACAAAAGGGGAAAGGGATTGGGCCGGCCTGGGTGGGTAGCCGGCTGGGCCAAGGGGAAAGGAGGATGGGAGGGAAGAGGAAGTGGGCCGCGGGCTGGGAAAGTTTTCTTTTTTTTTCTTTTTCTTTTGTTTCAAAGCTCATTTTCAAACACAAATTGAATTCAAAATTGAATTTTGAAACTGAGCCATTCAAACAAAAATCCAAAATGCATGGCATGAATGCTCAAACATGTTTCTACCAAAAGATAACTTTTAATTCCATAAAAAGTTTTTTTTTCCTACGATTTCATGAGCACCAAAAACATAATAAAATTAATTTAAACCTATTTTCAAGAAATAAAATTTTAGGGTGTTACACTCTTGTTGTTGGGTGGCATCTCTATGCTTGTGCTACCAACAACTAATGCTCCAAGGTCCCTAACCGTTAGGATAACCTTGTTCAAGTAACCTAACCTTCTGCTTGTAAGTGTCCGACACAAACCTGTCTAGTCAAGGAAAACCAGTGGCACCCTAATTTGATAGACCCGCCACCGATCGTATGAGACACGTGACAGTGCAAGGTTTGGGGAAGCATTATGACTTAAACATTGTTCAGGGATCATTCTACTTCACTACCGCATATGTAGACAAAAATATTATTGCATGTGAAAGTAGAACATAGTGAGAACGACATAAACATAGATATGACTTGGTATAGCCCATTGTTACTTTGGGGATCTCCATCTCCATCAATCTTTTCATCATGGTGATCACCATCTCTATGATTCAAGTATGCTATCCTTTTGTGATGAGTCCACCAAGACTATCACTACCGCAGGACAATGAGATAAAATTACATGGTCGCGGATAGGAACATCACAGATTGGCACGCATGCCATTACATTTGAATGGACAATATCTGTGGCTCCAACCATATTGTCTTAATCATGACGTGAAAGCCATGAATTAATTACATACATGCATCACATACACATAAGGGCTATACCAATCACGAATACCTGCAAAACAGAGTTAACCGATTCCGACGTCTAAACTTAAAACGCCGAAAAATTAATTTTACAAGCTGTTTTTCACAAATATAATTTTCGCCAACAGGTGTCGTCAACGAATGCGAAATTTTCTGGCGCACGATTTTCGTTCAAGGTTTTTCTCGTTCCGAGGTCGTATGCAAAAGTTATGGTCGTTTTACCGAACAACACTTTTCTGCAAAATTCCCCTCCAACGGCTGATCCAATCCATCACCGCCGCGCATCGTATGCGCCTCGAACTTGACCTAGGTTCGATTCGACCAATCTTATTGATCTCCAACTCACCATAATTGGGTTTACATGTATCACTTAACTCGGATGGCGGAATTCCGACCGGTACGAGTAGATCGTTACAATACCAACGTGGCAAGATCACGAACCATGATCAGAGATTGATCTTAAACCGCGCATATCACCATATGCTCATACCCGAATCTATAACAAGGCATCTAACGGCTCCGATACCACTGAAGGCTTATGAGGTTGCTACGCTAGCCAGAAAACAAAATTTCCTGCCCCATAAACCAGGAACTAGTGCTAGTTATAGATCACGGGGTTACCACTAGATGCACAGGTGCAGCGGAAGCGACTTGATGTAGTCGTGCACGTCGCAGCAGTGTCGTGCAGTTGCGAGGTCATCCGTCTCAACGTCTCTTACTCATGGTTCGTCCTTGTGCTCCAAATGCAGCACCTCCGAGGAATCCCACACGTGCAGGGAAGAAGTGTCATGTCTCTGGGCTGCTAGGTCCGCGAGGAGTACTAGGCGTGAGCGTGGGGAGGGCGACAGCGGCTGCCAAAGGACGTGAGATCAACTCGCCCCGCGCCACCCCTTGCTTATATAGGCGTCCTAACGAGCTCCCACGTTGGAGGCCCATTAGTAACCCTAAACCTAGTCTAATTCGGGTCCAACCCGAATTAGGCTTTCAGCCCCTTAAGCGTGCGACCCTATGGGCTCACGCACACATAGACATGGCCCAAGTACTCTTACTCGACCAATAGTTGATAGCGGCCTCTAGCAAGGCGTGTCAACTCCTATGCATACGCTACGATCATATCAGACGAACCACCACATTACAATATACATGTTATTCCTTTGCCTCATGATATTTGGTTCAACTCGTGGGTTAACACTTAACCCAAGCACGGCCATGCATTTCATGATCTAATCATTTGAGTGATCCAGTGATATCTCTCTCTCATGCAGAGTGGCAAATTCCATCTTGATTGACTATGTCTCACAGCATGTTTCCTGACAAACCCGAAAGTCACCTTTATAACTACCCAGTCACGGAGTAGAGTTTGGTAGTCCCAAGATAGGTCGTTTCACATCTTGAGTACATACAACAATCTCAGGTCTAAGGACATAATGTACATGATGTGTATAGAGACAATCTCATGTCGGGTATGTCTAGCACCATGTCCTACATGTGCCCACATTATTAGTTCGACATCTCCATGTCCATGACTTGTGAAACATAGTCATCAACTAATAATGTGTTGATCCAATATTCATGTACATTCTAGTACGAACTTTGATCAGGGACAACTTTAGAATAACCATACAAGTAAAAGAGTTTCACAAACAATTCACATAATTGCTTATCGATACAAGTTGTCTTTAATGGATATTCATTGAACTCATAATATGTCATGGATACAAGGAAATACAATCATCTCTATGATTACCTCTAGGGCATATTCCCAACACTCCCTAGCTCCGGACTCTGGTCCGACGCTCACCGTCGGACTAATGCACCTGGTCCAACGCGTAGAGCAGCACCCACGACAGAGCCACCGGACCAATGGTCAATGGTCCGGAGCTCAAAACAGAGAGGTCTAGAGGGTGGTCCGATGTCCATCGCTGCATGACATGAGAACTGGTCAAGACCACCGGACCACTTGCAATGGTCCAGAGCTTAGGGGAAAGTCGTCCGACGCCTGGTCCAACACTCTCGAGCAGAAACGCTAAAACCCGCGAAAACGAAATCCTCTCCGCCAAATCTTCCCAAAACTCAACCAAATGATCACCAACTGCAACCAAACTTTGTAGGCATGATCTTAGTGCAGTTGGGCAGCTATCCCGAAGAAATCATCGCTCAATTTGGAGAGAATAAACGGGAACACTCGGATTTGGGGGAGAAAAGGCAAAACAAAGAACGCCACAAGGAAAATGCCCGATCTACACACTCATGAGGTTTGAGGAGAATTCCTTCAGTGCAAAGATGATCCTCACGATTACGAACAACTTGGTTCAAATAGATTTTCAAAGCTACTCCCTACACAGAGAAATCATCTCGGGAAAAAGAGAGAGCAAAAGCAAACCGCGAGGAACACAAGCAACCGGGGAGACTCGATCAAGAAACTAACCGTGCCATGGCACTCAGAGAGTCGGACCTCTGATTCCCACCAAAAGATTCGCTAGTTCTTACAGATGTTGGTGAAATCAACCTAGGGATCTCATGAACTAGAGAGAGGGTAGAGAGAGTTGGGGCAAAAGATTAGGGTTCAAGAGATAGGATGAGGGATACCCCTTCACCCCCTACTTATCGGGCTTTGGCTATTTCCCAAAGACCCCCTAGATACAATGAGTGAACTACCTAGCCTAAGCATTACCGTCCAAGCTCCGGAAAATATCTCCCGCATTTTGAATGGACGGCCCCGCTTCCTGCCAGGAGTTGACATCGCCTCGACGTAACCTCTAGGATTGCGCCCGTGTCATCCTCGCTTCCTCGGAAGCTCCACCTAGGTTTTGAGGCCCAAACCCAGGAAACCCGCCACCAGTAGTTTTGGGCTCAACTACCGAACCCCGAGTTTTGAGGCCCAAACTCGGAAACCGTCCTCGGATGGTTTTGAGGCCCAAACCACCAAACCACTTGACATGAGTCACCTTGTCACAGCCCGGTCGGACTCCGAGTCCCCTGAGCCTCTGCCCGACTCGCGCGTCCACCATCTTGACTTGGTCGACTCGGGCTACCTCCATGTCTTCTCGCACTCGCCGGTGCCAAGTACTAGCCACCACAGCTAGTCCGCCGGCGCCCATGGTCCCTCAGTCTGAGCCCTGCTTCCACCCTTCACCACTCTCAGTCCATCGACACGGCAAGCCTCTACTCGACCTTCTCCACGCCATTGACCACTGTCACTAGGCATAGCACCTGCACACCACAAGATGATAGACAGGCACACACATGCTTTCGCAAGAGGTTAGAAGTAAACGCTCAAACTGAAACACTCAAGTGTTGGTCAATCATCATCATCACAAAACTAAACATTCATGGGTACTTATCTACCATGTGTTCGCAGGATCGATGGTAGGTGTGTGGATGAAATCTTTGTTTTTCAGCTTCTAGAAGACTTCTTTCTCTCGCCGAGAAATTAATCCAAGGTCACTTGTTTTCAGAAGGACTTTCCTTGTATTACCTGATGATGATGATGGTGCTTGTTCGGCTGGCGGATCGACGCTCATGTTGGAGTGACGAGAGGAAAGCTGGGACGAATGTCTTGTTCCGACACTCTTCTTGGCTTCATTGGCAGCTTTAGCGACTTTCTTAAACATCCTACAAAACTTGATGACAAAAACTCATAGAGAATGTGAGACAAAAGAGATGGTTAGTGATTAGCCGTCCAGATGTCAGTCGTTTGGGGGTTAGTAAGACAAAATTTTATTGGAGATTTCAGCAGCACTTCCCCTTAAACAATTTTAGTTACGCTTGGACAACGTGATCACTATCTTCTAAGTGATTCTACTTCTCTCTTCTCTCTTCAAAACTCTTTATATTCCTCCTTTCCACTCTCTTCTTCCTTCTCTCAAAAGAGCAGAACTACTGGACTCGGAAACTCGAAGTTGGAGATGTTTTCTGGAGTGTGTGTGGTGTGAAGAAGAGGCTGGAGGAAGGAATTTATAGAAGGTGAAGGGGAAAGGGCGGGTGCCCTAGTGGCATGGGCGGCCGCCCCACTGTGGGCCCCAAAGTGGTTCAGACTTGCCCTCCACCTCACATGGTGTGCCTTCATGCAGAATTATTGGTCGTGGGTGGAATTTGGATGGTGGAAGATGTCTGGTGGTTGTGATGGGTGTAAGTGGATGAAATAATGTGATGTGATAAATGTGAGGTGGAGTCTATGACATGTGGGTCCAAAGGATGTGGGTCATGCTTCTAGAAACTTGGTAAATAAAAATGCAGGAATTAAAGAAAGAAAACTTACTAAGGATGATTAAGCAAAAATATTTTTATGCCACCACTATAATTAGTAGATATGGGTTGTAACACACCATAAAGATTATTTATGTGGGCTTTTAGATATTATAAAAGTAAATATGATTAATGCAAGAGATATGGATAAATACTGATTTACCTTCCGGTGAGGGTTCGAGTTTTTAGGGTCCCCCAAACTAGACCTCCAAATTATATTTATTCTCCTGATGTATTTAATTCCAGAGGCGATGCCTCGGGTGATTCTTCTTGATGAACTTCCTTCACTGTGGATTTGTTCTTTGGTCTAGGCTTGAATGTGAAGTGTTCTTGTTGACCATTTATGTTGAACTTGATTTCTCCTTTCCCGACATCAATGTGGGCATTGGCGGTGCTCAGGAATGGTCTTCCAAGGATGATGGACACTTTAGAGTCAGGGCTCATGTCCAGTACCATGAAGTCTACTAGGACAAAGAAATCTCTTATCTTGACTGGAATGTTCTCAGCCACACCCAATGGGTAACTAATTGTTTGATCTGCTAGTTGTAAGCACATTGATGTTGGTTCTAGTGTTGCATAATCAAGCTTCTTGTAGACTGATGAGGGAATCACACTGACACTTGCTCCAAGATCACAAAGTGCATTGTTGAAGTGTTGATTCCCGATCGAGCAATCAATAGTGGGGTATCCTGGATCTTCCCTCTTCTTTGGTGACTTATTTAGGATGGCCGCACTACATTCTTCTGTCAGCTTGATCACCTCAGTGGTTGGCAGTGGTCTCTTCTTATTAAGAATATCTCTGATGTACTTTGCATATGTAGGGACCTGTATGGCATCAAGTAGAGGTATGTTGACATATAACTTCTGGATGACCTCTATGAACTTTCCAAACTGCTCATCCGACTGTAGTCCTCTGTTTCTTCTAGGAAATGGTAAATAGTTGGTGTCGTGATAATCTTTTCTCATTTCTTGGTCATCTGGTGCTTGTAGCAATTCTTCTGCTTCATTGGGATTTTCTTCTTCTACTACTACTAGTAATGTCGGTGCTCTTCTTGTTCCTCTTGGGTGAGGGGGGTCTCTAGTGGATTTCCCTCCTCTTGTAGTTATGTTCTTTACCTGCTCAATGTTAGTGGCAACAGGCAAAATAGTAGCTAGGTTTGCTAACTTGAGCTCTACCTTTTTATTAAGAATATTTTGTTCATCAAAAGCAGATACTAGAAAATCCATTTTATTATGTATATCTTTTAAAGAAGATTCATTTGTATCTAGCCTTTGCTCAAGATTTGAATTGATTTTAGTTTGCCACGCAATTAAATTCCTCAAAGTAGATTGTTTTAAAGTATTACCTGGATTCATACCTTTTCTATTGGGTTGACTTGGAGTAGGTTGATCTGGGCATTTGTATGCCGTTTCAATGGCCCTTCGATCTTCTTTATATTTGGCCCTCTGGTCAAGCCAATGGAGTAAATCATCCATCTTGGTTGATAGTGCATTTACTTCCTCGGGTATTTCTTCTGTTTGGTGACAATGTTGAACTTTATCTTGGGACCAGCTTTGGTTTTCTGCTATCTTGTCCATAAGTATCTCTGCTTTTCCAAGTGTAAGTTCCAAAAACGATCCTCCAGTGGATGCATCTCTCACGAGCCTTCTGAGTTAATCCATGGTAAAGGGTCTGCATGAGTAACCATCCTGTCATTCCATGATGAGGACACTCTGATATGTATCCTTGAAAATGATCCCATGCTTCTGGAATGGTTTCTGATTTCTGTTGTTGAAAATTGGCAATCCTTCCTCTTAAGGCATTGGTTTTGCCTATAGGAAAGAACTTTGCTACAAAGGCATTCGAACAGTTTTCCCAAGTGTTGATATCTTCCTTGTTAGTGTAGAACCACTTCATCGCTCTTCCCATAAGTGAGAATGGAAAGAGGCGAAGCAGTATGATGTTTTGGGTATATCCATCGACGATGATTGTGCTTCCGATCTCTAAGAAATTCTACAAATGTTCACTAGCATCTTCATGTGCCTTTCCACTGAATTGTGTAGCTTGCACCATATTGATGAGGCTTGGCTTGAGTTCAAATTCAAATTCTTCTCCTTCTTTTGCCTCAAATACTGGACCATTGCGAATATTCTTAATGCTTGGAGCAGAGAATTCTCGTAGGGTCTTTTGTGCCATAGCTTCAGAAATTGGTGACTAGCTTCTTCTTTCTTGATTGCTTTGATTTTAATGATGAAGAGTTGAATGTATCAAAGTCAATCCTGCAATACCCTGTATAAAAATATAAACATAGAAAACAACAGGGGTTATCCTGCCAAAGCAGAGGTGCCTTGTTATGATTCCTCATTTGAGTAGTTGTTCATGCAATTTTTCTCCATAGTCTAATTCTAATATAAATCTATATTCTATGCATATTGATGTTTTAATTCCCCAGCAACGGCGCCAGAAATGCTTGTTGACATTTCTTAACACCACTTTGAATACTGGGTTGTCATCCCCAGCATGGCGCTAGAAATGTGCGGTGGTATTTATGAATGTAAAGGCTCTCTAGAAAATATGTTTATTCTATCCACAAGCGCACAGATAAAATATCAATTGTAGCACTTCGCCAGGAAGTAATTTCCAGGTATCGTTTATTTATAACTTGCTAAAGGAAAAGCAAGTTATAAATAAGGGATTAGACTAGAGATGGACTTGCAGAGCATGATTACTTATGAGAAAACTCAATCACACAGTCACTTGCTTCGGCAGGGGGTAAGCCATAATAATAATAAAGATATTGAAGTGTAAGCTCAAAGATAAATAACACAGAGATTAGAGATAGAATACTCCATATAAATGTAAGGTGACGTCGGATTAGTAAGAGAAGAACTTCTAAGTGTATTCTAATCTTTTAAATCATAATCTACTCTAGCACATATACAATCATATATATATTATAAAGGACTCTTCATCTATGTATAAGGAACATCGCTAAAGAAAGCCAGAACATAGCAAGACTTACTCTGCAATACCAATTCTGCATGTCCTACCAATGGGAGTGGACTATATAAGAATTAATGGAACTGTCACTTCCACGAACTACCACGCGACCCGGCCAATAGGATACATTTGAAGGTAAATAGCATCTAAGAACCACGCTTACATGTGATCTACCACCTAACTCCCTTGAGGTAAGAGCTAAGCGCTTTGCAAATTCATACATAAACTCATTATCAATCATAACTATATCAAGTATAGAACTAGAATAAACTAAGAACATAATAAATAGAAACATAATGATATTAAGAATAAAGTTGTAGAGAAAGATACAAGATAATACCGATCTTTATGACGATGATCCGAAATCCAGAGCGTGATGCTCTACTTCTCTAAATCTATCTAATCAATCCTATAGAACTTGAAGGAATTGGGAGTAGCTATTCTAATTCTCTAGTGGAGAGAGGGATATGAAACCCTAGATTTGATGGCTTCCTCTAATAATGATTTCTCCTCTTCCTCAGGGGTGACAGGGCCTTCCTTATATAGCCCCCTCAAATGAGCGTGGACCGTCGGATCAAACCGACCTTAATCGAGTGGTTTACATTCATCCTCAAAGGCGGTTAGGCACGATCCTCGAACTTCACCCTGATTGGACACAGGGGTAGGGCGGCCTCCCCTAACCCTAGGGCGGCCGCCCTGGGGGTGGGCCCCCTCGGCTTCTGGCTTGGTCCAGTTGCTTCTAGAGTCTTCCTGAGTATTCTTTTCTTGTGCGGAGGTCCTTTCTCTCTATGTAAACATGACATGTGGACCTTCCTTTGCTCTTTTCCTGATAACTCCTTGTAAAAACATAAACTCACCAAAACTTGTAGAAATCTGTCAGTTAGACCCCCTAAGTCTATGGTGGTGATTCAATTAAGTCCTTTTTATCTCTTGTTGACATATAGAATTTGATAGTTAACGACCGTCAATAGCGCCAACACACGTAAGGCTCTATAGAGAATGTTTGGAGCAGAATCCTGATCTCCTAAACCTTCAAATAACAGGGCCAAGTTCGGTGATTCGACCCTAGGGCGTGCCAGTCAATTAGACCTGCAATTGAGAAGGAGAGAAAATGTCAAATTATGGAACTTGCCGGTTATTGCCATCTAATAAACGGTAATTATAACGGGAAAGAAGCTCAACGGCTACCAAAACCGTCGTTCCGAAAGATAAGCAACAGAAAAGGAAATCAACGGTCATATCTCATCTCAACTAGCTTCCATAATGGTCGCCTCACTTAAGAACAATATGACAAACAAAGAAAACAAGTCGACAACCATATAGTCTCACATCCATTATAGCCAGACATATAGCGGAACAAGCAAGAAGAACATGATGACGAATAGGGATAATTTTATTGACAATTTCATCAGAATACAACACATTTACAACAAGATAAAGAGTCTTACAGTTATAGCACAAATACTAAAGAAAACTTATCCATTTTGACAACAAGGAACCTAGTGGAATTCGAGGTTGAAGCTACCAGAACCCAGATCCAGTATTGCCATACAGTGAATAACCCAAATGAACCGCACTCTAAACAAGAAAGGAACATCCTAGTCGCCAAGAGTGGTAGAAGAAGAACCTGGAAGTCATTCAAGATATGCAGCAACAAATACAACAAATTAAGAACAACCCAGCACTACTACTCAACGCATTCCATCTTACGTCAACTCAAGTAGTACAGCCGAAGACAAGACAACGGATAATCTACACCGAACAGTCAAGGAACAAGCTAAAACACGCTACAAACAAAACCGTGAGAAGAAACAAATAAATGACTGAAGGGCCCTGGAAGATGAGGTAGTGCAACATGCACCAATATCATCACAATCCCTACACCATTGGCCTCAAAGCTTCCCACATCTTGATACCAAACCAAAACTAGTCTGCTACTAGTTTCTATCACAAGACCTAGACCATTCACCAGAGTAAGAGAAAGAAGGAAGAAAAGAAGTCTAGGGGTTCATCAAGCTCGCCAAGTACAATATCCCTACCGAAGGAAGGGAGAGGCAAGGTTACATGAGGAGATAACCACCAAGAGAGACAAGCAGCAACTATTTATAGAAGAACAGCAGGTGCACATACACCAAGTCTACAAGGATGAAAGATTCTAAAAAGGACAACTTTGATGAACCATAAAGACTGTAGTAAAAGCAAAAGATTCGAAGAGGACAGCATTGACGAAGTACAAACAACTACAGTAAAAGTGTGACAGAAGTAGTCATGAGAAATCAGTACAAAGAAAGAACAATTCCAATACAGCATAACGGGATATCCAAGAGTATATTCTGCTGCAATAATACAACCCATGAAGGCTTACATCAGTCCTCATAGCAATGAAGAATAAATCAATGAACAACTCGGGAAGCTGAAAGAATGCACCAGCATAAGAGCACAAATAGAATATATTCTCAAACAACTCTACAAGATTACACAGTTTACAAGCACGAAACCATAAAGATTACGAGTAAAGTGCTCGGAAGGTCTCGAGATTTACAAAAGACCACAAGTCACAAAATATAAAGGCAAGACCAAGGATAAAGAAGGTCTACCACCAAAGAAGACGTAGCGCTTGATCAAGGTCGGTAGAATACAACAACCCGGACTTTCTACAAAGCATTAAGAAAGTCCTAGATCGCAGGCAGAAAGCCACCCCCCGACAAATGAGATTGGACAGCTTCAACTCAGGCTCTTTCAGTAGAAGTTTGATGTAAGCATTTTTTTGACGAACTCAGTGGGGACCCCCCACCTATTTTTTCATTTTATTGCAGATAGAGAAATAGGACAAAATTACAGGTAGGTGCACAAGAAGTGCAAATTTAAAATTTAACAAGAGCTCTCAAAGCTCAAAAGGAAAAACAAAAGGGGTTAAGGGATAATCTCCAACCACTATTTATATAAGCCTGCACGGCTTGGTTTGGCTTTGATACAAATCAAGCCAAATTCTTCTATGAAATGAGTATTCCACCTTTGTAAGTTGCATGGCTTGCTATAACAAATGAGACCATTTCTAGAATTCCAGATTGGCCAGCAAGCTGTTATGGTTACCTCTCTCAAAATCATGGACCCAAAAACTATTTTTGTTGATATGATCATGTCTAGAGGTGCCAAGGTCGTGTCCTAATGGATCTCTATGAGATTCCAGCATGAAAGACTAAAGGGACATCCAAAGAAAAGATGAATGATGGTCTCTTCCACATTAGACACATGGCACAAGAATAGTTGTCTAGGAACATGGATTTCCTTCTCAATAGGTTCCTTGTATTTAGTCTATCCTTTAAAAGAAGCTAGAAAAAGAATTCATGTTTTCCAAGATTATCACATGCCCACATCCAACTAAAGAGGGTGGATGCTACCTGTGTGCCTTGTAAGAGCTTATATGCCTTTTTAGACCTAAAAACATTATGGGAGTTCCATGCATATACCCAATAGTCCAAGCTTTCAGTATTCCAGTCAAAGGATGATCATGTTATGCAAGTCCAGAAGTTCTATAGAGGCTTCAACTAAGAGAGGGAGAAATTTTTTTTTGTTAATGTTGTTCTGCATGTATTTGAAAATGGAGCACTTTTTTTCTTAGCATATGAAAAAATTCTAGGATAAGATTCCTTGAGACAAACTTGTCTCTAGTTATCAAACCAGAAAAGAGCAGAGTTACCACAGTTTGGTTTACAAGAAGCCAGAGATCTGAAGTTCAAGTGAAGCTTGAGGATGTCTTTCCACTAGAAAGAACCAACTAGGCTCCTAGCATGAGGAGGAGTGTTCTTATTCTGATAAAAATTATTCCAGGTGAGCTGGACCCAAGGTGTATCTGAATGATTGTAGAACTTATCCAGGAATTTCATCATGAGAGCTTTGTTTTGGGTTTTAATGTTAATGATGCCAAAACCTGCCTCCTTCCTTGTCTTGCATGTTGAATCCCATGCAACCAGGCAGGAACCCTTTCTGTTTATGTCGCAACCACTCCAAAGACAATGTTTCATGTACTTATCAATTTGTTGCACAACTGAAGGAGGGATGAGTAGAGTACACATGTGAAAGGTGGGCATGGTAGAGAAAACAGAGTTAGCCAAAGTTAATCTTCCATGATAAGACAACATTTTGTTGATACCAATTAATCTTGATTCAATTCTCTACATTAGAGGAGCAAAATCTTGCTTAGCAGGCTTGTAGATGCTAAGGGGAAAGCCTAAGTAGGTAAAGGGCATGCTTGTAGTGAGACAACCAAAGGTGTTTGCTAAATGTTCCAAACTCAAAGAATCCATATTGATGGGAACCATGAAAGATTTGTGAAAGTTGTCATGTAGACCACTAGAGTCCGAAAAGGATCTTAAGAGGCATTTAAGGTTGAACAAAGTTCTAGCATCAGTAGGAAAAATCAACAAAGTGTCATCTGCATATTGTATAATAGGAAAATCACCACCAAAGTCCTCACTTATAGGATGTTTTAGCACACCTATTCACAAAGTCTTATTAATAATGGATTGAAGTATGTTGGCAGCAAGAGCAAAAAGGAGGGGTGATAAAGGATCACATTGCTGAACTCCCCTCAGACATTTGAAGGGCTTACCTAGAATGCCATTCAGAAGGACAGAGGAGGAACCTGAGCTCAAAATCATATGTATCCAGCTTATCCATTTACTTGGAAAACCTTTATGATGTAGAACTTCAAGAATAAATTGGTGTTCCACTTTATCAAACACCTTTTCAAAGTCCAATTTATATTCTTTTTGGAGTTGTGACAGATGTGCAGGAATTGAAAAACCTAAGCAAGACAGTCCTAGATAGTTCTCCCTTTGATAAATCCAAATTGGTGGATGAACCAAACTGGCAATGACAGACTGTAGTCTAATGGAAAGAAGCTTGGTTAAGAATTTCAGTGAATAATTGAGAAGTGAAATGGGTCTATAGTCATCAACACTTGCCGAATTTCCTTTTTTAGGAATCAGTGCAATGTATGAATTATTAACATAGGAAATGTTCATGGGAGAAGAGTTGAAATTGTTCAGGAATCTTAGGAAGTCAACCTTTATAATATGCGAGCACTTTTGATGAAAAGGCCATTGGACCCATCACGCCCAGGAGCATGATCATTAGGTAAATCCTTAATGACAAGATTAATTTTTCAGGGCTGAAAGCATCTGTAAGAGCAGTGAGATCATGGGTAGATAGGAGGGAACTTAGATCATAAGAAAACCCATAAAACTCACTAATACCCAATCTCATTTTGAAAGCATTCCAAAGCACTCAAGCTTTTTGGTCATGATCAGTTATTAGGAGATTGTCCTCACTAGCCAGACTACCAATATATTTTTTACTGTTATTTTGAGTAGCCATGGCCTAAAAAAAGGAGGTATTCTCATCACCCAGGGTTACCCATCTAATTGTATTTCTCTGTTTCCAGTAAATTCTTTTGGATTCAAGCAATTTAGCAAGGTGTTCTTTGACAAGGGTTCTGAAAGCCTTTTCCAACAGACTTAAAATTCTTTGATCCTCCAAACCATCAATCAAGCAAGGGACCCGAGCGGAGCTGAGCTCCCTTGTGCTTGGCCCCGAACCACAGACTATCCGTGGACAAAACCCAAAATGTCCGGGAATGTTTGGATAGTGCAAAAATAGGGAAATTTCAAGAATCACCTCCACCCCAAATCTGCCAAAACTCTTCCAAATCAACACCAACTACCACCAAACTTGGTTGAGATGATAACAAGGCATGTAGGAAGCTCTATCTAGGAGATCATCACTCAATTTAGAGAGAATCAACGGGAAAAGAATGAACTCGGAAAATCCCCCAAAAAGATGAACACAAAATTGATTTCACCCGATCTATGTGCTCTTGAGGAATCAAGAGATTTCCTTCTATAGAATTGTTCTACTCACGTCCTAGCATAACTTGATTCAAGTGGAATCAACTCCACCAACGCCCCAAATCAAAAGATATGAGCAATCCAAGAACCGGGAGCAAAAGGAAAAAACCCAAGAATGCGAAGAACATAATCAAATTGAGACAAACAATTCACAAATCATACCTACCATGTAACCAGAAGGGAAGGGCCTCCATTCCCGCACAAACATAGTTCAAGTGTTTACATGGATTGACTGGAAAATCAAACCGCGGACCTCATGAGCAATAAGAACTTGAGAGAGAGGACCTAGAGAGTGGGAGGGAGGAATGAGGGAATGAAAGAGGTGAGGGTGCTAAGCACCCCCATCATCCTTATTTAATGACATGTTTTGACATTTCCAAAACACCCCTAGATACAAGAGCGAATCACCTAGCCCTAAGACATTGTGATCGAACTTTGCAAATACTTTCTTCTTTTTCATCGGACGGTCCCGCTTCTTGCCTAGACTTGTCATTGCCTCGACGCAACCTCCGGGATTCCGCCAGGTGCCATCCTCGCTTCCTCGGAAGCTCAGTTTGGGCTTTGAGGCCTAAACCCGTAAACTAGTCCACCGATGGTTTTGCGGCTCAACCACCAAACCTCGAATTTTAAGGCCTAAACTCGAAAACCGTCCTCCGATGGTTTTGAGGCCCAAACTATCAAACCGCTCGACACGTGTCACCGTGTCCTCGACTTCCCGAGCGCCAAGTCACCTTGAGCCTTCCCGCTCGACTCGCTCACTCATCGTCTTAACTTGGTCAACATGGTCTAGGTCATGTCGTATTGCACTTGTCGATGCCAAGTGCCACCCACCGTAGCTAGTCCTCCGGCCCTCCGGCTGTTAGTCAAAGCCTCACGTTTGTCATTCACCACTCTCAGTCCATCGGCACGACACTAATCTACTTGACCTTCACCTCACCATTGACTACTGCCTCCAGACTCGACACCTGCACAACACAAGCCAAGAGACAAGCACACTTCTGCTTTCACAGTGGATTAGTGAACACGCTCAAACTGAAATATTTGCATGTTGGCCAATCATTCATCATCTAAAACGGAACATCATGGACACATATCAACCATGTGTTCGCAAGCATTGAGTATTGTCAGTAGATTCATGGCTAATCCTAGTAAGGAACATTGGAGACCTGTTCAATAGATTTTTAGATAGTTGCGAGGCACTTATAATACTTGTTTATAATTTGGGAAATCTAGAGATGGACTTGTTGGTTATATTGATTCTAATTATGTTGGTGATTTGGATAAAAGGATGTCTCTCACGGGTAATGTTTGGTTGTGTTGTTAGTTGGAAAGCAAGTTTGCAGACTACTGTTGCTCTATCTACTATAGAAGCTTAATATATGACTATTTCTGAAGCTTGTAGAGAAGCTATTTGGTTGAGAGATTTATACTCTCAACTTACTATACATTGTGATAGCCAGAGTGCTATTTATCTGACTAAAGATCAGATGTTTCATGAAAGGACCAAACATATTCATGTGAGATCTCATTTTATTCGAGGTGTTATTGCTGAAGATGATATTAAGGTATGCAAGATAAATACTCGTGATAATCCTGCTAATAGTATGTTGACAAAACATGTTCCTAGAGCTAAGTTTGAGCCAATGTTTTAAATAGCGAGCTAAGGCCAAGGTGTTTAGCGTTTTATAAACCGTAATTAACGGACTTTAGCGGAAAAATAGCGGAAAAAATTATGCATGAACGCAAATAGCGGCATAATTTTTTTCAAGCTATTTCAAGCTATAGCTGCAAAAATAGAAGGCTATTTTTTTCCTTGGTTTGAGCTATGCTTAATTTAAGTCCTAGTGACTTTTAGCATTGGTAATTATTTATTATTGAAGTGAGTTGATTGATGATAATTCATTCACTACAAGATGGAATTCGTCTCACGGTGGAGTTTGTTGTAGTATGAACCGATTCTAACATAAGTCCTGCGGGGACGCCTAGAGAGCACATAGTTCGGGTTATATTATTTACCGTATCTGTTTTCGTATCATATGGACTGTAGGTAGTCTGTGTTATAAATACATCTTGTAACAGCACGAGAATAGTTGAAAGAGAGATAACTCATTATATATCCTGCGCACTATAAACTCTCGTCGTATAATAAAGATCACCGGTTGACACCTATGGTTTTCCCGCAAGAGTTTTCAATATAAAATCGGTGTCTCGCGTTCGATCTTGATTGCATTATTTTTTTACGCAAAAGACTGTGGGGGAGATCCCCACAGTATGATTTTATAAAAAAAGGCAACCAGGAAGAGTTTACAAACCTGAAATTTACCTAAAAGCATCTAACCAAAAACAAAAGGATGTCCTAAGACTTTCTTTAAATCTTACAGACTGAAGCAAGCATTGATTCTTAAAATTTAAGACCCAGAGCTGGAGGGATGGGGTCTGTCTTTGAAAGACTTTATCATTCCTGAGCTTCCATAGTTCCCACGAGGCGATCGCTGTAATCTCCATGAAGAAATCAGATTGGAGGGTTGCGGCAGAGGCTTCTAGCCTTTCTTGAATCGGCAGGTTTAGGTCCCAGTGGATGTTGAGTTTGCTCCAGCATTGCCTTGCAAAAGGGCAATCGAAGAAGAGGTGTTCAATGTCTTCATCAACTTGCAGGTTGCACATTACGCAATGGTCATCTCCCTGGAAGTTCAAATGTCTCCTTCTCAGCATTGTTTTCGTGTTAAGTCTGTCTTGTAGAACTAGCCAAACAAAGAATTTAACTCTCGGCGTGCAGCGTACCTTCCACAACTCTTTGAAGCACTGTATTGGTTCAAGACCCATGAAGGCTTGCATGTAAAACTTGTTTGCAGTGAATTTGGGTCCCCAGATCATCTCCCATCTGTCAGTACCATCACTATCATAATCCACTAGTTCCAAGTAGGCTTGCAGATCTTGAAGCTCCTCATAAGCAGGTTCAGAGAGAGGTAGCACAAAGATGTCCTCTAGGTCAGATTGTGTGGCAAAATTCTGCACAGTGATGTCTTTGTTTCTGGCAAAAGAGTATAGTCTGTGGAAATTCGTTGCCAAAATGCTATCTGACCACTGATCTTCCCAGAAAGTAGCTGATGCTCCATTGCCAAGCTTACAATGAGCTAGCCCTCTGTAAACTGGATGGAGCCTGAAGACATCTTTCCACTAGAATGAACATGTTTCTCTACAGAGGTGTGGTACTTTCCCAAGGTAGTATTTGTTCCAGACCAGTTTCACCCATGGAATGTCCTCCTTGTTATAGAACTTGTGAAGCTGTTTGGTTAGAAGTGCATCGTTTTGGAGGTTTAGGTTGATGACACCTAGGCCACCTTTGTCCTTCGGCTTTGTCACAGTTGACCAGGCAACAAGATTTCCTCCTTTAGCCACAGTGTCGTTTCGCTTCCAAAGACACTATTTACATGCACGATCAATGTTCTCAACGAACCCCTTGTGTACTTTTATGGTGCAGATTGTGTATGTTACTATTGGTGAGATAGCTGAGTTTAGCATTTGCAATCATCCTGAATAGGATAGCCAGGTGGATAGGGTAGACAGTCTTCTTTCCACTCGGTCCATGATGGGTGTGAGGTCTTCAATTCGTGGCTTTGTAGTGCCCATTGGCAGACCTAAATAGGTGAAAGGGAGAGATCTAGCTTGGCAGCCAAGTGTGTTGGCCAGGTGAT
This sequence comes from Microstegium vimineum, assembly GCA_022036555.1. Taxonomy (NCBI): domain Eukaryota; kingdom Viridiplantae; phylum Streptophyta; class Magnoliopsida; order Poales; family Poaceae; genus Microstegium; species Microstegium vimineum. The sequence goes on along the minus strand of CM039133.1, from coordinate 29,195,826 downwards.
GCAACGTCTCTTCACTAATATTTATCGGAAGAATTTGGGATTTGTTGTAGTTTACTTTGAGTCCAGAGACTATTTCAAAGCTACCCAACAGAGCTTTGAGGAAGTGCAGTTGACGGCCATCTGCCTTTAGGATGAGAACAGTATCATCTGCATACTGAATGATCGGGAATTCCCCACTGTCACAAGGGATCGGGGCTTCTAGAAGGTGTTGGCCCGCTGCTTGATTTACCAAGTGCTGAAGGAGCTCAGTAGAAATCACAAAGAGCAGAGGGGAGAGCGGATCTCCTTGTCTAACCCCGCGCTTACATTTAAAGAACTTCCCTGGCGCGCCATTCAGGAGTACAGCTGAAGATCCAGATGAGAGCAGGCAACGAATCCAGGTGATCCATCTATCCAGGAAGCCTAAGTGTTGCAGCATCAGAATAATTGTCGAGTGTTCTATGGTGTCGAGTGCTTTCTCGAAATCAAGTTTGAGGATGATCGCCTCCCTTCTCGTTTGATGGCACTAATGTATGTACTCAAAACACCAAGCTAAGCAGTCCTGAATTGTCCTCGAACGAATGAAACCATACTGATTGCAGTGAATTAGCTTGAGGATGACATCTTGAAGACGATTCACAAGGATCTTCATTAGCAGTTTGAGACTTGTGTTAAGTAAGGAGATGGGTTTGAAGTCGCTTGCTGTTTCTGGGTGGCTGATTTTGGGAATAAGTGTGATGTATGAGACATTGATGCCCTCAAGATTTGCATTCCCATTGAAGAAGTCAGCGCATAAGGCATAGAAGTCATCCTTCACCAGGTGCCAACATTTTTTTAGAAATCTGTCGTTAAAACCATCTGGTCCCAGGGCTTTGTCATTTGGCATTAGCTTGACAATGGCTTCAATCTCTGAATGTTAGAAAGGCAGAATCAAGTTGTCCAAATCCGTGAATGTTGGGATGATGGAGTTGAGATCGAAGACCATTGACGGGTTGGAGGATTGACCCATACGTTTCTGGAAAGAGCTCAAGAGTAAAGCAGCCTTGCTCTCATGGTCCTAAATCCAAGTCCTAGTGTCATTGAGGAGCTAGGGGATGGAGTTTCTTCTGTGGGAAACCGTGGCCATAGCGTGAAAGAACTTTGTACATTCGTCACCCAATTTGATTCTATTTACTGTGTATCTATTTCTCCAGTAAATATTTCTTGATCTTAGCAGACTTGCAAGATGAGCTTTGATGATAACTCTAAAGTTGATTTCCGGGTTGAAAGGGGGCCTTGAGTCCTCTAGGTTATCCAGGAAAAGAATAATCTTGTTACAGTTTGTTATCAGCAACGCTAGGTTAGAGAGTCCCTGACTCCACTGTTTCAGGGCGTGTATAAGAGCCTTGAACTTGGCAGAAATCAACTTAGCTACTGTGTTGGGCCTGTATGCAGAGTTCCAGACATTCTGAACTGTTTTCGAAGAAGCCTTCATGATCAATCCAGTAGTTCTCAAACCGAAAGATGTTAGAGCGGGGGATACTGGTCTGGATTGTAACATTGCAAGGTACATGATCTGAAGTGATCTTTGCTAATGGGGTGACTTCAGTATCAGGAAACTCAATGGTCCAATTCGGCGAGGTGAAGAACCAGTCAAGTTGCCGAAGTAGCGGATCATGTTGCATATTGCTCCAGGTATAGGCTCTGCCTTTTGCTGAAGCTTAATAAGTCCAAGGTGCGCTATAGCTTCGTTGAAGGTGAAGGTATCCAGCAGATTTCCTCCCGGTTTATTGCGGTTCTGCAGAGATCTATAGAAGTTGAAGTCCCCCAAGGAAAAGCCAATTGGATGTGTCTAGTATTGAGTGGCTTCTGAACCAGTCTATGAAATGAGATCTTTCCGGCTCATCACAGGGACCATAAACTGTTGTCAACCTCCAACAGTTTAGATTCTGAGCTAAAGTGAACTCTATGATTAAGCCAAAATGTCTCTTCTCAATAGTAATGCCTTTGAAGGTGGAGTTGTTCCAACCAACCAATATGCCTCCCGAAGCCCCCCTCGAGGGGGTAAAATCAAAGCTGTCAAAGCATTTAGGAGCAATTTTCCTAACAAACACAGAATCAAAGTGCTCTTTCTTCGTTTCTTTGAGACAAAAGATAACACACGCACTCTCCTCGATCTTGTTTCTCATCACATCCCACTTTTCAGAAGCGTTTACCCCCCTAATGTTCCAGCACAGAATTTGCCAATTCCTACAATTCATTTATACAATTCGGTGCTAGGACGACTGTGTTAGCTAGCGAACACAGGGAGATAAAAAAAGAAAAGTGCTCTGAACGATAAGGATAGCAGAGGATAACCGATAAAATTTGAAACCAAAGGCGCATCACAACGTTAAACAGGTTCCGATCGCTGAGCCAACAGAGCAGACTAAACAGGTTTGGACGAGAAAATTTAAGGTTCCAACAAAATAAAGGTGGAGACGCAGCTCTGAAGCACCAAAGGATGTTTTTAAACATTGGAGGGATCTTGTGCTATTGGCGCCGTCATCAGGGCATCGTCCGACAGCTCACTAGGAGCGATGCCGCAGGTGATTCCCCAGCTGCGAAGGACCTCCAAGGGAATGGTCCCAGACTGGCCAGTGACTTCATCAATCAGGACTGCAGTGGGCTTCTTTCTTTTCTTAGACGGCTATCCCTCGAGCTGAATGGTTCTGACATGATAGCCTTCCTTGGCATTTCTAATTCTGCTGCTCCTACGGACTGAGGTGTCCACCAGAGGAGAGGAGGTTGATGAGTAACGAGGAATAGAGAGCCGTCTTGTCGACCTGGCTTGCTGGGCTTGAGTTTTAACTTCCAAATTCAAAGAAGTGGGTTGCATTGGGGCCAGGCCCAGTTGAGAATGGCGAGGTAGCCTTGAGTATCCTTCTGGAGAGGCCACAGGCGACACTGAGTCTGCATTTAGCCCTGGGGTTGAATCCTGGGAGGTTTGCACATTCTTCTCCTGGCTTGAACCGGTAACAGGGGTTTTCAACCTCCTTCTGTACACCTTGTGAATTCTGTCAGCTGATGTCTGGGAAGGGGTCATCCTTGTAGACAAGTTACACGGGTTTGCTGTCAGCTCTATGCTACAGGGGTTTGCTCTCAGTTCTGTGGCTCTCCACGTCAGATTTTTGCATAGTCAGCTATACTACTAGAAAACAGACCTTTCGTCGATGGCCAAAATGAGCTTTAGTTCCGATTATTTTTGCGTCCGGGACTAATACATCTTTAGTCCCGGTTGGTAACACTAACCGGGGATAAAAAGTCTCCTTTAGTCCCGGTTGGTGTTACCAATCGAGAATAAAGGTCCAGAACATTTAGTCTCGGTTAGAAATAAAAAACCGGGACTAAAGATAGGCTTTTTAGTCCCGGTTGGTGTTATGAACCGAGACTAAAGGTCCCTTTAGTCCCGGTTAATGTTACGAACCGCGACTAAACATCCCTCGACATGTTGGTTCAAAAGGGAAGAGTTCCATCTATTGACAGATAAGTTGAGTAGGTGGGATGGTTCGAGCGCGCGAGGCAAGTGCGGGAGGTCCAAGGTTTGATTCTCATGGGGCGCAAGTTTGATGGGAGGCATTAATTTTTTTTACTGGAAGGGACCTTTAGCCCCGGTTGTTGTCCTACCCTTTGGCTTGCAGCGCTGGACATTGTCAATGTCGATGTTGGGAACAAGGTTTTGTTAACGGATGGCAGGAGGTTTGGCGCAGAAAGGGACACTACGTACTCGTTTGGCTAACAGAATCGGTTCTGATTCTAGCCTGGAACCAAAGAAACGGTGCCAAACGCATTAGTAGTGAACCGATTCTAGCCTGAAACGCGTATCGTTTCTCTTTTTTTGCCTGGCCGAGAGAAACGGACTCATGCTGGTTTGATTCCATTTCTGGTTTCTTGTATATAACAGTGACAATATTTTTTCTACTTATCCTTTTCAAGTGCAACAAATTTTAATGGAATGCACTTAGATTATTCTACATCCACGAAAAGTTATAGATTTTTTTAAGTATATTTTTATTTATAAATTTTTTATGTATTTTTAGAATCTGAATCCAGCCTAACAACCAAACAGTTCCACGAAAGTGATTATGATTCATCACATGAAACGTTTCTAGAGAGAATCTAAATCTGAAACGTTTTCATAAGAATCTGGATCCCTGCCAAACAGACTCTACGTCTGGGATCTGGATGGGAGGAGGTTTGGCGCAGAAAGGGACACTACATCTAGATCTTGCACGCTCAGCTTAGAAACGACAAGCTTGTACAGTGCGGCTCTCGACCGGTGACAAGGTCTGGGAGCACGAACCAATAGCGTCGTTTCACGAGATGCCAGGCTTCCACTCTCTTCTCACTCACTTCGGGATGGTGGGTTGTTTTTCAAAAAAGAACATCATACAGACAAGGCATATGGCTTGGCTGTACATGCCATAATCTAAGTGTATTTTTTTTCTTCTAAATTGCTCTAGCTTCAATGCTGCTGGAATAAGGCATAGTTGATGCCCTAAGGTAAGTGCATTTATTTTTTCTAAATTGCTCTAGTTCGTGCTGCTGGGATAGGGCATAGTTGAGGTTGGTGAGGTAGTGGTTGGATGACAGGGCAGTTAACTTAGCAACAGGAGCCATCTGCCATTGGTGGATAATAAAAATTATAAAAAGAAGCGCTGGCGGTAGCGGAATTGCACGAAGCGGCAGCAGCGGAGGCACCCAGTGCTCAGCGGAGTGTCTAAGATCATCTCCAACAACTCCTTGAAACAACTTGTTATCCTTGTAATTGATAAATTTTTCTAAGTTGCTGTTCACGGTCTCCGCGCGCCTATCAGCCTCCGCGCGCCTATCCAGCCGGAACAGTGTTTTTCTCTCACAAGAAATCAGCCAGCAGTGAATAATCCTACCGGAACAGTGCATAATCCTGGCAAACGAACAGGCCATATATTTCCCAAGTTGCTATCCAACTTGTTATCCTCTGCGCGTCTATTTTTCCCTGAATCCCGGCCTCTCCCGCGCGCGAACGCCGCATCTCCCGCTTTCCTTTTTTTTTTTGCGATCAGTCTCCCACCTTTCTTTTTCTTTTTTTTTAAAAGTTTGACAAATTGAAATAACAAATTGTTGGAGAGGAGTTTTTTCCACTTGCCAAATAATTTAGCAACTTGTCAAACCATAAGATTTAGCAAATCAATTTTTCCAATTTTCCAAGTTGTTGGAGATGCTCGCTTTCGGTAGAAATGGGTATGACCTTCGCACAATGTTAGGTTATGGTCGGACAAGTTACCACAGGTCCAGAATCATAACTCTACCATCACTTTATCATTAGCATCATATCATCCTGCATTTTAATCGCAGATGAGCATCCCGGGCAGTTTGAACAGGATGTAGAATCAAAATTTCCAGGCAGATTGACCGACTAAGCCAGAACCACCAAGATAAAAAAAAATGACTCTCAAGTAACCGAGTTTAAATATGGTGGGTAATACTGAGCATACATATGATAGCAACCTATTATTTCCCAATCTTCAACACGCACACTTCAAGAGTGCGGGGTTGCCCTTATGAAAAGAGAAATGCTAAGAAAAAAAAACGAGATGATAATTAACAAAAGAGGTTATGCTTGCGCATCCCCAGTCAGTTTCGCAAAAGCTTTGTCCATCGAAACACAGCTCTATAACTACAACACCGGGACCAGGACGCATTACTCGAATGGGTTTGAATGTCCAGAGGTGAGTTGGTTCCATACATATGTTTAAATAAAGTAGGTTTGTTCCCGTTTTCAATGGGGGCAAATGAGCATCCCGAACAGGCAAGAACTTTTTCCTGCCTGAATGCAATACATGTTGAAGCAAGCTCCGGTATGTAAAGCTCAAAGGTGAGGCAAAAGACCTGTACAGCTTCGGATCCTCAAATGTTGTTGCAGATAATTACTCCAGTCAAGAATGGGAGGCAGCATGAACGAAGACACCGAGGATGGCTTAGGACGCCTCTCTCTCAGTGCTCCTTTCAACAGAGGGTATTTGCTGGGAATCAGAATGGGCAATCCTCCTAGACCTTCCCGAGCCACTGTCAGGTGATACTTCTGGATGCGATGGTACATGTGCCAGCATACGCCGAGAAGTTGGGGCCTCACTAGTTGGTGATGAAGCATGGCCATACATAGCACTTCCCATTGGATGATCAAATTTGCAATTTGGACCAAACTTGCACATGCCATAGCGATTATAGAAACTGCATATTGGCTCTCCCTGTAAGCAGAAAAAAACAGATGTTTAGGCAACATGTATGTATAGCA